>JANUWF010001125.1:575000-1012500 GCA_026120185.1 Voacanga thouarsii
TCTTACAAGTTTAGAATGGACTTTTAGGCTAAGAGAAGAACAAGAAGTTCCTCTCAGACCTACTGAAAACATTACTTATGCAAATCTGGATGGAACCCTAAGCATTAGATTTGCAAACTATGTCAATTCAACACATCAAAATGAGGATGAGCTAGAAGAAGAAATGGATACTCACAACCCACCATTAGTAGATGGAAGGAGGTGTATTTGATGATATAGAAGAATTCCTATATTTCCCAAAAGAAATAGGAAGATACTTTTCTCAGAAAGAGCTATCCCAACAGGAACAAACTGACTCAGAGTCAGGAAAACTCCCAAAAGGCTACAAACTTAGATTCGGAATAAACTTGGAAGTTAAAGCCTATAAGGTTCCAGTCCATATTCCATCTACCATAGAATTAGAAGAAATTTCTGAAACTTACTCTACAATATCTGAGCTGACACAAATATTTCTCATATATCTGGTACAAACTTAATGAAGCAATCTACTGCTTCAACCTCCTAGTCCAGACCATATAATGTCTCCTATCCAGAATCAGAACTGAGACCTATGGTTTATGACCAAGGAGGACATCCACCAAGGACTATTGTACATCCATACACCAATCCTAATCCCTTGCTTAGAACTACTGGAAGAAGAAGGCCTCCTGAACTGACTTTTTTGGGGAAAGATGTTGTACTTCTTAGCATAACTGAGTGTGTGACCCTCAGTTATTCGATACTTATCTTAAATAATGAACAGCCTCTGTTAAAAGAGACTATCAACAAAAACATGAGTTGGATGTTAATTCAGGAGAAGCAATGATCCGTGTAGCAGAAAACTACTTAGGAGATGTTGCAAGAGCAGCTTGGGAAGGATTCAAAGCCAAATTCCCTGATGAGGTAACTCATATTGCCCAACAAGACAATAATATCCTTAACTTTTGTTATTCTATCCATAGAGTATTAACTGCTAGAGACGCTAATATTGGTCTCAACCTTAGACAAATTGATGCTATGAGAAACCTAGAGCAACTCCAATTACTAAACTAGTATTATGTTAAGCCATTTTGTTTAGACTTTTTGGCACTAACAGCTGTGTCAAGTAATTACTACAATCCTGAGATAGGAGAAAGACTTTTCTCCAAATTACTAGATCAACTTGGAAAAGAAATCCATGAAGCATGGAAGAATATGACTGTTCCTCCAAGTTTTGATAATGTTGGAATTCGAATCCAACATATCCTCAGTAAGTTGAAAGAGAAATGCACTCATATTGCAACTCAGAAGATGTTAAAAAACCAAAAGTATGGTTTTTGTTCTCAAATTTACACTGCTCAACAATATGGAGCAAAACATCCCTATACTAAAAGAAGCACATATTCTGGTAAGTCTATATATAAGCCTCTGAAAGGTAAACGAAAAATAAAACCTTCAGAAACTTTATACTTGCACAAAAATAAGGCTAAAAAGCCTTATCTCGACAAAAAGAAGCATGTAAGAAGATTTAAACCAAATAAATCTTATCAATCCACTCTTACATGTTATGCCTGTAATAAACCTGGACATATCTCTTCTGTTTGTCCAGACAGGAAAAATCTGTTTACAAGAGAAGCCAGACTTGTAAATTGCACTAACTGTAACCTCTTAGAAGTTATGTCAGATGTATCGATTCCTCTTCTATTTACTCCATCTATGAAATTGAATCTTTTGAATCAGAAGAAGGCACAGAAGCTAACTATACCTTAGTTAATGAGTTAACCAAGCCTCAGACTATGGCAAAAAAATATGGTCTTATAGACCTAAGGTATGACTCTGCAAACTTTAATTTTCCAGAACTTGATGAGTTACATCATTTCCATTCTAAAGAAGAAACTGATATGATGTTTTTGAAACAAAACCAGTTTCTGTTTCAATAAATGATTGCACTCATATTTGGAATTTAAATCAAGGTGCTGATTATGTTCCATGTTTTAAATGCAATTATTATCCCTCTATTCTAAGCAGAGCTACGTGTACCATTTGCAAACAACAAATTTACAATCTGTGTTTGAAACAATATGTTCAAATAGATATCACTCAAACTCCTTGTGTCAAAAACTCTACAAGAAACCAACTTTTAGAAACTAGAGTTTCTACTTTAGAAACTCATTTTAATGATTTAGAACTTCAATTTATTCAGTTCAAAAAACCTATTTTGAAGCAAAATCAACAACAGACTTTGAAATTCCTGTCTCTGATCTAAAATAGAAAGGAATTGTTATCAGCAATAGTGATAACAAATCTTGCACTTTTACTTCCCAACCTACTATGTGTAATTCTAATCTTACACAAACACAGGTTACCTATCAAGTAAACATTCATGGTTTTACTCGACTTACTAATGCTTTTATCTACAATGGTGCTTCTCGCTCCACTATAGATCAAAACTTTTTAGCATAATTTGTTCCCAACAAATTTTTAAAAACTGCTAAAACTCCTTTACACAGTACTCAATTTGATGGTTCTAAGCTCATAATGGATACATACATATCCAACTGTCATATTAGATTTTTAGATAATTGTGACACTTGGTCGAAACCCATTTCCCTTTCCAAACTTTAGGTTAGACCCTTGAACCATAAAGACATTAATTTAGTTCTTGGTCTAAACTTTCTTACTTATAATAACCGGGCTTGCTTATTGACTAATAATTATTGTCTTTTCTTTGAACACCTTGTTATTACTCCTGTTATCACTGAGCATTTAACTCACTTCTCTCCATCAAAGTTTCTTGCTAAGTGTGGTGATACCCCTAGTATTTCTTCTTCTTCCAAACGCAAACCAAATTTAGTTTTGGTTCCAACCCCAAAAACTCCCAGAAGTGATTGCCTATGTAATCCTCCTGGAGCTTGTAAAAGGAAATATATTTTAAATACCATGCTACAAGTTGAGAAGAAGGCAGCCTGTAGTTATAGGATTGATCTAACTTGCTATGAGGCTTTAGATAACCATCTAGACCTCTTATGCATAGACTTTCATGCAGATGATTATTGTATTTCAGGATCTTTACATGAAGAATTAGAAAGCTCTCTACATCCCAGGATAATTCTGAAAAATCTACAGTCAACTGAATCTGTAGAAGATTTTATTTCTAAGCTTGAAAAGCTAGAAATAATAGGAGAAACCCTAGTAAAATGTTGGGAAAAGGACAAGGTTTTCTGTAAACTTGATATTATCAATCCTAACTTAACTACTAAAGCACAGGATATGAAATATTCCAACTTTGAGTAGCAGGAATGCAAGATACATATGGAACAGCTGCTTAGTCTGGGAGTAATTCAACGATCAGACTCCAGATATAGATCTTCGGCCTTTATTGTAAATAAAGGATTAGAACAGAAACGGGGACAGACATAAATGGTCTTCATTTACAATCGTCTTAATGACAAGTGTAATGAAGATGGATGCAAAATTCCAGACAAAGATCAACTTATTAACAAAATCTAAGGATCTTTATGGTATAGTAAATTTGACATGAAGTCGGGATTTTGGCAGGTAAGGATGCATCCGGAATCGGTAAGTTGGACTGCATTCTCTTGTCCGAAAGGACATTTTGAATGATTAGTTATGCCTTTTGATTTAAAAATTGCACCCCAAGTTTTTCAAAGAAAAATGGACAATATTTTTAGACCTCACTCAAAGTTTACTTATGTTTACATAGATGATGTTCTTGTTTTTAGTAAAACAAAAAATGAACATCGTGCTCACTTGTATACAATCTTTTCATTATTTGAAAAACATAGATTGATTGTTTCTAAAAAGAAAATGGCCTTATTCAAAGAGAAAATTGATTTTCTTGGAGCTGAAATCGGCCAAGGCAAGATTAAACTCCAACCTGCTATTTCAGCAAAGATTTCGAATTTTCCAAATAAAATGGAAGATCTCAAAACTTTGCGAAGTTTTCTTGGTCTTCTTAACTATGCTAGACCTTATCTTAAAAATATTGGTAAGCTCACTGGCCCTTTGTATAATAAAACATCTCCAAAAGGACAAAGACATTTTAACCAAGAAGATATTCTGTTGGTTAACCAAATTAAATAGATGTGTAGAACTTTGCCTGAACTAACTCTTCCATTAGATTCAGATTATTTAATTGTTGAAACTGATAGATGTGAGACTAAATGGGGTGGTGTGTTATTACGTAAGCAAAACAAATATCTCCCCAAAAATACTGAACATATTTGCAGGTACACTTTTGGAAAATTCAGAGAAAAAGGGCATTTAACTTCTTTGCATTTTGAAATACTTGCAGTTTTATATTGTTTAGATAGTTTTAGGTTTTGTTTACTAGGCAGACCTGAAATAACTATCAAGACAGATTATGAAGTAATAGTCATATTTGCAAAACAATCAAAAATTACTCCTAAAGGTTTAGCTTATAAAAGATAGCGAAAGTTTACTGATTGTTTGTTAAAACAAGGACTTAAAATAAATTGAGAACATATTAAAGGTTCCAATAATGCTGTAGCTAACATTCTTTCTCGTTTAATTGTTTAAATGGCAAGAATGATTGATAAAGGAAAGAGGAAAACCTCAACACTCAAGACTATGAAATTTGGAACTCATGAACTGATACTTCATCAGAATCCAAAAACTCAATTTACCTCAGAATTAAGGAAATAGCTGGATGAAGTCCAGTGTTATCTCATTGACAACTTATGGAACCTAGTCACTCCTCCAGACCAGTCAAACTCAAAAGTAATTTTAATATCATGTCTTACTAATTATTTCCTTGGTATTTCAGAAAAACCACAAGGAAAAAAATTTTCTTGCTATGCACTTTTTACAGGTGAACATGCAGGTGTTTACTCAGACTGGGGTGAAATTAAGCCCTATGCTCTTAAAGGAACCTCTTACAGAGGATTCTATGACTTGTCAGAAGCATTGGAAACCACCAGACAACGAGTGGGTCCAAACTTCTTCATCTCTCAGAATTTGAAAAACAAACCCTATGTGTAACACCCCACAACTTAGGCCCAACAGGATTGGGGATGTCGCCCGTCTAAAGGACAAGAGGTCTTTATAACTAGGTCACACAAACGAAAATAAAACAATACTTTGAAAACTGATACTACTAGCATACCCTTATTGAGTACTCAACGTTTGATTGTCCCACTTGGGAGAAAACTGATAAAATATTGTTTTATTTAGAAATAGCAATTAGGGGTTCCTAAAGTTGGTGTCAAAGTTAGTTTTAGAAAGATTTTGATATTTGAGTAAAACTGCTTGTTGATTTTCAAATAATTTGTTTGACTGAAATAAGAAATGGAACAGTCCTTAATTGCCTTTACAAAAATGAGTGTTCACACACTTCACATTCGGCTTGCCATAATAACCTTTTTATAACAAATAAATTTTATGCAAGAGCTTACCTGATCCTTTGCTTGAAAATTCACAAACTTTCCAAAGCTGACCTAACCCCGCCTGGGGTAAACACAAGCCATATGGTTATACTCAAGCTATAGTTGCTTCTATAAATAATCCTAGATCAACTTATTACAATCATGACCCTAATGTCCTAAACTTTAGGGCTAGATGGTAAAAGGGTTTTATAAAATAAATCTAGCTAGATAATAAAATAACTAGGAATCGCAAAATAATTACTAATAAGCTATAGGTTCAAATATAAATCTTTGTTATTAATAAATAAACTAGGGTTTATTTGATGAAAGGTCCTAAGTCTTAGATGATTTTATTAAAAATAATAAATCATTACTAATCTCTTAATTAATAATTAATAGATAGAAAATAATTAGTTAATAAAATTAATAGTAAATTTTATTAATTTTGATCATAAGGTAATAAATAAATTTTACTAGTATTTATGAATATATGGCTTCTAAGATTAATATTTTACCTATTATGTTTATTTATATAAAGTGCTTTATTTAATAATATTATTATATATAAATATTTATATACATTATTTTTAATAAAGATATCATTCATTTGACTAAAATATCACTATTTCACTTAACAATCCAATTCCAAAACTTCCTAGGGTTTTCGAAATTATTGGAAGAAATATAGTATTAATTTTTATTAATATAATAAGATTAGCTAATTTAAATAGTTTAAGATCAACAAGGTTATGATCATACGTTTCCTATGACTAACAAGAATCATAAACATAAACTCTAATACCAATCAACAAACCATTCAATTCATGAATAAAGACTTAAATCTATATCTACCATCACATGATCTAAACTTCACTAAGTATAATCATATTCATGGCTTCAACAAGAAAATAAGAACATAAAATCCTATTCACCAAAGGTGACATAATTTCTATCATGCTTAATCATTCATACTAACTCACGACATGAAGAGCATGCAACAAACCACAAAGCATCATAAAACTCAACCATGATAAATCATCCTCATGCTCCAATCTCAACTCCTTCATCTAAACACATACTCAATCTCCAATCATATTCCATCCTTTTCTAACAACATCCAAGAGACATGATTTTAGAATTAAGGAGAGGGTTAAAGAGACATACTTGATTGATGACTACCTTGATGAAGTTTCAAGAGAATCTACGCGCTTGGAAGGCTTGATCCGACCAAGAAGGAAGAAGAAAAAAAAATGGCCATGATTGAAACAACCATTTTGGCCGAGAGAGAGAGAGAGAGAGAGAGAGAGAGAGAGAGAGAGAGAGAGAGAGAGTATTAGTATATTATTTTAAAGATTGAAGAGGAAAGAAGATAAACATAATCGTTCATGGTTACCTTGAGAGAGTTCTTAAATCTTTAAGAAAATTCTGATTTTTTATCCGATAGCAGAATTTTGTTTTCAGTGTTTAATGTTATAAAATACAGAAATGGATTCTAAAGGGTAAGTAGACGTGATCTGGATTTTTTGGGAGAGATTGGAGGTATTTAGGGTGGTCTTAGGCTTGGAGAATGGTGGTGTGTGTTCTTGGAGAAATGGAAATGATGGAGAGAAGGCTGGATGAAATTTGCTGAATGGTGTTGGCCGAATGGTTAGAAGAATTCTGGTGATTGAATTTTCAGATTAGGGAGAAGAGGGAAAGCTGGTTGTTTGAAATTCAAAAGAAGTAATTTAGGGACTGAATTAAGGTAGAAGATATGGTAAGAATGATTTGGTTGATGGAGGTTCTTGGAGCTGCTATGACCAACTGAAATTTGCTGAGGTTTTGCTGAGATGAATGAGGTTTGTAGGAGCTATAGGGTGGCTGAAATGTTGAGTGTTATGGTGGAGGAAATTTCTAGTTGGTTGAGGCTTAATCCATGGAAGTTTTGATGGAATAATTTGCTGAAATTTTAAATTCCAATTGAAGGGTTGATTGCAGTGATTGAATGAGTGATTTAAGAAGTGGCTATGGAGCTCTTTCGTGCAGATCAATGGAGAAGGGTGATAAAGTTCAGTTCATAGCTGACTAAGGTTATTTTCACAGAACGTTGAAGTGGTTTTTCGGCTAAGGTTGAAAAAGGAGCAAGGCTGGAATTTCTGGTTATTCATTCGAATGGTTTGCTGGAATTTTTGTGCAGATTTTTCTGCAATGTTCCAACCAACTTGCAGAAGGTTTGAAGGGGTATTGGAGAGTCCTTTAAGGCTGGTTTCTAGCCTTCTTTATGAAGGAAAGACAGAGATGAATTATTGGTTTGAAGGCTAGAAGAAACAACTTGGTTTTTGGACTGCTAAGTTGTGAAATTGTCCAGGATTTTTTTCCTGGTTTGCACAGCTTTGTGCAGTCCGATTTTTTGCCAAAAGTTTCAGTCTTTAAGCTGATCAAATTGGCTATTTTTCTGGCAATATTTGAGTGAGAAAAATGGCTGAAGTTTTCAAAAGCTGAACTGGTCAATGAAGTTGGAAAATTTCCAGATTGCTACCATGAAAAAAATGAACACTTATGGAGTGGAGTTTGAAGGTTCAACCATAGAGATCAATTCTCTTGGGAACCTTCCTTAACTCCTTCCCCATTTCCATCCAATACTCTATCCTATAAGAGTCATTTTCGAGATTCCAAGGTTAATGAACCTTGCTAGATTTTCTGGAAATAAGAATGGCCTTGGGATAAATTGAACAACTTAATTGATAAAGAATTAAGGTAAGCTAGAGAGTAGAAGGATATGAATCCCTTAAGAATTCTTGTAGGGCACAAGAGTAGGATTAAGACATTTCCTTCTTGTCTCCCCTAGGATAACACTCCTACTTCTTCTTATGGCATGTAAGGTTGAAAATATTCCACCCTTCACAAAAATAAACTTAATCATACTAAAACTTAAATGATGGGGTTTGAACTCAAGACCTTAGAAATTAATTCCAAAATTCTAACCATTAAACCACAACAACTCTTGTTTCTATTTTCTCTTTTAAATATTCTTCCTATTTAATTCTCAAGTTATCTCCCTATTTCCTCCTCAAGTAAAATTACCATTTTGCCCTTCCTACTCTATAAGCACAATTAAGCCTTCTAAACTATAAATCACAATTTCAAAACACATAAAATCATTCAAAAATATATTTATGCATGCAAGAAAATATAATATGTATCCCGACCCCCTTACTCTAGGGTTGGTTTTAGTTGGGGTTTCACACTATGGCTCGATATGCCAGCAGGGAAGAACATTTGTTCAAATTGTTACCTCTTCGTCTTCTACTGAGGCCCTTACTCACCAAACATCTTCTTCATCTGAGCCAAACACTAAATCTAGTTCTTCTTTGGAAATAGTGTACGGAAAATATTCGAGCCTCGGCAACCCTTCTCATGGGGAATCAGCCAAAGGGCCTATTAAAGTTTGGGAGAAGCTTCCTAATCCGTTGATAAGCCAAATTAAAGGCATTGCAGAATACATTAGTATAACTGCCATGACAGCTCACTTTAACTTTCTCAAGGAAGCACATAGGAATTCTATTGCTGAACTTGTAGGCATTTCTCTCTTTTATGAGGTTGAACATGCACAGAAAAGACCTTGCAAAGGCCGTTTTAGCCAATGTTAGGCACAGACTTCTGGAGCTAACCCAAGACTTTATTATTGCAGATGTTAGTTGGTTTATTCTATTCGGAAGGCTAATATTGATATCAGCTTATTTCCCATACTTCACTTTGTAGGAGTAGAAATTACTCCTTTTTCTTTGCTAACTTATGGGTTATTAAATTCTTTAATTATGGATGATACAACCTATGCTATGGATCTACCTCACCCCTTGAATATGATCCTCAGAAAACTTTTTCAAACATTTGAAGTACCTACCCACTTATTTATTGAAAGCTCTCCACCTGAATGGATAGCCTCAAAATTTGAACCAGTAAAACACTTCATCCGAATCAGTACGTTGGAAACAAGACTTCTCCCTAATTCAGATTCTGACCCTGAATGGGAAGCCGGCACTACACTGGACTACCAACTGAAACATTGGAGGGCCAAAATGATTGGAACGCAATGAAATTTCTCTGCTAATGATAAACTTGAATTTTGTTTAGCAGGAGAAACTATGATGGAAAAATATTATTAGCCAAAAGAATTTGGCACAATATTTCTTCCATTTCAATACTTAATAGCAGGTCCAGGATTAGTCCTACACTATGAAGAAAAGTATCCTCAGCATGTGCGGGATATAGCCTCCATGTCCAGATCTGACTCAGCTAGTCAAACAGATGATGACAAAGCACCAACAACTCCACTAAAGTAACAATGCACAACTGGCAACTGGCCCCTACTTTTCTGAAAGGCCGACTAAGAAAAGTAAAAGAATCTACTTTAAAGAACAACACAGCTATTCTCCATACCTCGGACTTTAAAGAGTAAATTTGAAATCCGCACAAGCTCTTCTATAAAAGGAACTCAGATGGTATAAGAAGAGGTAGCTCTTAGCATCTAATCCTTCTCATTTATACATCAAATGTTTCTAGGCTAAACCACTCTGTAGAGAGATAAGGCTGTAAAACCTTCTCCACCACTTGTACTTATCACTATTATGTCTCAATAAAATCGTTACTTTTTCCTTTGCTATCTCTTTCTTCTTCCTAGAGGGCGCTGGTCCTTGTTTCACTTTGCTAAAATTTTTTGAAAAAAGCAACAGACGTAAGGCCTAGGAATTGGGAAAGAAGAACCGCTCAGCCCTGGACACGGCTAAAGGGAAAAGAAGTACCTTCTGTTTGAAGCCAAAAAAGTGAGTTTCTTTGAAAAGTTTCTGCAAATATATATAATAGGTAAAACCTAGTTCATTCAAGGAGGAGTTGACATAGTCAAGTGATAAATCTAATTGTTTAATCTGAGACATATTAGCAATAATTACTTGTGACAAGAAGGTTATAACCTAATTCTCTCTACTCTTATTTATTATGTGTTTTGATAATATTTGTTTAAAAAACTTACAAACTCGAGGGGTTTGTTTAAGTATACTTTGGTATAACTATCATAGGATTATCCAAATATGTGAATCCATGATTAGGACTCCCACTTGTTTCTACTATTACCTAGATCAATTAAATAGATTATCTACGGTAGAAGCTTGTGATCAAGAACTTATTCTTCTTCAGATGCAAGAAGAAACTTATTCTAATAGGTTTTAATACTTTCCAAAAGAATTCCAAAGAAATAATCCCCCTTTTAATCCTTGGGTTCTTGATTATGTTTTCAATACTCCCAGAATAACTTGTGATAGTTTTGAATGCATTTTAATGGGATTATTCTTTCAAAGAAAAATCTTGTTAGTACAAACCCGAAGAAGTCGTAAACTTCAAAATACTTGATCTTCAAGTCAGTCTACATGATTGGTATCTGTAGGAAGACTATGAAACTCTGGGGTAAGTTTTTAGACTTATTTCTAGAGCCACTGTATAGTAAAAGAATGTTTTCTTATAAATGCATGCTTATATGCTATACTTTACATATGTGTGTGTATATATATATATATATATATATATATATATATACATATGTATGTACATATGTACATATGTATATATATACATATATGTATATATGTATATATGTATATATATATATATATATATATATGAATACATATGTATTCATCTATATATCTTCTATATAGGGAAGAATGAGTCTGTATGGCACTGTTCATATTTTATATAGAGAAGAATGAATATATATGTATGTACATATATATATATGCATATAAATACATATATATATATATATATATATATATATATTAATATGTACATATATATATATACACACATATATTAATATATACATATAAATATATTCATTTATATATCTTCTATATAGAGAAGAATGAGTTTGTATAGCACTGTTCATATTTTGTCAGTAAGGGCATTTGTGTCTTTGCTCATGTTTAATGCAGGTTAGCAGACGTTTGTTTTGGAGAGTCAGTGGATGAGAAGCCCATGGTTTAGGAGGCCTCAGTCGCAATGCAAATCCGCTCCCTACCTCCCCTTCCATTTTCCCTCTGTCGTCTTTCTCTTTTGCCTTCACCGCTTCCGCTTCCGCTTCCATCTTCCTTCTTTCCTCCTCCTTCTTAGCCTTCAACATGGACGTTGCAGTTCTGCCATTACAAGGATTGGCTTGATCAGTGGCTGCAGCAAGATTGGATGACTTGCCTACTTTGCCGGAAGAAATCATGGTCAAGTACCGGCAATTCCTTGTGAACCCTGATTTTGAGGGCTTTTCCTGTATAATATTGCTAAGGTTATGTTGGATTCGGTTATGAATGTTCAATTTATTGTTTGCTAGGGTTTTATCAGCTTTGGTTAGAGATAAAAGACCAACATTATGGCCCGCCACCAAATGCCGGGGTAGCTTCTTCTTCTTCTTCTACATGTCAATTTCTCTACCATCTTTTTTCGTTTCCTGCCTCCCTCCCTCCCTGAAAAAAATTTTCTAATTTTGCTATGAATTTATTGTTTGTTTTGTAGAGAGGATGATGTTATTCATATAGGTAAAGATATGATTTTTAACCTGTTTCTTCAATGTTGGTTCTTGCCCAACTATTTTATCTGAACCTTTCTTCCTGCTAGGTGACTTGTTTTACTATTGGGCCTTCTGCGCCGTAACATGTGTCACCAGAGTTTGCGTGTCTGCAGTCCTTTTTCTTCTTTCTTATGTTTTTGTTGGGTGATTTTTTTTATATGACTTCTTTGTCTAACTCAGTTTTTGTTTCTCTCATTGCTCTCTCTCTCTCTGTTTTCATGACAGAAGGATGAATATACTTTGGAATAAGAAAATAAGGTATGTCATCGAGAGCAATTCGGTTATTTGGCCCTGATTTGATTCCTTCCTTGTATATACTCACTAAGTTTTATACGAATATGATTTATGTCAATGGTGAATTTTTTTAATGAATTCGTTAAGTTTATGATAGTAATAAATTAGATGATTTTTGCAGGGAAAAACAATTGACTCTATTTTGCAGCTGAGTTGAGTTTGTGATGGCAAATGACGATGATTTTACCTTTTGTCAAGTAAGATTTTGTTTGAAAGCAAACCCACTTCAAATGGTTTGATTCTTTGGGGAAAATAAAAAATGAAAGAATGAAAGAGAATTGTATTAGTGAAATGGCTTTTGAATGTGGAGATTGTGACTCCTACCACTGCTACTCATGTGGAATTAGATGCCAAAGTTATGGCTCATCCATATTGAAATATTCAGCAGATGAGGTACGGATGATTTTGGCCAAGAACAACTGGTAAGCATTCTCTCTTCTATCATTCATTTTTTTTTAAATTTATATTTCAGCTAGACATTTCAAACTCCTCCTAAGTAATGCCTATTTTATCATATTAGCATTTGATCAATATTATAATATTATTCGGTGTGCCTAATTTTATTTTATAAATTTTCAATTCTTATCCCTAATTGTTATACCTAAAAAATTAAATTTTTATAATTACTTGCAGACAATAGTGTTTCAGACTCCTTTTTAGGATTACACTCTCCCTCTTTCTCAACAATTAGAATTTTAGCTTTGTCATATGCACAGATTAGAAGACCAAATACATCATAAGTTCACATTCAAATGTATTTCCACCTTTTTTTTAATAATTATATTAGCATAAAATTTCTTAAGGCAAAATCTTCATAATATAATTTCCTTGAATAGTTTTATGAAATAGGATGACCAAAGCTCTAATTTCAACACCAATTTGTCAATTTTTCAAACAATACTTTAAGAGAATTGATTATTGGATAATAAATCAATTTATTAAAAATAAGTCTCATAAATTATGAATTTAATTCACATATCCTCTTTTATTTATACTAAAAAAAAAAAGAATATAAAGCAGTATTGATTTGCCTATGAAATGGAACAAGCGTCTTTAACTCAAAATGCCTATCCACAAAATTTTCAATGTTAACAATTTACAAGCAGTTTGTGTATCCAATGCAAAAGTGATGTCCCAATTTCAAAACTACTATTATAAATGTTCTTTTATATGACTTCTTTGTCTAATTTAGTTTTTGTTCCTCTCATTGGTCTCTCTCTCTCTCTCTCTCTCTCTCTCTCTCTCTCTCTCTCTCTCTCTCTCTCTCTCTCGTGTGTGTGTGTGTGTGTGTGTGTGTTTCGTGACAGAAGGATGAATATACTTTGGAATCAAAAAATAAGGTATGTTGTCGAGAGGCAATTCGATTATTTAGCGCTGATTTGATTCCTTCCATGTAGATACTCACTAAGTTTTATACGAATCTGATTTATGTCAATGGTTAATTTTTTTTAATGAATTTGTTAAGTTTATAATAGTAATAAATTATATTATTTTTGCAAGGAAAAACGGTTGACTCTATTTTGCAGCTGAGTTGAGTTTGTGATGGCAAATGACGATGATTTTACCTTTTGTCAAGTAAGGTTTTGTTTGAAAGTAAACCCACTTCAGATCATTTGATTCTCTGGGGGAAATAAAAAATGAAAGAATGAAAGCTTTTTTTGAAGAAACTTTTGCTGAATGTATGGTTTTTTGAAATTTTTATCTAGGTTGGTGCTCCCAGTAATCAAGAGGGTATTGAGAAGCAAAAAGTAGTTCAAGATATTAGTGGGATAAAAATTGAGGACAATCCATCAAATGGAGCTGGTGGTCGTTAAAGAAATGGTGCACTATGGAATGACAAATTATGGAGTAGTGCTACTTCACAAAAGCAAGAGAAAGTGGGTTCTTTATCTTTCACTGTTATTGATGCTTCTGCTGGGAACAAAGTGAATGAAAGTGCTACCAGAAGAGCCACTGAAGATTCAGGAAGCTCAGTAAAGGCTTCACAGGAAAAGAAGACTCCCACAAGGAAGCCTATATCACGGATGAAAGTTCCTTTTGAAAAAGGAAACAGCCAGATGGATTGGAAAAGAAAGGGAGGAAATGCGCACTTTTCTATGGTTTATGTCTATTTCTTGGTTTTACACTCTCTGTATTATATGTTTCATGTTTGCACATAAGGTCACAGTAAACACATTCTCATAGCTTTGTGCCCACTTTTCAGTGATACGACTGTAAAGGTTTGGATGAGCTTTGCTTCTTTATTTGAAGGAAACAAGAAAGTTTGTTTGAATCTTTAGGTGCTTCAAGAATTATTACGACTTTGAGTGAATTGGCCATGACAAAAAGTGAATCAAATATATTAGCTTTCCATCATTGATATCTATTAATGATTGTGATGCAGTTTTAGTATTTTTCTAGCAAAAAATGTTGAAAAGAATATGATTATATTATCTTGCTGGTTGTCGCTCTTTACTTTGCATGTTTAGGCTTTCAATGAAGCAATTGCAGAGTTGGGCACTCTTGGGGAGGAATCTTACAAGCATAGCACTTTCATAATGCAGCTTCTGCATTATAATCTCACCTTGTGGACTTCAAACAAGTAGGTTATGCTTCTGCACCCTTTTTCTGAATTTACGAATTCAACTCAATCGCAAATATAAAGTTGCTTGAATTTGCTTGTGTTTTTCATATAAGATGGTGGTACTAAGAAGGTGAAGGAAGCTTCAAAAAATGACAATGAGTAGTGAAATTTTGTGTTAGGTTTGAGCTCTTTTTATGCTTCATATAGTTTGGTTTTAATTCAAAAATACTGCTTTTAGCAAGTATGTAGCCCTGTATATTTTGAGGCATAATTTCCTACTTTTTTAACACACTAGATTTCATTGGTTCTTATTTTAGAGATTTTATGATTATTCTAATATTTGGCTTTAGATGGTATTGACATTTTCCTTTTTCTCAAAGGAATTAATGCACTGACTCTGACGATGTCTTTCATTATTTATTATGGATTGCCTTCATAACTAGACTTGATATTTCATTACAATGGAAGAATTCATGTGCTAATTACTGATAATTCAAAGTTTCAAATAGCATTATAATGTCTTCTAATACCTTTATTAATCTCAGGAGTTCAATAATCTTCTTGGTTACTCTTAAAGCTATAAAGTTGACTAGATTAAGATAATTCTTTCTCTTTGGTGTTTTTCTCTTTTCTTGGGCAATTATCTTGTTGAGAATCAACTCTTGTCATCACCATTGGTGGGAGGGACTCTTTTTAGGGCCACCTTCACCTTTCATGTTTTGAGGGCTTGATGTTGGAGATCCTCCACTGAAACAAGTCTGATATTCTTCTATGGTGATGCCAATGGTAAAATGTGCTTTTACATCAATGCTTTAATACACATTAGTTTTCTTTAGCTCGCCAAATGATAGATTTTTTAGTCCTTCAATTTTTGCAGGCATATTACAAAATGTTTTACAGCTTGGTCTTATCTCTTTACAAGTTTTGGACCAACTTAATTGTTGCAGGAAAAGGATTATAACTTTTTTTTTTTTGTGCTTGTTAATTTAAAAGTGGGAGTGTTGTGATTTTCGCTGCTGGAAGAGATAGAAAGATTATGAAATAATAGGATTATAAGAATTTCAAGTTCATGAAAGAATGCTATTATGCTAAAATTCTTAGTCGTAGTGTAAAAAATACCCCATATATTATTGTGAGTTTAATGCATATGGGAATTCCTTTATTTTTTATACATTGGTGTCCCTTCCCTAACACCAAATAGTTCTATTCACTCACTTTCCTTTTAGTCCTCTTAACAATGTGGAGAAGTTCTAAAAGTGATGAATGCTATAGTAACTAGCATAGGCATCATAGTACATCCATATGGTTGTAGAATGTTTTTTCACTTTTCTTCAGGATCACCCTTCTCCTCTGCTATCAGTTTGTTGCACAAACACAAACAATCATCTCATTAACTGAAGATTCCCTTCTCTTCTGCTATCAGTTTATGGGTTCATTTGAGTATAGATTGCTTTAAACATATGTATGGCCTTCTGCACATTTGATTCTATCTGGAGGTACTTCGTGTTTTCAGCTTAGATTTAATTTTCCTGCACTATCACTTTTGCAAATAGGTGCATTTAGACATGCTTATGTAAATTAACAGACAATTGAAAATCAAACATAGTTTCTGCTACTTAGTGACAAACTTTTGACTTTGCTTTGCATGGTGGGAGCAGACAGGACTTTAAAGCTATCCAAGGGGAAGATCATTGTCTTAAGAGTAGGCTCATCTGCAGTTTTAGAGAGAGATGTAATTTTACAAGAAAGAAGAAGTTATATGGAATTGTGAATTGATAGTGAGTTTCAGATATAGTGGTTGAGCAAACTGGCCATAACAAAAAGTGAATCAAGTAGATTGCCTTTCCGTCATAGCTAATTGTAAATTTAATGCATATGGGAATTCCTGTGGTTTTTTATACATGGGTGTCACTGCCTTCTGCCTTTTGCATAGTTCTCATATGTCATTGCCTTTGAGATACCATGCATGTTATCCCTTGTTTCTTGGTTTTATACGGATGCATTAATTAATGTACACCTCACTTTCAAACCAACTGTGGAAGGAAGAGATTTCTAGAACTTCAGTTAAAAGTAAGGAACCCTAGAAACAACCTTTCTCTTAAGTTCTTAGGTTTAATCGATATTTGACAATCTTAGCATAGTTAATACTTGAATTTTTAAGTAGCCCTACAATAAATTGTAACAAAATTAGCTAAAATTATCTGAATAAAAGTTTATTGTAGTGATATCAGTGAAAATATCTCGGGTACCTGACCTCACGTCTCACGCAAGAATCCTTACTAGTATATATATGTGTTATGACCAAATTGACGGTAGTCGGATATATTTTAGCACGTAATCCAATAAAATATCTATAAAAATAACAAAAAACTAAGGCATTTACAAAGATATGCACTTCAAATTAACGATCTAACAATTAGATTTGTTGAAATTGTTAAGAAATGTTCTATGACCAAAATTTGAAGGTAATCGGATATATTTTGGCACACAATCTAACAAAATATCTATAAAAATGTTGAAAACCTAAGGCATTTATAAAGATAGGCACACCAAATTAATGATCCGACTGTTAGATTTGTTGAAATTGCTAAGAAAAGTATTATAACAAAATTTGAAGGTAATCAGATATATTTTAGCACGTAATCCAATAAAATATCTATAGAAATACCGAAAACCTATAACATTTACAAAGATATGCACTTCAAATTAATGATCTGACCATTAGACTTGTTGAAATTGTTAAGAAAAGTGTTATGACCAAAATTTGAAGGTAATCGGATATACTTTGACACGTAATCCAACAAAATATCTACAAAAATACTGAAACCCTAAGGCATTTACAAAGATATGCACATCAAATTAACGATCCAATCGTTATATTTATTGAAATTGATAATAAAAGTATTATGAGAAAATTTGAAGGTAATCAGATATACTTTGACATATAATCCAACAAAACACCTACAAAAATGCCAAAAACCTAAGGCATTTACAAATGTAGACACTTCAAATTAACGATCTAACCATTAGATTTGTTAAAATTGCTAGTAAAATTTTTATGACCAAATTTGAAGATAATCGGATATACTTTGGCACATGATCCAACAAAATATCTACAAAAATACTAAAAATCTAAAGCATTTACAGAGATAGGCACTTCAAATTCATGATATGACTATAACATTTGTTGAAATTATTAAGAAAAGTGTTATGACCAAATTTGAAGGTAATTGGATATATTTTGGTATGTAATCCAACAAAATATCTCAAAAATGACAAAAACCTAAGGTATTTACAAAGATAGGCATATTAAATTAATGATCTGGTCGATAGATTTATTGAGAATACTAAGAAAAGAGTTATGACCAAATTTTAAGATAATCGGATATACTTTGTAACATAATCCAACAAAATATCTACAAAAATATCGAAAACTTAAGGCAGTTACAAAGATAGGCATTTTAAATTAATGATTTCGATTTGTTTAAATTATTAAGAAAAGTGTTATGACTAATTTTGAAGGTAATCGGATTTACTTTGGCATGCATTCCAACAAAATATCTACAAAAATATCCAAATCCTAATGCATTTACAAAGATAGGCACATCAAATTAATGAACTGACCATTAAATTTGTTGAAATTGCTAAGAAAAGTGTTATGAACAAATTTTAAGATAATTGAATATATTTTGGCACATAATCCAACAAAATATCTACAAAAATACTAAAAACGTAAGGTATTTACCAAGATAGACACTTCAAATTAATGATCTAACCATAAAATTTGTTGAAATTGCTAAGAAAAGTGTTATGACCAAATTTGAAGGTAATCTTATATGCTTTGTCGCGTAATCCAATAAAATATCTGCAAAAATACCAAAAAACCTAAGGTATTTACAAAGATAGGCATTGCAAATTAACGATCTGACCGTTAAATTTATTGAAATTCTTAACAAAAGTGTTATGACCAAATTTGAAGGTAATCAGATATATTTTAGCACACAATCGAATAAAATATCTATAAAAATACCGAAAACCTTACAATATAGACACATAAAATTAACGATCGACCGTTAGATTTGTTGAAATTTCTAAAAAAAGTGTTATGACCAAATTTGAAGGCAATCGGATATATTTTATCACCTAATCGTGCATAATATCGGTAAAAATACACATAACTTAACGCATTTACAAAAATAAACGTATCAAATTAACGATCCAACCATTTGATTTATTAAAATCAGTAAAAAAATATATATATTATAACAAATTTGAAGGTAATCAAATATATTTTGCTACATAATCTAGCATATTGTTATATTTGATCATATTGTTTATATTTAAAAATTTAGAGATTAATTTATAAAATTTTTAGGGTCATATTATAAATATTTCAAAATTTAAGGACCAATTTATAAATTTATAAGGTCATTTTGTAGTATAAAAATTAAAAGACCAATTTACAAAATTTATGGGCCATGTTGTAAATATTTAAAAATTTAGGGATGTGTATTAGCTAGGAATGAAAATTTTGTAGCTAAAAGTATAGTTAATATTTATAAAAGTTAATATTTTTAGCTAGGAAATGTATTTTCATCGTTGATGATGCATCATTAGCAAGGAAAATTTTACTAGGAAATAAAATTTCGTCACTGATGGTGTATTATTAGCAAGGAAACTTAAATTTTCCTCGTTATGCACTTATTTCCTAGCTAAAGTCATCACTTTTAGCTAGAAAATAAAAATTTTGTCGCCGAAGGTCTTAATTAATACCGACAAAAAAAAAAATTCGCCAAAGAAAAATTTTCCACGCTAAAGGGTACTTGTAGCAACAAAAAAAAATTTCTAGCTAAAATTTTGTCGCCAATGTATCATTTTTTTTGCAATGAGGCTTAGTGAATGGATCTGTTAGATTGTTCTCTGAGGTTAGTTTTTTCCACTACGATTTCTCGTCTCTTATTAAATTCTTGGATCAAGTAGTACTTTCTCTCAATGTGCTTCTCCTTTTTGTAGTTTCTTGGTTCGTTTGATTATGAAACAGCTCTTGAGTTGTCATAATAGAGCACAATTGGCTTGTTTATCAGTGGCACAACCCCAAGTTCTAAAAGGAACTTCTGGAGTCAGATTACTTCCATATAGAGGATTTGACCAAAATGGATCAAAACTCATTTTGACCACCAAAAGTAGGGTAATCTAAAAGGGAATGGTGTAGGGTACCTCGTGTCTGAAAAACGCGAGGTACCGTTGTACCTTGCGTTTCGCAGATGCGAGATTGCCATCTGCCATCTGACCACTTTTGGCTAGGAAAAAGGAATGCCTCACGCCTCTGTCTTCCTCGCATATGTGATATTTTTTCACTTCAAAGCAAAATTGATTTTCGATTGTCGATTATACCTCCCCAAAAACAAATAGAAAAAGGAGGAAAATAGACTTCAAAGTATAGACCGTTGTCAATATGACGTTTTTCAAGTCTCGGTTCAGCTTGAAAAATAGTTCCAGCTGATCATCACAGCAAACTGAAGCCTTTAGGAAGATATTCTCCTTGCTTTGTCTACTATTGCTACTGCTGGGGCTCGCGTCCTCATTGTTGATGTAGTCTATTGTTACTTCATCGATATCTGTGGGAATCATGATGACTTCACTAATCTCCATAGCTTTTCTTTTTTGTTCCTTAACATGATTATGTTGGAATATATGCCCCTAGACTAATTTATCTAATGTAATTATCAAATTTATTGATAAAAGAATTTATTCTCAAAATTTATTTGTGAATTTACATTTTATTTGTGCACGATTTTCGTTTGAAAAGAACCCATTGTGTTTAAGTAAGTGATCCATGTAAATGGTGATCTTTCACAGTAAGGTATGGGTCACGGATTACTTAACACATAAATGTTTGTTCTTAACCGATTGATGAGAATGGGAATTTCGTCATGTATAGATTATTGTGTTATGAATTCCAAGAGGAGAATGGCTTACATTTAGCTAGTGAGTAGTCCACTCACTTCATAGCATGAACGTATTTCGAATACGTAAAATAGGACCTGTAATAGTAGTTTCTAAAAGTACTATTTAAAAGAAACCCAGACTATTACTGCTACAGCGTAAACTAATTCTTTATCACTTGAGTATGAGTTAGTAATCTGATGAAGCTAGAAGCATATACTTTGATATACTGTAGTTGAGGTTCTTTCGTAAAACTAATATACTTATATGTTGGGTATATGTGACTAATTAGTTAAAACAGACTTGTACAAGATAGCTTATACGCTATATTACCCCTTGTGACTGTTTAAATGATCTAATTATCCATAGCCTTAGGGAACATGACTTGGATGTTTACTTTAGGGTAACTCCCTTAAAAAGTAGAAACATTCCAGAAGTTGTAGATCATTAGACTAGAAGTCTAATGAAGGTAGATGTCTATTAGAGAGATGTTAGTACACTCTTCCCCTCTAATTGCACGGCGATGCGTAAAGGGGTATTTTAGTCATTACACCTGTAGGTCGAAGACTTTGCTAACGTAACATTGTCCTTGGGGTCAATATTTTCTTATAGTAATATTAAGAAATATTTAAAATGCAAAATATAGCTATTTATATAGCAGGTGTATTTTAGTCATTTTAGTAGCCAAGGCGATGTGTCTTTTGGTCCCCGAAATGGCCCTTAAGTCATGAAAGATTTTGGTTAAGAAATTGGTCTTAATAATTATGGATTTTTATTTTATTAGTCTGATTTATTATTGGACTAGAATAAAATAAAATGTCCGAGTGAGAGTATTTATTTTATCTAGTTTAATTAGTTAATTAATTATTTAAAGCCCAAGGCCCATATGAAATAATTAGAAAATTAATCTAGATATAAACTAGATAAAATGTATGAAATTTTATATTAGTTCATTTGGGCATGTTAATTATTTATTGAGTTGTTTAATAAAGTCAAAAAATAAATAATTGAGATTTATTATTTATGGGTGTTCAAGCTCAAGAATAAATAATTTATCTAGCCCAATGAATAAGACTAATGGTAAAATAAATTTATAAAAAAAATATATCAAATTAACTAATTAATTATTAATTAATTAATTAATTAAAAATTTTAAAAAAACAACACGGGATAGAACGCGTGCAGGATAACAAAAAGCATGGATGCTTTCTGTTTGCACGCAAATGTCTTCTTTCTCGATGGTGGATTGAAATGCATTATACATTAATTGAAATCAAAGGTTGGAGCTTGGTTTTCTAAGGGTTGATTATTCACAGAAGAAAGGCAAAGAAAAGAGCTTTGCGTATTTCATTTTACATTCATAGAAAGCTAAACCCATCTTTGATCAAGCCTTCATAGCTTATCAAAATCTAAACTTTAAGCCTTCATCGGCAATGTTACGGGTACCATTTCGGAAGATCAAAAGTTTCACGTGGATAAAACACAGTAGACGTTTGCAAGAACGTGAGCCACTTGCCTTAAATATCCTTATACAGACATCTACACCAGTGCAAAGAGGGTCATTTAATCACAGAGGTAAATTTTTCATTTTCCTAATATGCTTTCATTTTGATGATTTTTGCCATTTTAAGCTTTCAATTGGTATCAGAGCTATGGTTTGGCAAATGTAGGAAGCATATTAGGCTTAACTAAAATAAGAAAATATTTGTTTTGGTTGAAATCTGTGATCCTTCATGTTCACTGGAATGGATAGTTTCACTATAAGCTTTGCGAGTGGAAACATAGGAACAATGTATTTTACTTGCTTTTTTAAATACCGTGTAAGCCCAGTGTTTTTAAGGGCATAGGCGCTTGTTTGGATGAGTTTTGATTGAAAATGAAGGAAAAAAAATTGAAACCAATACGCAGAAGAAATTCTATACTGTGTAATCCAACTTAGCCATCGAAGCCGAGCCGCCAGATCTGTGAGAAGAGCTTCGAGCCGCGGCTCCAAGCCATGCACAGCTAAGAGCCCGCGAGGAAGGCTTCCTCACTGAAGCCTTCCGTGAGGATGAAATCTCCAATTTGCGTTACAAATTGGAGATTTACCGCGGTCGACAATTTTGACCTCGGCAAGGGGCGGACACGGGGCTGGCCGGGTCCACCTGCCCGAAAACCCATGGGATGATCCAGTGTGGCGGGTATATAGACTCAACCGAATAAAAAAAATGGTTCTTAGTCCCATACCAGACGAAGTTATTTTTATTGCAATAGTTAATATTCTTTGAATATTTTGCATGAAAAATAATAGTAAAGGAAATTTTAGGATTAAACAAGACCATTAATTAAATAATGTATTTAATTCTATTATTTAGACACTTAGGTTAAAAGAATAGAAAAGTATGAAAACATTTACAATTTTCTAGCATGCTTGTTTCTTTTTGTACCCTATGTGCGGGTTTTCTCAAAGACCAAAGTCTTTGGGAATTTTAACAAAGAAAAATCTTTTTCTTAAATCAAATGATTAATTTTAATTCGAACAAAAATTAATTCTTTGATATTTTTTCAAATGATTTTATCCTTGATATATAAAATATATTGAATTTAGATATTTTTGTGAATTAAAATAGAAAATCATTTTGATTGAATTTTAACAAGAAAAATTATTTTTGTCAAATTAAACTTGAAATCAAAATCTCTCGAAAGTTTTATTGAAAATTTTTGAAATTATTAAGTTTATTAACTTAAATAAAATTAATCTATGAAAAAATTTCTCAAAGGGTATAAACCTTGACATAAAAATTTTTATGGGTTTAGATATTTTATTTTGAGTTAAAAAAACTTAATTGAAATTTTCAAAATATATCTTTCAAGAAAAATTCTTATTTTAAAATACTAAGTGGAATAGGGGTTCTAACAGCCCCATGACTTCCATCACGACCCTCATTAGAGATCGTGGGCCCCCTCATTTCACCTTGGGAGTAAACTTGTATAGGATGAAGACACCATAAGGATCTAGAACTAATGGATGGATGTAATTAATAACTCGGGACACGTGCTATGATCGGCCAACCCATGTTGGAGGTTATAGTGCGAGGAATGTCCATATGAAATGAGAAGAAACGGTCATCTCACGATAGAGTTATCTTCTAGATCATTACTTAAAAGAGAAATTAATTTGTTGTAGTTAATACACTTAATTTAGAAAATTATTAATCTTCCCAAGAAGTTATGTCAGTTTTTTTAAGAGACAGATCAATCATATTAAAAACAATAGTGATAGGGTTAACTATTATTGGAATTAATATAGGGATACAGTCACAAATTATCTTATTTTTTCACAAATTGAATTTTCTTTTATATTTGATATTTTAGAAATAGTTGGTGGTGGTTCTTTTAATCCTTTAGTCGTTTTTCTCCGTGAGAATAAGCTAGCGGGTCCAAATTATGTAGACTAGAAAATAAACTTGGATATAATACTCACTGTTGAGGAGTATAAGTATGTCCTCTTTGAAATCTACCCTGTTATTGGGGAGGGTTTCACCACGGAGGAGCGTGAGGCTGAAAAAGCATGGAAAAAGGCCAACGAAATATCTCAATGCTACATGTTGGCCTCCATGTCTAATGTGCTCCAGTCAAAACACAAACACATGGCCACTGCATATGACATTAGCCAATCATTAGCCACGATATTAACCGATAAGAGTCGGCCTGCAAGGCAGAAAGCTCTTAGGACAATTATAAATACTAAAATGGTTGGGGGAGCATCAGTCAGAAAACATATGCTCAAAATGATTGTTGCTTTCGATGAAAAGGAAGTCTTAGAGGCTGTTATTGACCCCGAGAGCCAAGTGGACATGGTTCTCAAATCTCTGTCGGGCTCTTATACTCAGTTCAAGTTGAACAACAACATGAACAAATTAAACATGACTTTAACTGAGTTAATGAATAACTCCAGGTGGCAAAGAAGGTCATGAAGCCACAGTCCAGGACTATGATTACTAGGACTTTTTCTTCCAGAACTGGGCCTAAACCCAGAAAGTTCAAGAAGAAGAAGGGAAATGCACAAGACCTACCCAACAACCAGCCCAACAAGAAGGCAAATGCTTCAAATGGGGGCAGAAGGGACATTGAAAAAAGGAGTGTCCAGAACTTCAGACCAAGAAAAACCCTACAGGTATTGTTCTCTATCTAGAATCTATTTCAATGATTGGATCAACTTCCACTTGAATTGTTGATTCTGGTGCCACTGATCATATCTATAACTCCTTATAGGGGTTTAAGAAGATAAGAAGACTCCAAAAGGGCGAGCATGGACTACGGGTAGGAAATGGAGCATGAGTATTTGTCCTTGCAGTGGGAGAGTTGAATCTTATTTTTTATTGTAATAAAGTAGTTATATTAAAGGATATTTTATATGTACTCAGTTTTAGACAAAATTTGATTTCAATTACAAAACTAATAAATCATGGATATTCTGTTTTTTTTCTATTCTGGTATTAATATTAGTATAAATGGAGAAGTTTTATGTATAGGGCACATGTATGGAAACTTATTTTTTTTAAATCCTACAAACAATCAAATAAATAACGCTCAACCTTTAAGTAAAAAAAGAAAGACTAATGTTAATGACTTATATCTTTGGCATCTAAGGTTGAGCCATATTAACTCAACCAGAATTCAAAGGTTAATTCATAATGGGCCTTTGGGCTCATTAAGATTGGAAAGTTGGCCTCAGTGTGAATCCTGCCTTATGGGAAAAATAACCAAAAGGTCGTTCACCCAAAAGGCTGATAGAGCTAAGGAGATATTGGGTCTTGTTCATGCTGATGTGTGTGGTCCTTTATCTACTCAAGCTAGAGGGGGTTTTAAGTACTTTATCACTTTCACGGATGATTGTACAAGGTTTGGTTATGTCTACCAGATGAGGCGCAAGTCTGACTCTTTTGACAAGTTCAAAGAGTTTAAGGTTGAAGTTGAGCATCGGATAGGTAAACTGATCAAAACCTTACGATTGGATCGTGGTGGAGAATACCCCCTCAGTGAGTTTAAGGATTACATGGTACATCATGGAATAGTATCCCAACTCTCTGCGCCATGTATACCCCAGTAGAATAGAGTAGCTAAGAGAAGGAATAGGACATCAATGGAATGGTCCGAAGCATGATGTCTTATGCTATTCTTTTAGTCTCTTTTTGGGGATATGCCTTGAAAATAGCGGCTACATTCTGAACTTGGTGCCTTCCAAGTCAGTACCTAGGACACCCTATGAAATGTGGACTAGGCGTAAGTCAAATCTAAATCATCTCAGAATATGGGGCTATCCAGCGTATGTACTGATCAAGGGAGATAAGATAGAACCAATATCAAAATTATGCTACTTTGTTGGGTATCCAAAAGGGACAAAAGAAGGTTACTTTTATTATCCCAATGAGTAGAAAGTACTGGTAAGTACCAATGCTAGATACTTGGAGGATGATCAAAGTACTTCCATTAAAGGTTCAACAAGGTTGGAATTTGAGAAGAAGTTATCTTTAGAATCAATTTCTTCAGACCCGATTATGGAACAAGAAGAGGCACAGTCTCAAGAACTTGTACAAATGGAGCTTCGTTATAGTGGGAGGATATCTAGAGTTCCAGAAAAATAGACAGGAGAGGCTTTTGAGCTGGTCTCTGACCATTAAGAACAAGATCCCCCTAGATACGAAGAAGCTATTGCTGATACCGATGCAAATCTATGGCATGAAGTAATGAAAATCGAGATTGAGTCTATGTACATCAATCAGGTTTAGGATCTTGAAGCTTCACCTGAAAGGATAAAACCCATTGGGTGTAAGTGGTTATATAAGAGGAAGAGAGGAGCGGATAGGAAGGTGGAAAGCTTCAAAACTAGGTTTGTGGCAAAAGAGTATACTCAGAAAGAGGGAATCGATTATGATGAAACTTTTTCCCCGGTAGCCATGCTTAAGTCCATCCGTATCCTTCTTGCCATTACATATCATTACGACTATGAGATATAACAAATGGATGTCAAGACGGCATTTCTTAATGGCCATCTTAACGAAGACATCTATATGTCCCAATCGGAAGGTTTTATTGCCAAAGGCCAAGAACATACGGTCTGCAAGCTTAAGAAGTCCATTTATGGATTTAAGCAAGCATCTAAAACATTGAACATTCATTTTGACGAGACTGTAAAATCTTACGGTTTCATTCAAAACGAGGATGAACCATGTGTGTACAGAAAATTAGAAGGTATAAATGTAGTTTTTCTTATCCTATATGTAGATGATATTCTACTAATTGGAAATGATGTAGAGACATGGTCATCTACTAAAATTTACTGTCTAGTCAATTTAGTATGAAGGACTTGGGAGAAGCCAGTTACATTCTCGGGATTAAGCTTCTTAGAAATAGGAAGTAGAGAATGTTAAGATTATCTCAAGCGACATACATTGACAAGATGCTAGCCAAAGCATGGACTCATGCAAGGGAGATCTAATCCCTTATAGACATGGATTGTCTTTTTGTTTTAAGGACTGTCCTAAGTCCCAAGAGGAAAAAGACAGGATGAGTAGGATTCCCTACGCTTCGACTGTGGGAAGTCTCATGTACGCCATACTGTGCATAAGGCTAGATATCTACTTTGTTGTAGGCTTAGTTAGCAGATATCAGTCAAACCCTGAGGAGGTTCATTAGCAAGTTGTAAAGTATATTCTTAAGTACCTCAATGGTACGAAGGATTATATACTGGTTTACAGGGTTAATAACTTGGTTCCTACTGGTTACACAGATTCAGATTTCTAGGCAGATAAGGATGAGAGAAAATTCACTAATGGATATGTCTTCACCTTGTTTGGAGGAGTTGTTTCAAAGAGGAGTATCAAGCAATCTTGTATTGCTGACTCAACCATAGAAGTTGAGTATACGGTAGCTTCGGAAGTGTTCAAGGAAGCATTCTGACTCCGGAAGTTCCTTTCAGAACTTGGAGATGTAGCACACATGGACAAATCGATTGTGGTGTATTGCGACAACTCTGGAGTAGTCTCGCAATCCAAAAAACCCATGAACCACAAGAAGGAGAAGCACATCCAGAGAAAGTACCACCTGATCCGGGATTTCATTTTGAAATGAGAAATCGTGGTAGAACAAATAGCCTCGAAGAACAACCTAATAGATCCCTTCACCAAGCCTTTGGCTGAGAGAGTCTTCAAGAGACACTTAGACGCCATAGGGGCGGGCACCTACGAACTTTCTTAGTCTTAGAGTGAAAGTGAAAGATTGTTGGAATATATGCCATCTAGACTAGTTTATCTGATGTAATTATCGAATTTATTAATAAAAGAATTTATTCTCAAAATTTATTTGTGAATTTACATTTTATTTATGCACAATTTTCGTTTGGAAAGGACCCATTGTGTTTAAGTAAGTGATCCATGTGAATGGTGGTCTTTCACAGTAAGGTATGGATCACGGGTTACTTAATACATAAATATTTGTTCTTAACTGATTGATAAGAATGGAAATCTCATCATATATAGGTTATTGTGTTATGAATTCCAAGAGGGGAATAGCTTACTTTTAGCCAGTAAGTAATCCACTCACTTCATAGCATGAGCGTATTTCGAATACGTAGAACAGGACCTGTAATAGTAGTTTCTAAAAGTACTATTTAAAATAAACCTAGACTATTACCGCTATAGCATGGACTAATACTTTACCGCTTGAGTATAAGTTGGTAGTCTGACGAAACTAGAAGCATATACTTTGATATACTGTAGTTGAGGTTCTTTCGTAGATCAAATATACTTGTATATTGGGTATATGTGACTATGTAGTTAAGACAGACTTGTACAAGATAACTTCTGTGTTATATTGCCCCTTGTGATTGTTCAAATGATCTAATTATCCAAGGTCCTGGGGAACATGACTTAGATGTTTACTTTATGATAACTCCCTTGAAAAGTGAAAACATTTTAGGAATCGTGGATCATTGAATTAGAGATCTAAGGATGGTAGATGTTTATTAGAGAGGTGTTAGTACATTCTTCCTCTCTAATTGCATGGCAATATGTAGAGGGGTATTTTAGTCATTACACCTGTAGGTCGAAGATTTTGCTAACGCAGTATTATCCTTAGGGTCAATATTTCCTTATGGTGATATTAGAAAATATTTAAAATGTAAAATATAACTATTTATATAATATGGGTATTTTGGTCATTTTATTAGCCAATACGATGTGTTTTTTTGTCCTCGAAATGTCCCTTAAGTCATGAAAGATTTGGGTTAAAAAATTATTCTTGATAATTATGGGTTTTTATTTTATTAGTCTGATTTATTATTGGACTAAAATAAAATAAAAGGTCCGAGAGAGAGTATTTATTTTATCTAATTTAATTGGTTAATTAATTATTCAAGGCCCAATGCCTATATTGAATAATTAAAAAATTAATCTGGATTAAACTAGATAAAAATTATAAAATTTTATATTGGTCTATTTGGGCATGTTAATTATTTATTGGGTTATTTAAAGTCTAAAAAATAAATAATTGAGATTTAATATTTATGAGTGTTTAAATCTAAGAATAAATAATTTATCTGGCCCAATGAATAAGACAAAAGGTAAAATAAATTTATAAAATATATATATATATATATTATATTAATTAATTATTAATTTAATTAATTAAAATAAAATAAATTAAAAAACAACACGGGATGGAACCCGCGTTGTTTTGCGTACAGGATAATAGAAAGCATGGATGTTTTCTGTCTGCATGAAAATGTCTTCTCTCTCTCAGATGGATTGAAATGCATTATACATGAATTGAAATCAAAGGTTGGAGCTTGGTCCTCTGGGGGTTGATTATTCACAGAAGAAAGGCAAAGAAAACAACTCTACGTATTTCATTTTGCATTCACAGAAAGCCAAACCCATCTTCAATCAAGCCTTCAAGACTTATCAAAACCCAAACTTTAAGCCTTCACCGACTGTCCTACGAGCACCATTTCAGAAAATCAAAAGCTTCGCGTGGATGAGACGCAGTAGACGTTTGTAAGGACGTAAGCCACTTGCCTCAAATATCTTTATACAGACATCACACCAGTGCAAAGAGGGCCATTTAATCACAGATATAAAATTTTTATTTTCCTAACATGCTCTCGTTTTGATGATTTTTGTCATTTTAAGCCTTCAGATCGACTATACTACCAAGTATAGCTGCCTTGTCCATGGGTTACCTTTTTAGACTTGGGAATCTGTTTCCTCAGAGTTGCAAGCTGGGCATTAATCCTTGCTCGACTTATTTTCTCTGCTTCACTATGGCTTCTGGAAGCACTTCCAGCACTGCCATACTTCGCTACGGTCCATGCTTTTCTATTTTTCTCTTTTTCTGTTTGTTTTTGGGGAGGTAGAATCTGCAATCGAGAATCACTCCAAAAATCACCTTGCGTCTGTAAGGAAGACAGACATTTATTTTTCACCACCAAAAGCTATTGGATGGCAGATGACAATCTCGCCCTTGCGAAATGCGAGGTAAAATGGTACCTCGCATTTCGCAAACACGACGTATCCTGTCTACACCATTCCCTTTCAAATCTCCCCGCTTTTGGTGGTCAAAATGGGTTTTGATCCATTTTGGTCAAATTCTCCTTCCTTATATGCCTCCGAAGCTGCTATATATTTAATTTCTATGGTCAAATTAGCAATACATAATTGTTTGATACTCTTTAATGAAATGGCTCCTCCAAACAAGGTGAAGATATATCTACTAGTAAATTTTCTTTCATCCTTATCCGCCTAGAAATGTAAGTCTATGTATCGTGTTGGAACCAATTCATTAGCTCTATAAACCAGTATATAATTACTCGTTCCCTTAAGGTACTTGAATATATACTTTACAACTTGCTAATAAATCTCCCCTTAATTTAACTGATATCTGCTAACTAAGCCTATAGCAAAACAGATATCTGATCTAGTACATAGTATGGCGTACATGAGACTTCCTACGATTGAAGCATAAGTAATCCTACTCATCGTATCTTTCTCTTCTTGTGTTTTAGGACACTTTTTCTAAAGAAAGGGGCAACTTGTATTTGCAAGGGATTTGAGTCTCTATACATGAGTCCTTACTGAACCTAGCCAACATCTTATCAATATATGTGGTTTGGGATAATTCTAATATTCTTTACTTTCTATTTCTAATAAGCTTAATTCCAAGAATGTAACTGGCTTCTCCCAAGTCTTTCATATTAAATTAACTAGAAAGTCAAACATTTATAGATGACAATGTCCCTATATAATTTCTAATAAGTAGAATGTCATCCATATATAATACAAGAAAGATGACATTAATAAGTTTGAGTTTCCTATACAGGCATAGTTTATTCTCGTTTTAAATAAATTATAAGACTTTATAATCTTATCAAAACAAATATTCTATGCTCTTGATACTTGCTTTAAGTCCATAAATGAACTTCTAAGCTTATAAGTTTATGCTCTTGGTCTTCAGTAACAAAACCTTCCGACTAGGACATATAGATATCTTCACTAAGATGGCCACTAAAGAAAGCCGTCTTAACATTTATTTACCATATCTCATAGTTATAATGACATATGATGACAAGAAAGATACAAATGGATTGTAGCATAGCTACCGGAGAAAAAGTTTTCGCATAAATGATACTTTCTTTCTAAGTATAACTCTTTGCTATAAGTAGCAATGACACCTGGGTCGACTCGCGAGCCGTGCAGGCTAGTCCTACACCTTGGCGGGCCAGTCAGTGTCGGGCCCTTGGCCCATCGCCCATGAGGCCCATAGGCCGGGCGGGCTGGTCCCGAGCCTTATTCTCTCATTCTTTATTTTTTATTTTTTTCTGACTTAGTTCAATTAAAATTTTTTATATTCAACTGTTTTATAATTTTTTATTATTACTTAAATAACAAGATTTTTTAAAATTATAAAAAAAGTCACTTTGAAGTGGTGGGGAGTTTAGCTTAGACCCTATCTGTTTTATTAATTAATAAAATAAAGATTATATAAAATGGGGACTTGATGCCTAAACCTCATAAAAATATTACAATAAACAAAATTTAAAAATAGAATAAATATCCTAAAAATAAAATTAAATACATAATATTACTTATCCTAAATTCCTAATTATTTGAATATTAAACTAACTACTTGGCTCACCCTATTCATCATCTGAGTCATCATCAACAATCCATGAATTAGCCGTCCTATTTTCGGTTGCGAACCAACTACTGCAACACATTAACATCTCCAAGGTATGAGGAGCCAATTGAGATCTTCTTTCATCAATTGTTCGAGCAATCTTACTGAAGATGCTTTCTGATGACACTGTGGAGACAAGTGGTATCAAAACGATCACGTGCCATTTTAGATAAAATAGGGTATTGACTTACATGAGTCTTTCACCAACCACAAATATCAAAATGTTGATCCTTATTTTCTACCAAGGGTTGTATCTCGTAAATTATCATCTCGTTATAGGTGGTAGATGATCTTTTTTTATGCTTTATGATACCCCATGGATTAAATACTGATGAAATCGAAGAGATAGATTTTCGTGGTAGTTGAAAGTGACTGCAAAATGATAATGAAGCTTGCCTAATTAAATTAGGAGAACCAGAACAAGAAGACTCAAACTAATACAAATTATACATGTCAGATAGAGTTTTAGTTGTTTTATCTTTTATATATTTTATCATACATTGCCTAAGTATTTGAGATTAATCAAAATCTAATGTTTCATATAGATATTCAATAATACTATGAAATTCAATTGTTTTTACTCGAGGATCCATACACAATGCCATACAATATAAAATAAGAATTGATGCGTATTTATTTGGGTATAAAAATAAGCACATTTCCAATCAAGTTTAAATTAAAATGTTAATCCCAAATTACACATATGAGTAAGCGTATTCATCACTAACATAGCATAGGGTTCAAACGAGTGTCGATCCTCCAGGAACAAGTATGCATTAATAATTTTTCTTTCATTGTTTAACCGACTCAATAAAGTGAAAGAAAAATAAAAAGGAAAATAAAATAAAGGAATATATATGTCAATGATGGAGAATTATGTAACTCAAACTATTATTCTGGCAAACATGATCTTAAAGTACCCAATCATTATCATAACTAATTATTATCTTAATATCATGAAGGATTAAGATAAATTCCCTTCTTTAGTCAATCCATGAAATCCCTATCTTCTAGATAAATTAGAATTACTTGGTCTCGTCTCAACTAATTCACCCAAAAGATACATTAAACACAATCCTTAATTAAATTCCCTTTGTCTCGGTAAATTTAAAATATGAAATTAATCAATGAATCCTTGGACTCGGCAAACATCAATTAACATTTTATTACCAGTTCTTAGCAATTAACTCCCTTGGTCCAGTAAGTTAATAGCCAACAGAATATGAAATTAATGAATTGAAACCACCATCAACCCCCTTGGTCCAGTAAGTTAATGGAAAGAAACAATCAACTAATCTCGTAATAAGCACAAGTAATCAAATATCAAGAAAAATAATCAATTAATCAAAAGATCAAATAACTCCAAAAATCATAAATACCTAAAACAATGTCAAATTACAATAAAACAATAAATACATCATTGTTCAAGAAAAAGAAAACAAAGTAAAAGAATGCACTCATAGACAAGCTTCCTTCTTTTTTCTTTGAAGACCTTATTGCACAACCCTCCTTGATGTGGTGGAATTCCTCCTTGATTTGAGTGATTTTCTGTTATGATCTACGAATTTCCCCTTTTCTCTTGTGTTTTTCCTCTATTTATAAGCTTAGCAAGTACCTAAATTCGTTTGTGTAGGGTTGTTGGCCGAGTAGAAATAGGAAGATACTAAAATTCTGCAGATTACCAAAAATTGCGTGCAAAAATCAAAGCTCTGCCTTATCCTCAGGGCACAGCCGGCGCCGCCTTAGCTGCTGGAGCCAATGCCAGTTGTGTTCTGTTTCTTCAGTTGTTCACTGATTTTTTATTAATTTCCTCGCAATGTTTTCTAGAGTACAACCAGCGCCGCCTTGGCTGCTAGAGCCGGCGCCAATTCGGATATGTTCTAGTCCTGTTTCAATGATTTTTTGTCACTTCAAAGTGCGTGCCAATAGCATGTGGTCGGCGCCACTTCCTCTGGCCTGTCCGGCACCGCCTCTATTTTGTTTTGCGACGTTTTTGCCTTATTTTATCCCTAAAATCTGAAATAATGCACAAAACACTTTTCCAAGGGTAAAATCTCAAATATGAAAGAATATGACCAGTTATTGAACAAAATGCATCACAAAATAGCTTCAAATAATTAGGAAAAATATGACTAATTTAGACCCTATCAAGAATATCTTCATAATATTTTTATATTTTTCAAACATACTTCTCATAAAATAATCATATAGGGGATCGTCCCTATACTCCCCAAAAAAATGTGCTATCGCAGCAAATGTTGGAAGAATATGATGAGTAGTGGAATAATAAAATCCCAATAAAAGTTCAGTTACTTCTTTGAAATTAAATAAAAATGTTGAAAGTGCAATAAAATTTTAAAAATGAGTTTCAGTTAGTTGAGGTTGAAAATTATTACTATTATAAAATTCAATAAGTTGATTTTGAAAAGGTATAACACTTTCAAATATATCTAAAGTTGATTTCTTTCTAGTTTTACAATCTAATCTAAATTTTTTAAAAGATACACCTTATTCTCGGCATAAAACTTTAAAATTTTGTTGTCTAGATAGGGAAGTTTTAATAAATAAAACAACATTTCTAATTATATTAACAATATTAACAACATATTTATATCCTTCCTTAACACACAAATTAAGTATACGACAAGCACACTTAGTATGAAATAAAATACCATCTAATATAAGATTCATATGATTTTTCAAAATTGATATGGCAAAATCATTATTTAAAGTGTTATCTAAAGAAATAGAAATAATTTTATTTAAAATTCTATATTCATGACATATTTGAGTAATCATTCTAGATATACTACTACCTACATAATGATATTCAAATAATTTAAAATAAATAGTTCTTTTTTATACTAACTAATCATGATCTATCTAATGACATGTAATGCATAAATAAAACTCATTAGTAATTGTAGTCCAACCATATCAAGTAAGAGCAAATTTTCAATTACAAGAATCACACATAGCAATTAGATACTCTTTTATTTCTTTATATATCTTTATTATACCATTTTTTAACGTTGTTCTAGGAATCCTTATCCATGCTGGTTGACAATTATTTTGCATGTATTTTCATAATGTGAATTTTCTGCAAAATTGAAAGGTAATTTAGTTTGAACAATCATTTTAGCAAATCCACTTCTATTTTTTCTATGATTGTATTGAAAATTACCAATAATTTGACCTCCTGTAGTATGGATTTGTTATTGTTTAAATAGGTTTTCTAACAAATCATTATGTGACATTTTTATATGTCTAACTAACGTTTCCGTCCCTCCTCCCTTCTTTGTACATATATCACCCTACAAATTTTACATGTTACCCTATCATTATCATTATCCTTTTCAAAAAGATTCCAAATCATAGATGTTTTTTCTTTAGTTATAACATCCGCAGTTTTAACATCATCCTAACCTATATTAGATTCATTAGAATTACTAGTTGGAGTTGGTTATGATTGTGAAACACTAATGCTAAGCCTACTAGGGCCTCCATCTTTATTACATATTTCATTATTTTTTAAATTCAATGCTGAATTTACATTGAAATCAAAATGTGCAGATGATTGTGATGAAGAAAATTGATGATATTGATTTGGATACATTATTTTAAAAAAAAAAATCAATCAAAATTCAAATAAAAGTTCAAAAAAATAAAATAAAGTATTAACAAATAATGAAATAAGAGAATTGAAAATTATAAATAATAAATTAACTTAAAAATTAAACAAATATCTAAAATAAATAATTAATTAATAAAGCTAAAAAATAAGAATGGAAGATTAAGAAATACTAACTAGTTGATGGCCAAGAACAACAATACTTTGTGGAACTTTACTTCCTGTATTCACTATTCTGTCACTCAATAATCTTTCAAAATATGAAGACTTTTTGAAGAATTAAAAAATTATATTAAAAAATAAATTCTATTCTAACACTTTTTGTAAAGGAAATAAAGAGATTTGAGGATTAGGAGAAAAAGATAAATGAAAATAAGAGAGTTAGAGAATGTTTAATGAGTTTTGGAATAAATTGAGGGATATTTATAGAGTTTTGGGAGTTATGGGGGAGAATATAGCCGTTAGGGACTAAATTACAAAAAAAAAAAAAAAATAGTTTCAGTCATTTTAGGGACCAAAATGAAAAAAATAAAAAAAACTTGACAGCTCTCAAGTGCGGGCCGCGGGCCAGGGTTTTTTACCCCTGGCCTAGACCGGCCCAAGACCTAGGACCAACCTACTGGCCAATACTTGCTATAAACTTAGCTTCAAAGGTTTCCACCTTCCCAATCGCACCTCTCTTTCTCTTGTACACCCACTTACACCCAATGGGTTTTATCCATTCTAGTGAAGTTACAAGATTCCAAACTTGATTAAAGTATATAGACTCAACCTTGACTTTTATTACTTCATACCATGTGTCTGCATCAGTATCAGCAATAGCCTTCTTATACCTAGTGAAATCTTGTTCCTGATAGTCGGAGACTAGGTCCAATACCCCTTCTATCCATCTTTTTGGAACCCTAGAAACTCTCCAACTATGACGAAGCTCTTTTTTCACAGGATCCTTAAGTTGTGCCTCTTCTTATTCCATAATTGGGTCACTGAAAGTTAACTTAGAAGATAATTTCTCCATTAGTTTCATTCTATTTGAACATTTAGTGGATGTACTATGTTTATCTTCCAAGTATCTAGCGTTAGTACTTATTAGTACTTTTTTTTTCATTTGGATGATAAAAGTGTCTATGTTTTGTTTCTTTTGAATACCCAACAAAGTAGTACAATTCTGATATTGGTTCTAAATTATCCCCTTTAATCAGCATATAAGTTGGGCATTCCCATATCCTAAGATAATTTAGACTCAACTTTTGCCCAATCCACATCTCATAGGACATCTTAAGTACTGACTTAAAAGGTACCAACTTCAGAATATATGTAATTGTTTCTAAGGCTTATCCCTAAAAGGAAATAGAAAAAGTTTCATGAGACATCATACTTCTGACCATTTCCATCAATGTCTTTTTTCTTCTCTTAACTACACCGTTCTGCTGGGGTATCCCAAGAGTACTTACGTGAGCTACTATCCTATGATGTATAATCCTTGAACTCACTAAGGAGATACTCTCCACCACAATCAGATCGAAGGATTTTGATTAGTTTACCTGTTCGACGTTTCACTTCAACCTTAAACTCTTTGAACTTGTCAAAAGAGTCAAACTTACGCCTCATAGTCTTTTGGGCTTGTAAATTGGGTTTTGCCAGTGGATGGTCCAGAGGACTCTTTCTTTGGTTCTTGTTTATCAAGAGTAGGAATGGCAGGAAGCTCTTTGAGCTTTAGATTTTTATTTCTGAGTTTGGGAGCCATAGGACTATTGACCGTATAGGAATTTCCGAGTTAAGAAATCAGGAATCGAGTTTGAAGAACCTTTAATATATTCTATATCAAAATCAAATATAGATAGAATAGCTTGCTATCTAGCAAATATTTGTTTAGATGTAAGGTTTTTGACATCTTTTTGCAAAACATATTTTGCAGCTTTGCAATCAATATGTAATAAAAACTTTTGATTTAGCAAATCGGCTTGAAACTTTTGAATGCACAGAACAATTGTTAAAATTTCTTTTTTGATGATAGGATAGTTCTGATGAGAACTATTCCAATGCTTGGATGCAAATGCAACAATATGCTCTTTGCCATTTTTCTGTTGCTTCAAGATACCACCATAACCAATGTCAGAGGCATCTGTTTCAACGATTTTTTGCGCTTGGGGATCCGGCAAGGATAGGCATGGAAGATTCTTGATCCGATTCTTGACTTGTTAGACAATTGAAGTACGAACATTAGTCCATGTAGGAGGAGGTTGTTTAAGCCTATCATGCAGAGGCTTGATTAGATTTTTTATTCCTGGAATGAACTCAAAAACATAATTTAAACAACCAAGGAATCTTTGAAGTTGTGTCCTGTCAAGAATTTGGTCAGGAAATTTATCCGCAAACTGGATTGATCGGGAAATAGGAATGATGGTTCCCTGTTGGATATTATGTCCGAAGAACCGAACATTAGTTTGAAAAAGACTAAATTTTATTTTTGAAAGTACTAAACCATTATGTTTAATGGTGAAAAGTAGAACATTCAGATGTTTGAAATGCTGATCCAAACTATTTGAGAAAACTAAAACATCATCAATGTAGACAATGATAAATTAAGAGTAAGGATTGAAAATCTCATTCATAATTCGTTGAAATTTAGAAGGAGCATTTTTCAAACCAAAAGGCATTACATTCCATTCATATTGTCCAAATGGAACTATAAATGCGGTTTTGTTCTGATCTCTAGGTGTTAATGCTAAGTTTGACCCAATATCTTGGACCAGAATCCAAAGAGTAGGCCCTAGCCCAAGCTAGCCAAGAAAGGGCTTGAACGACTAGGGCTTTCATTGAGCCCTAGCTAGCCAATTTTGTTTGATATAAATTTTATTTATATCATTTAGGGGTTTCATAGAGTTTCCAGCGTTGTTTTCAATTAACAGAAAAAAATCCTAAGCTTCTTGTTCTTCTTGTTAGCCGTCTCTCTAATCTCTCTCCTTCCACATTAGAAAGCTTGAAGCTTTCTAGAGTAGGTAGTTCTCTCTTGATTTCTAGTTAATAGAAGTTAAAGAGATAGGCATTCTTAATTCTGCTATGTAGCAGTGAGTCAAGAAATGACTTTTAATCCTAATCCAAGGCTTTTACCAGCCAGTATTAGGTAGGATCATACCCCAAAAGACCGAAAGGTTGGAGCTTATGTGACGTAGCAGGAGATTGGTTGGGTAAGAGCCAGAATCTTTAAGAAGAACACCAAAAATTCAACAACGCGTTGTTCAGACACAACCTAAGCACTCCGCAGTTAAGCCAAAGAGAAAAGGTAAAATTTTTAAAACTTCTATTGTATTATTTTGCTCTATTTTTTTTTTCACCATGATACTTTCAAGTAGTATCAAAGTGACGTTTTTGGAAACCTAGGAGTATGTTTAGGTTAATAAAAGTGCAAAAGATTTAATCTTTTTATTATTTTTGTGATCCCTCATGGTTTTGATATAGGTAGGTTTTGTGTACATCTTATGAGTGAAGGCATATATATATACACCTTTATATTTGCTTTTGTAGATCTTGTGTAAGCCTGAGTTTCAAGGCGTTGGCATTTGTGGTTTTAAGATTAGATTCAATTTTTTTTTTAAAATTTTTGTGATCATTGGAACACCTAGGGACTAATCTACATTCCAAAAGAAAAGTTGTTTGCGGAGCATCATAAGAGATCCGGTGCCAGTTGCTACAATGGTGCTAGCATCAGGTGACTTTGGGAAAACTGTTCGCAAAGCAACAGAGGTGAGTCGGTGCCAGTTTCTCCAAGTGAGCCGATGCCGGGTGTTGCCTGATGGCGGCTGTAACACCCCACTACCTTCGTATCCAAATAGGTGGGATGTCGCCTGTCTAAAGGATCATGGGTCTTTATAATGAGGTACAAAAGGAACGAAAATGATTAAATATAATTATGCGATAATCTTATTACACCTAAAGTTAAAACTTATACAAGTTTGAGAATCTAAAACTAACAATCAATTCTCAAAAGAAATAAATAAACTCAAGGTCATCTCTTATCTCTTCAACCTTCCCAATAAAAACACTCTCCTGAAAACATGATGTAAATTAGTGTGAAATTGGCATCTCAGTAAGTCCCATATGTGCGAATGTCATATATAAATATTTCGTACATACAGATTTATCGAAATCATAAAATCATGTTTGCAAGACTTTTCATCAATAAACAATTATTCAAATGAGTATTGCTCATCATATCCAAAGCAATTTTCAATAAATCGTCATCTCATCATAATCATAAGTTCATTATGTAGAGATTAGCAATGATTCAAACAATCGTATCACAATCCATATCATGGTTACCACCATGATAGCGTCTCAATGTAACTTTTCAACAATGGGCAGTGGGGGATCCTCCCACTAAGATGAGATACTCCTTTATCTCTACACCTAACATACCAATTGTTTAACTCGGATAAATAAAATCCACATAGATGCATATGCTAGCTCGGACCGGCCTGACTAAATAATACTATCGCATTTTCAAGTTGAGTTCATCTTCTGGAGGTGGCCTCCTGTCAGAAGACTCACTCTAACTCTTTAAGACTAGAACCACTAGCCTACCTCCCCTGAGTACTCAACGCTTCCCATTTAGCGGCAAAATCATTTTCTTGTTTTCATAATCATTGATTACATTGTCTTTGTAAAACGTAACTTTTCACAATAAGTTTGCCAAAAGTTTAGTGATAAAGAAAAGAAATCATTTTCAGTTTAAAATTTGAGATTTAACAAACTCATTTTGAGAAGAAAATGACCACGTTCTCAAACCAAGTATCAAAATATTACAGTACAATTCATCATATTCAACCAACGTTCCAATCATCATGCCAATCATCATATTAACACTATTTCAAATATCATTATACAAAAATACTTGCAAACATGTAATATTTAGCAAAACAGATATGCAGGGACTTACTTGAATATTCTCAATAATCAATCAAGACAACGCTTGATCTTTTTTTCACTTTTCTTCCTTATCTAGAATCAATGTTTCTATGATTAAAAACCAGTTATGAATCCACTAATCCTTTCATACATCATGAATCTCTCTGATCATATCATTCATGGCATCTAGATAGTTAGCTTATCGCTATAGCTTCCTATGATTATGCATCTCATCATGGCATGCATATAATCGAATCTCATCATCAATACAAGGACCTCTAATACAAAGACATACATGCCTAGTTTATTCCATTGAACCCTCAAACTCATCAATATAATCTATTCATGCTTTCACCTTGCCTCTATGCCTGACAACACCACCATAAAAGCAACCTTATTTAAGCAAAAAGGGATCGAGACCAAGAATACCTCTTAACAACACACACACTAAAAATAAAGGTGGTGCCTTTGGTGGTTGCTTGGGTTCACTTGAAGAAGAAAGGTTGATTGTAATGCTTTTGGTGTAATACTCCGTATTAAACCATCTTTATTATATGGTGAAAACCATGCATGTCATACCATTTTAAATTGCATTAGATGATTTGAACTATTTTCATAAATACATGAGTTCCATGAGTTTGTTATTTCCTAAATTTCTTTGTCATGATGTAGTTGTGTTACTCAAGTTCGTTGAGCTTTTGTTTTATTGAGGAGAATTTATTAGTAAGGAAATGAAGTAAATGAGTAGGAGTTAAGGGAATTTGTTAGGGGAATATTTTTACAAGGGTTGTTGTGGTTTGGTGAATAATGCCTGGTGTTTAATTCTTAGTGGGCTTGAGTTCGAATCCTAGCTATTGCAAATCTTTTCCTTCCTTTTATTTTCTTTTCCCTAATTTTCTAAGCCTTAGCCGAAATCCTCCTAGAGTAGCAGCCACCTTGGAGTCCAATTCCTAAAATTTAGGAGTGTGATTTATCTTGAGATTATTTTATAAAACATTTGAAAATAAATTAAATAATTATTTTTAATATCTTATCATAATCTTTTAGAAAATTTTAAATATTACTAATATAGATTTTTAAAAGCTATATCTAAGTAATGTATTGAGGAAAAAAATATATAAATATATATCTTATTTTCTTCAATGTAGCCGCCACTTTTAAGGGAGATACGTCTCCATATTTTAATTTTATTTAAATAATTTTAAAAAGAAAATAAAAGGATAAATGAAGGATTTTAAATGAAGCATTTATCTCTTAGAATATGGGGTTTCGAAATTTAGGGGAGGAATAAAAGAAAATTTCAGTTTTATCTTCAAGAAAACAAGAATTTTTATCTTGTAAAATAATTATCTATTAGCTATTTAAATTTACTCAAGATAATATATGTAGTTAATTAAATGATTTTCTGATCAAATAACATAATTCCTTCATATATATTTCTAGAAAATTCCTCAAAGCTGCCACCTTAAGAGCAATTGGAAATCAACTTAAACTCTTCCAACATTAGGTAAAGTTATCCAAGATAATCTTAACTAATTAGGAATTTGTTTTAGCTAAAAGAACACCAAAATTTTCCCTTCCTTTCCTTCAGAATTTTGACCATAACCAGCACCCAATTTGCACAAAAAATCCCAGACAAACCACTCACAAACTCTCTCTTGTCGTTGAGCAAAAACGCAGCAACACAAAAGCTCATTTTTCTTCTCTCACTCTCGCCACCATAGAGACCGAAACCAGCCTATTATCTTTCCTCTTTCTGTCCAGATTTTCAATCATCATAAGCACCAAAAACACAGAAGCAACCTCTCCAAACTACAGCTCAAGTTTGATGGCATTAATGTGGTTTTTCTTGTCTTGTATGTGAATGATATTGTACTCATTGAAAATGATGTACGATCATTATTATCTACAAAGGTTTAGCTGTCTAGTCAATTCAGTATGAAGGACTTGGGAGAAGCCAGCTACATTCTCGGAATTAGACTTCTTAGAAATAGGAAGTAGAGAATGTTAAGATTATCACAAGCGGCATAGTATGGACTCATGCAAAGGAGCTCTAATCCTTTGCAGACATTGATTGTCATTTTCTTCAAGGGACTGTCCTAAGTCTCGGGAAGAAAAGGACAGAATGAGTAGGATTCCTTATGCTTCGGCTATGAGAAGTCTTATGTACGCCATACTGTGTACTAGGCCAGATATCTGCTTTGTCGTAGGTTTGGTTAGCAGATATCAGTCAAACCCTGGGGAGGTTCATTGATAAACTAAAAAGCATATTCTCAAGTACGTCAAAGGAATGAGAGATTATATGCTGGTTTACAGGGTTGATGAGAGAAAATTCACTAGTAGATATATCTTCACTTTGTCTAGAGGAGCTATTTCATAGAGGAGTATCAAGCAATCTTGCATTGCTGACTCAACCATGGAAGCTGAGTATGTGGCAGCTTCGGAGGCATCCAAGGAAGCAGTCTGGCTCCGGAAGTTCCTTTCAGAACTTGGAGTCGTGCCACACATGGACAGGCTAATTGTGATGTATTGCAACAACACTGGAGCAGTATCACAATCAAAAGAACCACAAGAAGGGGAAGCATATTGAGAAGAAGTACCACTTGATTCGGGATTTCATCCAGAGGTGGGAAGTTGTGATGGAACAGATTACCTCCGAGAACAATCTGGCTAATCCATTCACTAAGCCTTTGGCTGAGAGAGTCTTCAAGAGACACTTAGATGCCATAGGGGTGGGCACCTACGGACTTACCTAGTTTTAGAGTGCAAGTGGGAGATTGTTGGGAAATATGCCCTTTTAGACTAGGTTTCTAATGTCAAAATCGAATGTTTTAATAAAAGAATTTATTTTCAAAAATTATTTGTAAATTTACAATTTTATTTGTGCACAATTACATTTGAAAAAGACCCATTATATTTAAGTAAGTGGTCCATGTAAATGGAGGTCTTTCACAGTAAGGTATGAATCACAGGTTACTTAACACATAAACTTTTGTTCTTAACCGATTTATGATAATGAGAATCTCATCATGTCTAGGTTATTATGTTGTGAATTCTAAATGGGGAATAACTTACCTTTAGCCAGTGAGTAGTCCACTCACTTCATGACATAAGCGTATTTTGAATACATAGAACAGGACCTGTAATAGTGGTTTCTAAAAGTACTATATGGTAGAAACCTAGACTACTATCACTACAGCGTGGACTAGTACTCTATGATTTGAGTATGAATTGGTGGTCTGACGAAGCTGGAAGCATATACTTTGATATGCTATAGTTAAGGTTCTATCGTTTGGCCAATATACTTGCATGTTGGGTATGTATGACTAGTTAGTTAAGACAGACTTGTACAAGATAGTTTTTATACTATTGATGGAACGCAGAAACAGGGGAGCATGCACCGTACAAAAAAAAATTGGAGAAAAATAAAACACGAGCCATAAAGGCCATGCGGAAGCGTGAAGATCATACCTTTGCGTTCCTTAACCCTCCCAGGTTGCGTAGGAACAGATTGAACGGCTGGAATCACCTCGCTTTGCACACTTGAAGGAGCTTCCGGTTGAACATCCGCTAGCCTTCGACTTCGCCTTGTTTGCATTAACGCTTAGCTCTCCAACTCTCGGGATATTCCTTAGCCTAACCTCTAGTTGGTGAACACAATGGGAAAGAGAAACAGTCTCAATTCTCCTTGGTTCGCTCGCTATTGGTTAGCAAAGAACAAGGGAAAAACAAGAAGAATGAGAGAGACGTTGAGAGAGAGACTCACGTGAGTGTGTAAGACTAGGGGAAGAAAATTAGGGTTTTTCCTTTTCAAAGAGTTGTTTATATTTGGCCTAAACTAGGTCTCTCAATCTCTGATAAACATCTCCCCGGGATTTCAAAACACCCGAATGTTATCCTGAGAAACAGTTTGGCCTAACCTTAAACTCCTCTTAACCGTATCTGGAAAAAACCCTAAGGTCCAAGCTATTGGGCCAGATAAATATTTATTATTTTTTTTTACCCAAAAGGCCCAAAATAATAAATATTAATTATTTATTTTCTGGGCTTACATAAGTAGCCCAATAAATAATTAACGAGCCCAAATGAACCATAATAATTAATTTTTAATTATTTATTTCTTGGGCCTATATAAATAACCCAATAAATAATTAAACATTAATTATTTCCCCTAGTTTAAGCCCAGGTTAATTTCTTAATTATTCATACTAGACCTAGGCCCTGAATAATTAATTAACCAAATAAACTAGATAATTAATTTCTCTCAACTTCTATTTTATTTATTTATTTATTTATTTTATTCCAGTCCAATAATAAATTAGACTTCCTGAATAAAATAAAATAAAATAAAATAAAATAAAATCCTCTTCAACTGAGACCAATTCCTCAACCCAAAAATAGTTAGGACTTACGGGCTATCCCGAGGACCAAAAAGACACATCGTCTTTGCTGCTAAAATGACCAAAATACCCCTACTATATAAATAGCTGTATTTTTCATTTTAAATATTTCCTAATATCACCATAAGAAAATATTGACCCCAAGGACAATGCTGCATTCGCAAAGTCTCCGACCTACAGGTGAAATGACTAAAATACCCCTCTACACATCGCCGTATATTTAGAGAGGAAGAAGTGTACTAACACCCCCCTAAATGACATCTACCATCCTTAGGCTTCTAATACAATGATCCACGACTTCCTGGAGTGTTTCCGCTTTCCAAGGGAGCTACCCTAAAGCAAACATCCAAGTCATGTTTCTCAGGGCCCTGGATAATTTAGACCATTTGGACAACCACAAGGGGCGATATAGTGCAGAAACTATCTTGTATAAGTCTGTCTTAACTAACTAGTCACACATACCCAACATGCAAGTATATTGGCCCTATGATAGAACCTCAACTACAGCAAATCAAAGTATATGCTTCCAGCTTCGCTAGACCACCAACTCATACTCAAGTCGTAGAGTACTAGTCCACGCTGTAGCGGTAGCAGTCTAAGTTTCTACCATATAGTACTTTGAGAAACCACTACTACAGGTCCTGTTCTACGTATTCGAAATACGCTTATGTCATGAAGTGAGTGGACTACCCACTGGCTAAAGGTAAGCCATTCCCCATTTGAAATTCATAACATAATAACCTAAGCATGATGAGGTTCCTAGTCTCATCAATAGGTTAAGAACAAATGTTTATGTGTTAAATAACCCATGATCCATACCTTACTGTGAAAGACCACCATTCACATGGATCACTTATTTAAACACAATGGGTCTGTTCCAAACGAAAATCGTGCACAAACAAAAAGTAAATTCACAAACGATTTCTGAAAATAAATTCTTTTATTAAATAATTCGATTTTACATCGGAAACCTAGTCTAAGAGGGCATACAATCCAACAATACTATATCGCCCCTTGTGGTTGTCTGAATGATCTAAATATCTAGAGCCCTAGGAAACATGACTTAGATGTTTGTTTTAGGGTAGCTCCCTTGGAAAGCGAAAACAATCCAGGAAGTCGTGGATCATTGGACTAGAGACCTAAGGATGGTAGATATCATTTAGAGAGGTGTTAGTACACTTCTTCCTCTCTAAATATACAGCGATGTATAGAGGGGTATTTTAGTCATTACACCTGTAGGTCGGTGACTTTGTTAACGTAACACTATCCTTAGGGTCAACATTTTCTTATGGTGATATTAGGAAATATTTAAAATGTAAAATATAGCTATTTATATGGTAAGGGTATTTTGGTCATTTTAGTAGCCAAGGCGGTGTATCTTTTGGTCCCCAGTATAGACTATGAGTCCTAATTAAATACGGGTTAAGGAATTAAATTAAATTTATTTTGTTTAAGTAGCTTGATTTAATTGTTGGGTTATAATAAAATAAAGGTTCATGGAGAGAGATTTAATTAAATTAGTTTAGTGGGTTAATTAATCATTCAGGGCTTTGACCTATTTTGAATAATTAAAGATTAACCTGGGACTAAACTAATATAGGCTTATTTATTGGACTAGTTTATTTGAGTTGGGAAATTAATTATTAATTGGGCCATTTATGTGGTTCTAATTAGAATGATTAATTAAGTCCAAAAAGTTAAACTAAGAGTCTAATGGCCCAATCCAATTTAACATAGGGTTTTATTTAGCTTAAACAGGAGGATTAAAAACAACGTAGTTGTGAAAACATATACTCTCTGAGACGGCTTCTTCTTTGTGAAAAGCCAGACGTCTCTTTCTCTCTCTCTAGAAAAAAGGTTCCTTAGTCTGTAGTTGTTCACCAAACGGATTTAAGCAGGCCATATACTGGAAGATCGAGAGATTAGCGTTCACCTACATGCAAAGACGGAGTAGGAGACTTGCAAGAATCGCACCAGAGGCTTCCACCAGTGTACCTACCCCGGTAGTACACATTCTGGTCTAGCCAACTCTTAGAACGAGGAAAAGAGGTAAAAAAAAAATTTAACCTCAGAGTCCCCCCAAAGCACAATTGGCGCCGGCTAAGGCTGCCAGAGCCGGCACCAGCTCTGATTGGGATTCCCTTGTTCTTCAGTTTTTCTAATTTTTTATCTTCGCTTCTACTGCGTGCCCTGTGTTTTCCGTTTCTATGCCTTCACTCTAAACCTCTCAAATTCATGAAAAAGGCAGCCTCTCATCCTCTCCAAGATTTCGATCAACACACACCGTAACTTCACTAAAACTGAAAAACCTCTCCTAAGGTAAGCAACTCTTCAACCCTTCATCAACTCTCTTCAATTCTTCTCTTCTTTTCTCTCCTAAATCACGTCTAAAGGGACTGATTTTCTCCTTTCTTGGTGAATCTCGAACAAGAGGAATCAAGGAGCACTAATCCTTTTTTCTTCTCAAGTGAACTCAACCCGTCATCAAGGAGTTATCTTTACTTTTTGTTGAGTCACACAAAAAGGTATTCTTGGGACTCAATCCTTACTGATTTAGATGAATTTGATGTTATGGTAAGATGATTATGTATGAAGCTTAGTATGAAAATCATGAATAGATGAGATAGTTATGTTTGATGGTACAATGGTTGATCTAGGCAAATATGGAATCTAATATGGCTATATCTTGTTATGTTAGGCCTAAATCTATTGCATGTTGGTTAAAGATGAGATCATATGATGTAAATAGGGTTATTATGTGGATAAAAGATGAATATTGGAGTTATCATGTTGATGGCTTGATTTGATTATATGCATGCTTGATGATGAGTAGCATGATAAAGGAAAGTTATAAATGTGATCTAATGAATTAACTCATCTAGATAACATGGATGAATTAGGTGATTAATGAGATCATGAGAGTTCATGTTTTATGAAATAGTGAATGTAATATTTGGATTCTAATTATAGAATCATTTATTCTAGATAAGGAAGAAGTTTGAAGTGAGAGAGCAAGTATTGGCTTTGGTTTGATTGTTGGGATTATTCAAGTAAGTCCCTGCATAACCGTTTTGATAAATATTACATGTTTGCAAGTATTTTTCACAATGTTATTTGGAATTAATGTCAATATGATGTTTGACAAGAGGATTGAAACGTTGGTTGAACATGATGAGCTATATTGTGATGTTTTGATTCTTGGGATAGAAACGTGGATGTCTTACCTTCTAAATGAGTTTGTCAAATTTCAACTGCTCAAACTGAAAAATGATTTCTTACTCTATCACTAAATGATTTGGAAATGCTATTATGAAAAACCACGTTTTGCAGTTAAGTTAATCAAAGGATTTCAAAAAAGAGAAAATGATTCTGTCCCTAAATAGGGAGCGTTGAGTACTCAGCAGAGGTAAACTAGTGGTGCTAGTCTTGAAGAGCAAGAATGAGTCTTCTGATAGGAGGCTATTTCCAGAAGATGAACTCAAGTTGGAAAGATGATAGTACTACTTAGTCAGGCCGGTCTGAGTTAGCATATTGGTCCATGTGGACATTATTTATCTAAATTGGACAATCAGAGTGTTGGGTGTAGAGATGGAGGAGTATCTCACCCTAATGGGAGGATCCCTCATTGCCCATTGTTGAAAAAATACATTAGGATGCTATCATAGTGGTAACCATGATATGGATTGTGATATTATTATTTGAATCATTGCTAATCCCTACTTAATGAGTTTATGAATATGATGGAATAAGGAATTATTGTGAACTATTTTGGATTCATCGAGCAAGGTTCCTTTGTATAACTGTTATTGATGAAATTGACTTGTAAACACGATTTTGTGACTTTGATAAATCTACATACACAAAATTGTTATACTTGACACTTGCACACACGGGATTTACTGAGATGCCAATTTCACACCTTTTATATAATGATTTCAGGAGAGTGCTTATACTGAGCAGGTCGAAGATATAAGAGATGATCTTCCATTTAATTTGTTTTATTTTATTTTGATTTGTATTTTTTTCAAGAGATGTTCGCTAGTTTTGAATTCTAAGACTTGTATAAGTTTTACCTTCGGATGTAATAAGATTACTTTGTTATTTTATTTAGTTGAGTTTTTTTCCTTTTTCATTTTGTATCTCGTTATAAAGACCTCTGGTCCTTTGGATGGGGTGATATCCCACCCTATCTGGGTATGTAGGTAGTGAGGTGTGACACTTAGCCTTCTTGTCGAAAATCTTCAATAAAAGGGGACACCTAGACAAACACAAAGGGATAACTTCTCCATTTAAGAGCATAAAAGTTATCTTATGTAAATCTGTCTGAACTAACTAGTCACGCATACCTAACATACAAATATATTGGTCTTACGATAGAACCTCACCTATAGTATTTCAAAGTATATACTCCCAGTTTCACCAAACTACCAACCAATATACTGGAATGTATGCCCACTAAGACTGTATTTCCAATATAATTTCAATTGTATTAATAAAAGCTTTATTCTCATAAATTATTTATGTCTTTGAAATTTAATTTATGCACAATTTCACTGGGAAAGACCCATTGTGTTTAAGTAAGTGATCCATGTGAATAGAGGTCTTTCACAGTAAGGAATAAATCACAGGTTACTTAACATATAAACTGTTGTTCTTAACCAGATGATGAGATTAGGAATCTCATCATGGTAAGGTTATTGTGTTATAAATTCTAAATGAAGAACGGCTTACCTTTAGCCAGTGGGTAGTCCTCTCACTTCATAACATAAGTGTATATTGAATACATAGAATTGGACCTATAGTAGTGATTTCTAAAAGTACAATATTGGTAGAAACCTAGACTACTACTACTACAACATGGACTTATACCCTACGGCTTGAGTACGAGTTAGTGGTCTGATGAAATTAGGAATGTATACTTTGGTATATTATAGTTGAGATTCCATCATAAGACAATATACTTATATACTGGGTATATGTGACTAGTTAGTCAAGACAGACTTGTGTAAGATAACTTCTACGCTATATCATCCCTTGTGACTGTTCGAATAATCTAAATATACAAGGTCCTAAGAAACATGACTTGGATGTTTGTTTTAAGGTAACTCCCTTGAAAAATATTCCAGGATGTTGTGAATCATTAGACTAGAGGTCTAAGGATGGTAGATGTCATTTAGAGAAGTGTTAGTACATTTTTTCTCTCTGAATGTACAGTGTTACGTAGAGGAATATTTTAGTCATTATACCTGTAGTTCGGAGACTTTGCTAACGCAGCATTGTCCTTGGGGTTAATATTTTTTTATGGTGATATTAAAAATATTTAAAATGTAAAATAAAGTTATTTCTATAACTGGGGTACTTTGGTCATTTTAATGGCCAAGACTGTGTGTCTTTTGATCCTCAGTATAGCTCATAAGTCCTAATTAATTTCGGACTAAGGAAATGGTCTTAAAGAAAATGGATTTTATTTTGTTCAGGTAATCTAGTTTATTTATTTGGTTAAAATACAATAAAAGATCCAAAGAGAGATTTATTTGTTAGTTTGGTTTAGTTGATCAATCAATTATTCAGCACTTGAGCCCAGATTGAGTAATTAAGGTTGGCCTAGTCTGAATTAGGGAAAAGGCTTGAGAAAATATTTTGGTCCATTTTAGGCTAATTAATTAATTGTCTGTTGGGTTTTAATTAATTTGGGTCCAATTGATTAATTTAAGTTAGCCCAATGAGATGGACCGAAGGTCCGTGTTTTAATCCTAGTCTAATAAGGGTTAAACAGGTATGGGTCTTCAGGGCTAAGCAGTTAGTTTAAGATATTTTGAATTTCCAAATAGATATCGCCTGATATCTCTAGGATAGCACGGTAAGTTGTTGTGCTATTTGGAATTCATATACCAAGGACGAACTCCTAATAGGGAGAGAACACCATTCTCAGGAAAAATGCCTAGCCGCCACTTCTCTCTGGTTTTTTCTCTCAATTCTTTCTCAAATAGAAGAAGAGAAAACGCCTTTGTTTGATGATTGCTCTGTAGCAATTGATCAACAAAAGCAAAAGACCAATCCCTTAGCCTATAGGCTTTCACCGGCTGGATTTAGATAGTATCATATAACGGATGATTGAGAGCCTCGCGTGAATGAGAAGGAGCCGTCGACTTGCTGGACAGCAACTGGAGTCATCACCAAAGCAATCTTCGAGAGTAGGGACTTCTAGCACACCATTTGTGCCTGTCAAATCGAACCAAACACAGCCAATTATAAGAAAATGCAAAGGTATATAACCTCTTCAGCTGCATATTTTTACTACTTTTGCATGTACGTTTTGGCGTTTTCTACCTTCACAATACTCAAGCCGTAGGATACTAGTCTGCGCTGTAGCTGAATAGTTTGAGTTTTTTATATTTTAGTACTTTTAAAAACTACTACTATGGGTCCAATTCTATGTATTCTAAATACACTTATACCGAGAAGTGAGAGGACTACTCACTGGTTAAAGGTATTTCATTCTCCACCTAAAATCCATAGTATAATAACCTTTGTGCTGATGAGATTCTCATTCTCATTAATCGGTTAAGAACTATTATTTATGTGTTAGGTAACCAATGATCCATACCTTATTGTAAAATACCTCAATTCACATGGATTACTTATTTAAATACGATAGGTCTTTTTCAACATAAATCGTGCATTACAAATTAAAGTAAAGAACACAAACATTTTTTAGAATAAAACTTTATTTATTACATCGAATTTATATCAGATACATAGTTTGAAAAGCATACATTCCAACAATTTTGTCCTTCTAGGATGAAGGTTACAGAATGCATCGAGAAACTTGTAAAAGTTGAGATTAATATTTGAGCCCTAACAGGTAATAAAATGAAGACAACAATCAATACAGGATATCAGTCTAAGATATTGATACATCTAAAGGTTTAAAATGACAAAAATCATCAAACCGAAAGCATGCTAGTAAAACAAAAAATTTACCTCTGTGATTAAATAGCCTTCTTCGCACTGATATAGATATCTATACAAAGATATTTGAAGCTATTGGATCATGTCCTTGTAAACGTCGACTGGGTCTCATTCACGCGAAATCTTTGATCTTCCGAAATAGTGCCCGTAGTACTGCCGGTGAAAGCTCAAAGATGTGGGTTTCACTTGGTAAAATAGGTTTGTTCTTTCTGTGGAAAAATGAACTACGAAGAGTTACTGAGTTTCTCTTCTTTTGCAATGATGAACCCAGAAGTGCTACCCTTCAAGCTCTTCCCATCAATTCATTTTCATTCATTTCAACAGATGCCCCGATAGAGAATCCATCCGCATGAAAATAGAAAGTATCCATACTTTCTGTTATCCTTCATGCGAAATCCCGTGTTATTTTTTTTATTTTATTTAATTAATTAATTTAATTTTTCTTAAATTTTTATTTTACCCTTGGTCTTATTCATTGGGCTAGATAAAATTATTTATTCTTGAGCTTGAACACTTATAAATAATAAATCTCAATTATTTATTTTTTGAGCTTTATTAAACAGCCCAATAAATAATTAACAAGCCCAAATAGACCAATATAAAATTTCATAACTTTTATCTAGTTTATATCCAGATTAATTTTTTAATTATTTAATCTGAGCCTGAGCCCTAAATAATTAATTAACCAATTAAATTAGATAAAATAGATACTCTCTCTCGGACCTTTTATTTTATTCTAGTCCAATAATAAATTAGACTAATAAAATAAAATTCATAATTATCAAGACCAATTCCTTAACGCAAATCTGTCAGGACTTAAGGGTCATTCAGAGGACCAAAAGACACATCGCCTTAGCTACTAAATAGTTATATTTTGCATTTTAAATATTTTCTAATATCACCATAAGGAAATATTGACTCCAAAGATAATGTTGTGTTAGCAAAGTCTTCGGCATATAGGTATAATGACTAAAATACCCTTCTATGCATCGCCTTACATTTAGAAAGGAATAGTGTACTAACATCTCTCTAATAGGCATCTACTATCCTTAGACTTCTAGTCCAATGATCCACGACTCTTGGAATGTTTCCACTTCACAAGGGAACTACCCTAAAGTAAATATCTAAGTCATGTTCCCCAAGACCCTGGATAATTAGATTATTTGAACAGTCACAAAGGGCAATATAGCGCAGAAGCTATCTTGTACAAGTCTGCCTTAACTAACTAGTTACATATACCTAACATACAAGTATATCGGCTCTATAAAAGAACCTCAACTATAGTATATCAAAATATATACTTCTAGTTTCGTCAGATCACCAACTCATACTCAAACGGTAATGTATTAGTCCACGCTGTAGCAGTAATAGTTTGGGTTTCTTTTAAATAGTACGTTTAGAAACCACTATTACAGATCATGTTCTACGTATTCGAAATACGCTCATACTATAAAGTGAGTGGACTACTCACTGGCTAAAGGTAAGTCATTCCCCATTTGGAATTCATAACACAATAACCTATACATGATGAGATTCTTATTCTCATCAATCGATAAAGAACAAATATTTATGCGTTAAGTAACCCGTGATCCATACTTTATTGTGAAAGACCACCATTCACATGGATCACTTACTTAAATACAATGGATCCTTTCCAACCTAAAATCATGCACAAATAAAATATAAATTCATAAATAAATTTTGAGAATAAATTCTTTTATTAATAAATTTGATAATTACATCAGATAAACTAGTCTAGAGGGCATATATTGCAACAACATCATCCTCTTTTTTTTTTTTCTTGTTCTCCTTCACAATATGCTTTGCTAAATTTTATCTAATTTAAAGATTATTCTTCTGAACTTCCTACAAGTATGCTTGTAGTTTATTGAGAGAGGGCAAGAAATAGATAGTGATTACTTTAGATTCTCCAGATATAGCTTATATGGAAAAACAAGGGGACAAACATATTGCAGCTAAGGTACAAGATTTGGATTCCATTTTCAAGTATGAGTATAATGATATGCTTTAATAAACTAAACTTTCATAGGCTTTAGCAGTAAGCGTAAGAGAACATATAACTAATGGAACCTCACAGCTAAGTTTGTCTACAGCAAGCTTTCTTTTGATTGTCGATGGCAAGTCTTTATCCTTTACTTCAGAGAAGAATATGGAGAACACATTTTTGGAGCTTGCATTAAATTGCACATTAGTTATATGTTGTTGCTCTATGCCCATGCAAAAAGCTCTTGTAAGTGTGCTGTCATACTTCTTTTTTAACTTTGTGAAAGTCTTTTATTCATTTCCTTTGCGTGTTGTGGCTTGAACAAACATGGACAATTAGGTCTAATCTATTAAAAATGTTGTGTTGTTCTCTCTTATACTTTAATTGGTATCTTCTATTGTGCTTAATTAAAAAGGAATGTTTTGCATTTTGAGAAGGCATTCTACAATTGTACAATATTGAACTTCAATTTCTAGCACCTTGATTTTTGTCCTTTTTTGCAATTAGGTTGGAATGGTTCTTGGAATGTGCTTCGTCTTTCTTCATCTCTTTCCATAAAGACAATCTTTTTATGCTTTTTATAGACTATTCTTGTGTATCAAATTAGTTCATGGTATTGGTTAGCCATTTATGTATTGTGTTGCTCTTAAATTATATTTAATGTTAATCTTTCTTTCCTTTGTATTTCTTGCAAAAGTGGAATCATATCATGTTGGCTGCTTGGTGTCTAAAGTTGTGAAAATTACACAGGGGGCTAATTTCACAGAGTGGCTAACTACTGAATGAGCATTCATAATGTACGATTTTTGCACTTTGTTTCTTTTAATTTACTATAAGCATAGATATAGGCGTAAACTTTTTAAGCTTCTCTTTATTGATGCCTTAAAAATCACTAAGCTGTGTAATATTTTACCTAGAACTGTTGGTCTTTCACAATATGTTCAACTTGGTCATGGCACTGATAATGAAGTATGGTTGAAATTTTGAATTAAGGTTTATCTCATTTATAATTGTTGGATCAAACCGATTTAGAAACGAAGTTCTGAAAATATGTTATATTCCCAAATTTGGCTTCTTTTGTATAAAGATTTGTTGATAGGTTTGTATACTTTGTTTTTTCTAATTTTTTGTATCAGTAACCTATACTTTTCTTTGAAAATGGTTGTAATGTTGCACAATAATCGTACAGTATTTACTTTAGTCTTGTAAACCCTATGGATAGCTTTCCTTGGTGCCATATTGTTAGCTTTCGGCATTCTAGATGTGTGTATGACATGGATATTTCCTTCTAATATTTAATATGTGATTGGATGAGATATCTTCTACAATCTCATGCATGCTACTTGATTTATTTATATCCACTTTATTAGGAGTTGGATTCATATATTAGTAGCTCTTTTGCTGACACCATCATGAGCTTTTGCATGAAATTAATTTTGATTTGATTACCTAAATGCTTTTTTTATTCTCAATGAAATTCTAAGGATAGTTGAGTTAGGTATGTAAATGAAGCACAACCCCGCCCTAGAACAATAGCTTCTCTTGTAGGAGAAACTATATAGTTTAAGTTGCCAGTAAAACAAATTAAACAAGACTATGAAATATAACTGCATATGCTCTTTTTTTGACTTAATTCTATCTCTTGACAATTTCAGTGGTAGTAGGTAATTAAGAATGGTTATGTTTAAACACGTGAAAGTATAAAATTAGAAGCTGAGTAATATCTTTAGATATGACTATGCAACTCTTCTTAGTGGTAGTGGTACTAGGTGTGAGTAGAGGCCTTCTACTTTTAATTTGCTTGGTTATGTTTTTTTTTTTTTTTATCAAAATGTAAAATATATATTGATCAAAAGATATGTACATCAGAGGTCTCTAGTTAACAGACTGGCTACTATTATCTAGTTGTTGCAAATTCTATCATTAAAATTGGTCAAAACATGAGGGTATAGTGAAAAAATCATAGTATACACATGTGTTTTGATGCTCAATGTGATTTCCATCGGTTGACAAGCAGCTCCTTCGAAAAGTGTCCGATTGCGTGCCATCCAAATGTAGTAAAACGTGGCAGCCATAGCAGTTGTTTTAGCCTTAGCGAGCCACAAAGACCCACGATTAGCTCGTTTGAACCAATTTAGGCAGGTTTTGGTCGTATTCATAGCCTATGGCAAACCAAGCCAAGCCTTGATGTCTGTCCAAACATGAGATGACAGCACACAATTGAAGAATAGGTGATTAGCCATCTCCAGTTGTGCGTGGCAAAAGGGGCAAGACATATCATCAAGCCGGAATGGCAGTACATCTTTAGTTTTCAACTGCCCTTTTACGCATAGCCAAACCATGAATGAGTGCTTTGGCGTGAGTCCCTATTTCCATATTGTGTTTGCCCAATAAACTTTTGATTTTGATGGCCTAAGATAGTTATAGGCCTGTATGGTGAATGCATTGTTACTCGTTGCCCAAGACTACAGTATCTAAGCAGCTCTATCCACATCTCGTTTGTTTTCCATAATTGAATCCCGTATTGTTAGTAGCCTTCTGAACAAGGGAGAATGGTCCCGATAATGAGGTATCTCCCATACTGAGCCACCATCCATGTAGTAGTGATCTAGCCATTTGACCCATAGTGATTGCTTCTCTACTTGAATGTCCCATAGATGCTTGGTCATGTTGGCGATAAGGGAAAACAAAGCTATAGAGTTTACTGATGTCTACAATAGGGAAAACAAAACTGCATAGTGGAGGACATTATTGAAAATTGAGGTGACATTGCCATATTAGCAAGTGCTTTCAACATGAAAAATGTTACTTTATGAAGGTTCTCTAGAACTATTATTGAGATAGTGTTAAAGTTGTGTAATTCAAACTTTTAAAGTTTGTAATTAGATCTATTGATTTTCTAAGAAGAAATCTAATATTGCAAGATTAAATTTATTTGGTGAGGAAGAAGGTTTAGTTAATATTGGTTAACTATAATTTTCTATCTTGGATATAACTGGGCAAGGTCTTTGAAATTTTTATTTAATAACTGGGCAAGGTCTCCATTTGTAGCACGGAATTGTCAACTAGTATATATACAATTTTGAAAGGATAATGCTATGTATAAGAAAACTATATTTTCACTAGTCATAAATTTTCAATAATGATTAGTTATATTTCTATAGGTCATAACTTTTCATTAATTTTTAAACACATTTTGATTCAAAATAGATGATATTTCTCATGAAAAGATACGAAAACAAAATTCAAAAAATAAACATTATAGGAACTATTACTTGATAAATTTCAACCTTTAACTCTTTTAACATTTCAGTTACAAATTATCTCCTTTAACATTTCATTTACAAATTATCTCCAACACTTGTCATCAAATTGGTACTCAACTTTGTTATTTATTCACAATCTTAAACCCTTGCCATTAATGTTTGTTCTAACTTCATCCCCACCAGAGATGGTGGTGAGGAAAAGATAGAATGTCATAACCAAATATGAAGATTTTTAGAACCATTCAACTTTATCTCTAACATTGCTTCGCCTTTATTCATATGTTTTAATTTATGCCTTCGAGTTAGCAAGTAATTAGCAAATCAAATTAAATTTATACCAAATCAAATTTCTCTATCACATCTTGAATGTAATTAGCAAGTAGAGCTCTTATTGCAGAAAAAGGATTAATCATTTCCACCATCAAGTTCCCTCGACCTCTGATTATGGGTCGTGAGAAAGGTTAAAGTTTCTATTTCACAATCTAAAGACTAATATAATTGAATGCTTCATATTCCTCTATTCGCAATTTGTGATGATTTATCTTAGAGAGTAATAGTTTGAGTCGAAGGTCGGGGGAAAACAGAAGAATATATAATAGATAGAAATAGTTCAGGACTGGAATATTTAGGTTATATTTGGAAAGAAACCCTTCCCAATTTAAACCAAAATTTTAATTTAAAATAATATTAATATAAATAATTTTCATTTTCTGAAAATTATCATATACTCTATTCGTTTCAAAATACTTATTCATGAAACATTTTACACACAGATTAAGAGTGTTAAAAACAATACAACAATTTAGATAAAGTTCCTATTCTACCAATATTAAAAGTATGATAGTTATTAGTTGGTGAAAATTCTCAAGAAGTAAGAAGAAAGAAGAATTTTGAAAAGTTGTGCATTTGAATTAGAATAAATAAGGGTAAAATGGAAAGAAACTAATCATTAGTTCTAAAAATATATACATGAACAAATATTTTAAAACAAAATAAAAAAATTTTATGAATAAGTATTTTAAAATGAAGAAAGTACTTACAACACGTTATATTTTTTTCTCTCACTAATAATTGAATCCTGTATTTATTTTATTTTTAATAATATTTTATTAAATTTTAATAATTTTATCACAATCCAATATTTGTTCAAGTAAAGGTAGTTGTGTACAAAAACTCAAGGAGGGGGTCTAATGAAGAGAGTTGATTTGACTCCTCTTTTTTTTGTAATTGTACTTTATTAACGAATTCGTGTCATATATAACAGTCACAATATTACTCTTCTTTTAACAGTAAAATAACTTTTACGTTTGAAAGGTAAATTTGACATTTTCTTTAAAATAAATGGCACAATTGAAAAAAAAAAGTAAAATTTAGATAATAAATGGAGAGTAATAAAACATGCAGTTTAATATACTTCTGACTCAAATAATAAAAAATACATATGTAATAAAACACACATATTTATATGCAGTAAATTTTCACAAGAAATTTGACCGATGCGCTTTTAACGCGAGTGAAGTAGCCATATTTTGACGTCTATCTGGTCATTAAGCCTTCGTAGAGGCATTTACAGACTTGGGCTTGTTCGCAAACAACTTCAACAGTAATCATCACGTCCCTTCTAAATTCCTAATGGCATTGGGAAGTTCTATACATGGACCAAATTCAAAGGCCGTAATGACAATAGAGAAAGCATAATATCTGGGCCACAAGCCCATCTAATTATACATGCCTCGTTTAAAGACCTACTTATTGCAAGAAAGCCTCTTATTACCTGCGGGGATACGTAGATCATGAGAACGCGCGTGTAATTGCAACAAAGCCCATCAATACCCGCCTTTGTAAACCTCCGCCTAGATTAAGGCCAAAAAGCCCACGCAGCCCAAATTCAGGCACCATTTTTGTCCTTCCCCGGCGACACCACCCTCTTGACGTTTCATGTTCGGCATTTTGCAGTTCCACTTTGAAAGTGTAAGGAAACCCAAAAGTTCCTTTGTTTTGAATCGATGCAAATTATTGCAAGAAATATGCTTTGCAATTCCTAGATTCGCCTGTGATCACAGAGCTACAACAAAAACTAGGCATTATACTAGGAAGAAAAGCAAAACACTCCTAACAAACTTTGTATTCGACAATACATATGCACAAGGAAATGTTGGCTAGCTGTGCAGCTAGCTACCCGTCTAAACAAGCTTGTAGTGGAACGTAAGATTCCCTCCTCGGCATAACTACAAAAAGGAGCTCAAGATCAGGCGGCTGGAAGTAGCCATCCTTGGGCAAGCTCCTCCTCTGCTTCTGCTTCATATTGTAAACTCTTCTCTTCCTCGGAGCAGGTGGGCACACTGATGCCGCTGCTATCCTACACCCATCATGCTTCGGCGTCCTGCATCCTTCCTCCACCGCACCATAACCATAACCATCGCTAGCCTCCATGATCCTGCTTGATCGTATGCAAAATATATAAACACAAGGAAATGATATAAAGATGAGATATCTCCATGTAACGTGTATATATAGAAAGGGTTCAAACAACAAATCATACATGTTAAGCACTATACATTTGCAGTGGTGGGCTGTCAATGGCATATGGCTTCTTCAAGAAGCCGTCATTTGACTTATCCAATCGTGTGGTGGAAGCAACTAAGCCACGTCCTACGTGGATCCTCCATGGCAATTAAAGCCACATTGTCTAATTAAAAGTTTGCCAAATGGCGACATATCAGTGGTAGATTTGAAAAGGCGTAAGAAAGTGGTTGGGGGAAAGATGCGCGGGAAGGTGGTAGGAATCTGGGCCTCTCGTTTTTGGGACCGAATCGCTTGATGACATAAACCATGAGCTTTATTTGATGCTTTTTGTTTGTTACTCCTTTTGATGGGGCCGAACTGGGTTATTGGGCCGTTGTGAAGGGAGGAGATCTGTGGCCGGAGATGTTTGCGCGTGTGAATTCCGATTGACTACGTCGTTTTCCAGTGGTATGGATGGTGGGACTTGGGAGAGGGCATTCACATGTGCCTGCACTCGTACAATCAAAATTTTTTATTTTTATTATATTAAAATACTTATCAATTTTATAAATTAAGAATACATTTATTATATATATTCTTAATCTACTATTTTTTTAACTATTCAATAAATATTTAACTCATTAAATATATATATATTCTCAATCTAATTAATGAAATTTACTTTTATTCAGGAATATAATAATCATTTTTTATTATAATTATATAAGTTTTAATAATTTTTTAATCTGTGTGTCATTTGCTAGATTGATATCTTTTTAGGATGGAAAGAGTAATTTAAGATTATATTTAGATAAATATTAAATTAAAATAAATTTAATAAAATATTATTAAATATGAGGTTCAATCATTAACAAGATATGTTTTGAATATACGATAACTTTTGATAAATGAAAATTGTTTATCCAAAAATTTTATTTCAAAAGAAAATTACCTAAAATCATATTTCCCCCAAAAAAAAAGCTAAAAATTTCACAAAAATCAATAGAATCATAAAAATTTTAAGTTGTAAGCCCTAAATCATATTTCATTTTATAAAATGTGATAATTTTTTCTCGCAACTATTGGGTGCTTTTTTAAGGAAATGATGTTCAAATGCTTAGTTTTCATTCAATTTGAGTATAACTCTTTGTTGTGTAGGGCAAAAAATATTGATGGCCTTTAAAATTCTCCAAAAATCTCAATTTTGCATGGTAACCATGCAACTCATAAAATCTGCCCTAAAACTGCATATATTTTTTGTTAACACCAACAGAATTTAAAATATTTTTGTCTTCTCTTTTTTTTTTATGAACTTTTTATAAATTTTATTCTGGATTCTGATCACAACCATCAAAGCTGCCATTCAACTCCAAACAACACAAATAAATATGGTAAAAGTCCTTGAAATCTACTACTAAGGTACGCAAATGGACAAGGTAGAAATAGAAAGAAAGTCGGAATTCAAAATTCATTTCAATATGCTACACAATTCTAGAGGACAATAAAGACGCACCAGAGGCCAGATGTTTGGGCTTTGGACTGTTGGTACGTGTTTGATAATTTAGTTAAATATTAAAAATTAATTAAATATATTAAATAATAGATAATATTAAATATTTAATTATTTTAATATATTTGAAAATTTTATATCACTTAATTAATTATGATGTTTTGAAATTTTATTATAAATTTTAAGTGAAATAAAAATTATTCAAAATTTGAATACATTGAATAGTCGTCTAATTATTATTATTTTTTATTAAAATATAGTATAAAATAAATTATAATTAATCTAATTTTTAAATTTAGATTTCACATTTTAAATGTAAATTATTAAATTTTTAATTTTTATAATTAAATATTTAAATTTTAATCTTTAATTTTTAATTTTATCAAATAAAGACTTATTCAGTCACTTTGCAAATAATTTCAGCCAAATTATCCCACGCACTGCTGCACACCTCAGGGTTCATACTACGTTTGGGAGTTTAATCTGTGATTTTTATCTTAACTCTAACTGGAAACCATGGAGTTCATACCACTAGTTGGATCGGATAAGCCTAAATTCTTTTTTTTATTTATTTTAAGGTCCATTTAATAAAATTAAAATTTTAAATTTTAAATTAAAATACTTGAATATTAGATTTTGAAATTTAAAATTTGAAACTGAATTTTAACTTAAATTAATTTCATTTCATTTAAAAATTATTGTAAGATTTCAAACCCTCTTAGTCATTAAATGATAATCAAATTTTGTTATTAAACACACTAAAATAATTAAATATTTAGGGAGTGGTTGGGTAAAAATTTTTTGAAAGTTATTTTAATCCAAAATCTATATATATATATATATATATATATATATATATATATATATATATATATATAAGCATGTATACATCGTTGCGATACTGTGACTTATTATGTTGACAAATAGTTGTTTTGAACTGAAATGAAATATTTTTTTGGGGATTAAAAATGCCAATGCCTCTCTCTTGATCCAAGAATCCTTTAATTCATTTGGGCTTTTTGATTAACCGGCTACTTACTTCAATTCTATTTGAAGTAAATTCAATGAATTAGATGGATTGAGATAAAGTTATCTCAATGAATATAGATGAATTGAGATGAAGTTGACACAAATGCACGACATCAAACCCCATTCTCTCCCTCTGTTTTTCTCATTGTTCATGGACTTTGATTTCTGGACCTCTTGCCTCACCGCTGCAAAACGCCAATTTAATTTGCAACATCACCACCATCACAACCGTTTTTCTCGTTGTTCATGGACTTTGATTTCTGGACCTCTCACCTCGTCATTGCAAAGCGCCAATTTAATTTGCAGCACCACCACCATCACAACCATAGCAGCCACTATCAAAGTTCGCAATTCGTAAGTTTCTGTTTACTTCTTTTATTCTTTGTTTTCCTTTTGTTGGCTTTCCATGGCTTTACCTAATTGAGTTAAGAGGATTGAGACTACCAGAGTTCTTAGGGGCCAACTGTTAATCGATCGTAAGTTTCTGTTTATTTCTTTTACTCTTTGTTTTTCTTCTGATGGCTTTCCATGGCTTTACCTAATTGAGTTAAGAGGATTGAGACTACCAGAGTTCTTAGGGGCCAACTCTTAATCGATGATCGTCTGCATTCCATGGACCCATCTCCAATGCAATCCACTCCTTCTGTTGAAGAAGACGAGTGGGCTAATTATTTTTTTTTTCCCTCCTCTTCATTTTTTTGGCTATGTAGTGTGTTAATTATTTCAAATATGCTATCAAGATACGATATTTTTTTTCTTTTTTGGGGGTGTGGAAGGATGATTTTGTGTTTTGGTGTTTTTTATTCTAATGACGAAGTTTTAGGCTTTGAATGGTAGAATTCTGATCCAACTTTCCTTTCCATTCTGCCTGATATGATTTGAGCTGAATTCTGGATTCTGAAGTAACATTTTTTCCCCCTGTTGTTGTGAGAGATATTTGATATGCTGTTTTTTTATGGGATGTTTGGTAATTTCAGATCGGTTAAATATTGATGATTTTGAGGTTGAAGAGGACGTCCAACCCGATTTCCCCTGCTCGTACTGGTATGAAGATTTTGATATTCCTCCCTCCACTTACATCTTGAAGATGAGCACTGTTACAAATCCAAAGTTACTGTTAGTCCCTTCATGAATAAAAATATAAAACCTTCTTTACTATATTGAGATGTCACTAATTTAGGTACCCAATTGCTTTTAGATAGGCGTATCTCATATTTCTGAGTGCATTTCCATGGCAGAAGTTTAATTATAGATATTAGATATATCTATAATTAATATATCTAAGAATTAGGAACTTAAGTTTTGTCAGGAGAAATAACTCTACCTTGCTGCTTTTTCTTTTTGGTGTATAAATATGCTGCATGCACTCTTCAGATTTGGATTTCATCAGCGTTTGATGTGTCGAGGGTTCTGATTTGCATGATATGTATGACCTATATTTTTGTTCTATATCAATGTTTTTGTACTTAGAACACATAATTGACACCAATGTTCAGAATCATTTGCAAGTGATACATAGAATTCTTTAAATTTGAACTCAACCGCAAGAATGATGTGGTTACTTTGTTTTTTTTTTTTTTTTTTGGTATTAGTTCTCTATGGAGAACTGCATGCTCAATCCATTTTCACTTGTATTTGCATTTAGTTCATCATGCATTTGACTATTGTTTTTCTGCAGCTGGGAAGTGATTGTTACTTCTTTTGTTCTGTTTCGTGAAGTTGTAAAGGTAATTTTTTTCTTTATGTTTATTTGTGTCTCTCTTTATTTTTTTGCATCTAGACCAAAAAGTTCTATGGTTTCCTCAGCTTTGCAGGTGATTTGTGCACTTATTCTCATGGCAAAAGATGGCCTAGTCTAACTACCACTGAGCCAACGAACGAAATGGAATTCCCTCCAACTGGTCTTTCGGATATATTTATGCTCCTTAGGAAAGCAATAAGAGATATCTTGGATGCCATTAGCTTCTTTTTGAATTTGTGTAGCTCTCCCTTTACTGAAATACTTGATAATTTTCCATTGAGAAGTCGTGAAATAGTATCCTCAGTGCTATCTGTTTGTTGTCATGGGAGGCCATGTTTTTAGTTTGCTCAACATCCTAATTTGACAACCCAAGAGGATGGCCAGTTGGTGATGTTCACGGGCCAAGAACACCAGGTTGATAGAAGCCTCATAACTTTAGTGAAGTCAGATAAGGCTGGTTTGCTCATAAGAGATTTTCATGGTCGCTGGATTATTGTTGACGATGACCTTGGTCCCCAAGAAGCAATAGTTTATCCTGGACTTGCTCTGTACCAAGTAATTGCAGGCTATGTTGGCCCTGCACTACATCAGATAGATATTAATAATCTTCAGGGTAATATTTACGGGCGATGCTCTTTAGCTTTTAAATTGATGCCCAAATCCATGACCAGCCTCAATTGTTCAGAGATGTGAGTAGCTGGTCATAGGGTTGAAGCACAATTTCAGCTTCCAGTTCCAGTTGATAACTTCATGCAGAGATCCACTGAACAACTTCTGAATAGGAACAATTTCCCAACTTTCAGTTACCCTACAGCGTAAGATGGTGAGGATGATTCTACTATTTTTTTACTCTCTTGATGAGCAAATAAAGAATGCATATCATTTCATATAATAATAATTCTTTTCCATTCATAACATATCATTTCATATATATACATACAATGAATTCATTCATAGCATATTACTTGGAAATAAACTTCCTCACAACAACAGTACTTTTGAGGTGATATCGCCACAGCTAAATTTCCCTTTTGGGTTGTATTTAGATGTGCACTCTTTCTTCATCCCGAAATGACTAAACTCATTCAATATAATAATTGGCTTATTTATTGATTTGCCATAAAGTTTTCAGAAATTGGCAATTTGGAAATGGAGGCCGTTAATTTACCAATTTATCAGCTTTCTTCCATGTTTACTCATGCTTATCACCTTATTTGTTGAATTTCCATAAAGTTTTTAGAAGTTGGCAATTTTGGAAATACAGACTGTTAACTTATCATTTTATCAGCTTTATTCTCTATTTACTCAAGCTTCCACCTTTGGGTCTCCTGGCCTTTGATGAGCCACAAATTGTTTTGAGATTAGCTGGCTGTGCATATTATCTTGATTTTTAATGAGCTATTAAAGTTGGTTTTTTTTGTATCTATAATTAATATAGCTATGCAGTATTTTCTTATCTTCTTGGAATTGCAGTATTTTTATGCCTCAACATGTATTTGGATCTTCATATATGAATTTGAAATCATGCTTTTGGCTTTCCTAATAGATCTTAGTGAGAAGTTCTTAACAACAGGTCCTTAGATTGATGAAATGTTGGTACATGATCTATGAAGCCCGTGATGAGGAGGAGGAAGAATAATTCAAGATGTAAACCCCTTCCACCTTCAAAGAGGCTGCGACTTGAGGCACATAGAGTTCTCAAAGAGAGGGTCCAAGATATAGCAGATAAGAAGGGCATCAAATTGCAATTCTGCACTCTGAAAGAATGTGAGAGCCACATCCACTCACTTGATAGTCCATGTGCAAATATAAGGATGGAGATTGGATGGCCACCTGGAGTCCCGTTTGTTCACACTCATGATCTTCCAAATAAGGCAAAGATTGGATTTCTTGAAACGTATGAGCCTGGTTAGTCTGTAGCTCATGATATGGAGTTGAGTCTAATTAAACCAGGACAACAGAGTTAGCACACAACTAACTGCAGTTGTAAGTCTTGATTAATGTGAAATCTGCATCAATTTTTGTGCTTCTATCCTGTTAAATTTATTGTCAATATCATGTTAAACTCAAAGTTTTACTCTTACTCTCTCCAACTAGATAGTAGTTTGCTGTTCTTGTGGGTCATTTTTTTCTTTATGTTTATTTGTGTCTTTCTTTATTTTCTGCATCTAGACTAAAAAGTTTTGTGGTTTCCTTGGCTTTGCAGGTGATTTGTGCACTTATTCTCATGGCAAAAGATGGAACTTTGAAGAAATTATACAATCGAGTGGAGCTTAGTTGGCTCCTTGACTGCATCGGGTTTACCAGCAACTATCTACGCTCTTCAAAATAGTTTGTTGCAGATTTCATACAGAAACCTTGATTCCCTAACATTTTCAATTCTGAATCAGACAAAATTGTTCTCCTATATAATTCTAAGGTATGTGCTCTTTTGTTAATAAATCATTTTCCAATTCATATGAGGTGGTTCAAGTAGAAACAATATCCTTCACTATGGGGTGTTAGCAACTTTGACACTCTGTTATACATGAATATGCTTGGTTATTGAAATCCCTTCTTGATGCTAATTGAGTTTCCATAAGAGCACATTTTGCAAGGGACTTCCAGAGGGTATCATTGGTTCCTTGGGAGTTAGTCACTTTATCATTATCTCAATGATGTTTAATGGACAATCTTAGTCATTATTAACATTTATGAAGAGACACATAAGATGTTGACATACTTTTGTTCGATAATACTTTTTTTCTCTTGATGCTCATCAATTATTGTCAAAATTGATGGTTTGTGATAATGCACTCAGCAGATGTGGTCATCAATTTTATGTTTCATGTTTTGGTTATTTTAGACTATTAAGGTTCCCCTCACACAAAATATCAACTATCCACAGACACTTCCTTTTTGTGATCTTTGTTTCCATATTAGTGTTTTATGTATTCAGAGTCCATCTCTTTCTTAGAAAGGCAAGCAAAAACCTCTCATTGATGGCACTGAGAAGATGTTTTCATGGACTTTATTGTCTGTCTTTGCACAATAACAAAATGATCAAGAATATGGAATTTCTTTCAATGGACTTTCATTAGGTAAATAACCACCAATAAGGTCAATGACAGATTTTCTGTGTTCTTTTTGCACTTAATGCTACTGCCTTTGTTAGTCAAATGGTAAAATATTTGTAATCACTTAAAGACTTTGTCAATTTGCTTGAACTGACACCAGAAATATTCATATGTGCTGTTATGGAGGACTGTGTGTTTCAGAAGAAAACCTCTACATTTACACTAAAACATGCAAGTAGTCGTTCCAGTGAATGGCCTGAAGAATTTCCTGGCCTTCATATTGTATTCTTACATTTCCGACTGTTACCATTTCTTTCTTAAGTCATACCTCATAATCAAATAATGTGCTTATTACAACTCTTTGTCCATTAAAATGTTAATGACCTGGAATCTTGCCTATGTGCTTAGCAGCATATGCTTGCCAGTAAAGGAAAACGATGATCCCAGAAACAAGCATAAGATCAGGAAGCTGATTATAGAAAACATGTTCCAAATTACAAGGCTCCCCAGGGATGAGGATTTAGGTAAGTAGCAGTTAAAGTAGGGAAATAAAGTAATGAGTGCATCCCACAAGTGAATGACAAAAATAGTTTTTGCAGCAGCAAGCCATTTCCATGACCCATATGTGACGGCAGGTTCATCAACGGAGCCTGATGTAGATTTATCTTTCTTCATTTTGGAATCCCATTCAGAGACAACAGAAAAGAGGGAAGCTGCAAGCAGAGGAAGAGGAACAACAAGCAACCTAAAAGCTATCATATATACTCCAACTGAGACAAATTTATTTGGAGATGTTAGAAGATACAAAAAAAATGATTGGTGAAACTTCTCAAGGAGGTTATTCATAGATCACATGACTTCTTCAACCAACCTGCAATAAGAAGATATTGTTACACAAGAACTTTAGTTCCATAGGGAATAATAACAACAAAGAAAAAGACCTCTTTTGAAATATGCATGTGAGATTAAGAACTTAAGTGACTGGAACCAGTCTCAAGAACTGGTAGCCATTTACCCTAAATCTGCTAGTTGAAATCAAGAATCATTTAAAGTTGCTAAAAGGAAAATCAAAATCTGACCTGCCACCTCGCATAAGGAACTCATTCTGTTGCCCCCTAAAAATTGTTGACAGCTGACTTGAGATCTCCATGGTTATTGCATCAACTTGATAATCACGAAAAGCACCATGAGGACCCATTGGAACACCTAAAGCCTAATAGCAAAAACATATTCCAATAGTTTAGGAAAGCATTTATTGCTAGAATACCACTCAAACCTCCTACCACCAAAAAGACCCTCCACCTCTCTCCTCACAGAGAGAAAGGGGGGGGGGGACAAAGAAGGTTTCTTGAGGGCGCATGAGTTGCATGTACACAATGGTGGGGGGGACAAAAGAACCAGAAAGGAGTTTATTGATGTATACTTACCTGATTGTATAGTGAACTAGCAACTGTAGTCGAGCCTTCAACATATTATGTGATGGATATAGCAATGTTCCATTGCAGATTTAAGATTCTGGCCACTTTCCCCAATAACTTGAACAATTGACCAGGACCACTTAGCCACCAAGAGTTGCACAATGACTGCACTTTTTCCACCTTCACCCGCAAGCCCTGCCCATGTACTGCTAGGTAGTTCACTATATTGATCAAATCTAGATTTGTCATTTGCCCGTTGGATGCTTCAGCATATATCTTTAAGCTATCATTGTCAGATTCTAGATCCCTATCTGCAACCTTAATAACCAAAGCAGTAGCCATTGTAAATATTAGGATTCGTGGACTTCTAAACGCGAAAAATATCCACGAATCCCTTCCGATGATTCAAGTAAACGATTAAAAAGATTTAAGGTTTACAGAATTACCTTTTTGTTTGGCGTAATCGAGATCCTTCGATTCTGATAATGCTGATGTACGTACAACCCGAATGATCACCAGACGCTGCAGTATGCGAACGTCCTCTATCAGATACACACGACGAACTGACTCGTTACCTCGAGAGTGCTAGCGCCTAGGGTTTGAGAGGGTTTTTTTTCCTGGTGAATGGACACGAATATTTTCAACAGAACAGGGCTCTTGAGAAGACGGCTAGGGTTTTCTTAAAAATCCTCGAACCAGTTAGAGTCCAATTCTAATAATATCTTATCATATTTTAATTTAAATTCAAATTAAATTAAAACTGATATGATAAGATTTTACCATTATCTCGATAATTTAACTAATTAATTTATCGAGTCAGATTCTTATAATCTGGACATTATCCAAATACATTGAATGCGGATATATTTCCAAATTCATTGTATCTGATAAATTTTATAAGTTCGATTAACTTAGACATATTTCCAAATTCATCGAATCTGGTTACAAAAAAAATAACCTAACAAGTTCGCTTATTGTGTGACCCTATAGGTTCATTTAACACTAGCAGTGTGCCTAAATCATATTTAAATGACCCACAAGTTATACGCGATTTCTAGCAAAATATTATAACTATTCAGGTTAAATGAAAATCAGTGATCTCTTTGAACAAAACCACAATTTTATATTTAGTCATTTTGTCACACGATATTCAGATTAAGCATAAGGCACGGAGAATATCATCCTTATTAAGTTTAATCAATTATTTATTGATTTCATAATAGATTGTTCAAACAAATGATATAAATATCTTAAATTGATATATTTGAGCACGGTCATGCATTTTAACAGTCTAATTTATCAAGGGGCCAATGGATATCTCTCTCATAATTAAGAGGGACAAATTCCTTCACTATCAATCATATTCCTCTTCTTGATTTATTATATATCCAACAGTAGTCTAATTTATTATCTGGTTAAAGATAACTTTAGACAACGTCAAAATATAGAATTTATCAAGTAGGAAACTATGATGAATTTAGGTCGAAGGATTTTTAATATCATTATGGCTAGAAAGTACTTATGACATGTTCCATGAAGTACTCTCACAGTGGGTCATGTCCAATACAATGTTCTCTAACATTTATTTATGTTTTGACTTGATATCACAAATATTCATGACCAGTAAAACAAAGCCATCAAGTAAAAAACATACTAATCTTAATTTATTATTATTTCAATAATAATAATCGATTAGGGATAATTTTAGAATAGTCATTGTATTTATTGCTAGGTTTTACTATCAAGTCACTTATTTGATGACCACAAAATAAAATGCACTATTCATGAAAAGGAAAACATTATATTATTATATAAAACATAACGACAATAGTATAAGTACAAATTGACTCTAGGGCATATCCCTAACAATAAGTGCACTCAATAGCAAAAAAAAAAAAAAAAAAAAAATACAACAAGGTATTACGACCAAGCTGATGTTTCAATAACCAAAAAAAATACTACCAAGCAAGTACCAAAATAATCAATATTTTCTTCGTTTTCCCACAAAAACCATAGCTATATTATGAAGATTCAAGTCCTATCTTTCTATTTTTTATCTTCTCCCTGTCTCTCTCACTCGGTGCTGCATGAAGTAAATTAGAGTTTATTTGCTGAAATTTAGTGAAGAAGGTAAATTTTATACGATAATTTATTTTTCACTTTAAAATTTAAATTATAGGGTATGAATCGGTAAATTGTTGATTATGGTAAGTTTTTTTAATATTTTTATTGACATATTAATTTAAAGATGATATTAAATCACTGTGAGTCAATAGGTAAATTTCATGAACTACTAGGAGTCAAAATATGTGAAAAAAAAAGGCATTTTTCCAAATATTTGATAAAAAAGTCATTTTTATGAATTTCTTATAAAATGGCCAAAATGGACCCAAAAAAAATGTTATATGTGCAAATTCATTTCTTTGTTTTTGTAACATAAAAATATTTTTTCTTTTTTCATTAATATATAAAAAATACTATGTATCATAAAATATTGATATCCCGTGCAAAGCACAGGCATCTTACTAGTTTTACTTTAATTTTAAATTTCTTTTGTTTCTAAAAAACAGCATATACCCACAGCACATCATATGCTTTTCTTTTAACTCTAAGTGGAGTGACAAAATACATATCTATTTAAATTTCCATCAATTTATGCTGTATAATTTAAGTTTTAATTTATTTAATAAATATATGTATATAAAAGAGAGCTATTATTTATTTATATTAATCTATTTATATTTTTTAATAATTAAATATTTTTGTTACTTTTTTTGTTAATCAATGATCAATTTGATAATATAATATTATTTGAATTAAATAAATAAATATTTTATTTTATCACTTTACTTTTTATTAATTGAAAAGATTAATAATAAAATATATCTATTAGTGAAACTCATTCCTCAAATTATGGATTCAAGTGAATATCTATTAAATTTGTTTAATTTAAATGGAGATAATTTAAATCCATATGATTTTACTGAATAATTTTTAATCTATTTATATAATATATTTTATTATAATTTAAAATAATTATAATTAAATAAATATCTTACAGATTGATATTTCAGACTTAAATAATTTTTATTTTAATTAAAATTTATAATAAGATTCTTATAAATTTTAGTCAATTAAATTATTATAAAAATATGTTATCAAACACATTAAAATAATAAAGTATTTAATTTTATCAATTACCAAACATACTTAATTAATTAATTTTTAATATTTAATTGAGTTATAATTAATTACCTAAGTAAGTATCTTTAAAATTAATTAATTAAATACTTATTTAATAAAATGTGTTTGATAACGAATAATATTAAAAGTATACATAGACAAAAAAATTTATTCTAATCTAAAATTATTTTAATTTAAATAATTTTTATTTTAAAAATTATTATATACTTATAACAATAGTATATTATTTATCTTTAAATTTTATTTTAATTTCATATAATTAATAATTTTTTATTATTTTCAAATAAACTCAGATTCGTACTCCCTCACAACCGGCAGGACTGAGAATTGAGCTCAACCGGTTCAATGAAACCGGTTGACACAGTAGTGAACCGGTCTGCTCCCAAAGGCGCTGGTAAAACTTTCGCAGTTTCACCAGCAAAGCTAGGGCACACAGCCTCACCCTTCGTCGCCTGGAAGAGACAGGGTTGTAACCCTGAATTGGCAACGAAAATGCCATTCATATCGAAGATACAGAGGCAATCAGATTACAGTGACTTCGCTTCGGATGTCCCCATAGTCATCGATAATGGTGGCTCCTATTTCCGCATTGGGTAAGTTAACCCTAACGAAAACTCTAAATTTATGCATTGGCTAGAGTTATATTTATGTTTTTAGCTAGAATTATATTCCAATCTTTTAGCCATTGTTGCTTTGATACAGATGGGCAGGGGAGAGTGATCCTCGGGTTATATTCCGAAACATTGTTCAGAGGCCTCGCCACAAAACCACTGGTACTCTGCTTCGCTCTACATTTTGGTTTTTGTTTGTTTCAGAGAAGGTATAAAACTTACGCTTCCGTTTGAATTTAAAATAGTGTGTGTGCCAATACTCAATCAGAGTTATGTTTTTTCATCTATAGTGCGAACAATAACATTTGTTGTGGAATTAATGGAAATTTAGGATGAAATTACTTTCTTACTAACTGAGTTTTGGTGCCGACTCTAGAACCTCCACAACCTCATTTTGCTCCACATGCTATGCTTTTTTAGCATTGCGTTCAACATCATATGGATGCATACTCTACTTCCTTATTACTGCCCATGTTTGCGGATTTACTGAAGTTTATCTACTTTGAGACTATGATAATGGATAAATGGCTCATGTCGGGATAATTTTTTGGGTGTAATTTGACTGAGTACCCTTTTTTTTTTTTTTTTTTGGTTTCTTGAATTTGGAAATGTATCTATCCTCTGTGTTATTTCTTGTTTGGGAATGATTATGCTCTCTCAGTATTGGAGCTAAGCAGTCATTTTCCTCTAGTTAACACTTTGTTAATCCAGCTTGGTGTACTTGTTAACCGTTAACTGCTAATGTGTAGTTGAGTTTACGTGAAACAAATCGTTGGTGAAGTTCTGACTTTATCATGTTGCTTTTGCATTGTAATTTATGATTGAGATATCATAGATTCACTAATTGATAATTGTACTATGTAACATTTGGTATGAGTAGAATAGGTACGAAAGGATACCCTATCTCACTCTCGTGTTAGTTGAATTGTTGCAGTTGGGTTGGGGGCCATGTGGCTAAATTTTGCCATGGACTTTAATCACACCACACAATAAAAGTGATACTTAATGAATAAAATACCAAGGGCAATCACAAACTTGAATTAATTTTTGTAAGTTTGTCACCTATTAATAAATTGGTCTTGGCTGGTTTAAAACATTCATGAAGTGATGCAACAAAGTTTTCTCTTTGTTCCTTATTTTGGATATTCCAACTTTTCTTACTTTCTTTTTTGAGAATTCGTCAGCTACATCTAGGAAACACTTATGATACTTATGGACCAACTATAAATGATTATCTTTTCTTCCCTCTCGAATTTCCAGAGCTTTTATTTCAGTTGATTCTCACTTAATTTGATTTTATCTGTTTTTTGTAGGGGTTATGAACTTGGGAAACTATGAAGATAAGAGCTTTAAAATAGCTATGATTTTTCCTCCCCCACTGTCTTTTGCATTCATGGAAATAGTCTATTTTTGGATTATATTTTGTTTGTCATTACATCTAGAAGGCCCTATTTCTTTCCATGCAAACACCAAAGAAAAAGAGGGGGGGGGGGGAGGGGTTCTTAGCCAAATTTTCCTTTCTTCTACTGGACAAACACTGCTGTCATTACTAGTATACTAATATTTGAGAAGTTCAGTGAGTTGACATTGGGATTTTCTTCTCTGATAATGATATACAGGGATGAATGTGCTTTGATCGTTTTTAGTAGTGTTTTTTGTAGTTTAATTGTTTTTGTGACTCAGGGCATGGACAATGTATTGTGTTTCCCTTGAACTGGCAGGGATTTTCAATGGAGTGCAACTAAGGCCAACAATTGTCACATATCTAATTTAGTTAGCATGTAACTGATGCTCATGAATGAGAAATGGGGAATCCTTGCCATCCTAATTGTATTATAGGTCCAAATAGTATCACTTCTTTGAGTATTTTAGAGAACTTGGAAGTTGATTTCACATTAACCAATTTATTTCTTCCAGAGTCTGATGTAAGTATGGAATAAATCTTTAATCCAGTTGAATCAAGATGGTTTTTCTCTTATGCAGGTGAAACGGTCACAATTGTTGGGGATCACAATCCAGCATTACTGAAATATTTTGATTGCACACGATCTGGACCTCGTTCAGCTTTTGACAGCAATGTTGTTTATCAGTTTGAGATTATGGAATATGTAAGATCTATTTATTTGACGCATACCTAGCCCTATATATTTCTTTCAAGCACAATCCCTTCCTTTTGTCTTATCCCGTTCTTTTGTTGTGCATCTCAAAGTGAGGGTTGATGATGAGGTTTTCTTCTAATTTAACAATTAGATACTTAATAGTTCTGTTGAGATAAGTTGAATATTGTTCTTTGCCTCTGATATATATGGTTAGTATGAAAAACAGATGAGTTGTTAAAAAGAGAATATATATAAGCTATGGAGACTCTTGGACTCATGTATTTTAAGAGAATAAAGAAACAATTGCCTCCTTGGACATATGAAATGCATTGATGGAGCAAATGCAAATGCCAGAACTCTTTGAAGTAAAGCCTCTTTTCCTGTTTGTTCTTCTAGACATGTGAATTTTATTCTATATCTGATGCAGTTTCTACATATTAACTTGTTTGTGTGAAATATGAAATTTTATAGAGTTTTGATGTCGGTGTCTGCATCCAATTTTGGATAAATGACGGTTTTCTCTTTTGTGTATTTTCTTGCATATGTAGATTCTTGACTTTGGATTTGATCGGTTGGGTGCTGATCAATCTCAGGTATTTATACATTTCTGTTCAATTCTTTCATAGAGGACTGGTTCATAGTATTGTTATAGGGACGCTGATTCCTCTTATTTTTCTTACTGTGTTTTAATTTTGCTCTTTCAAGTGAAACTGTGTCTATGATGCTGTAAAATTTCACAGCTTTAGTCTTTAGTTAATCTGCATTGATGATCTCATTATACCCTTCACTAAATTACAGCATTAGTCTGATTACAGTTTCTGAGTGAAGAATTATAAACCTGGTTTGGGTTTCTCTTGAAACTGATTTGAAAGAGTCTATAGCTACAGTGTTGCGTAATCTGACCCATATGCAGAAGCTGATCAACTTGTTGAGCTAGCCAAAGGAGGCAACTCTCACTTTTGAAATGGCCCCTCCTCCTCTCACGTTTACTTACTCTTTCTTTAACATAGGGCTATGTGATTTTTGCAATTTATTTCATGTGCATCATTAGCCAGTTTAAAATAAAGTATGTGAATATCAAGACTTGAGTGCTCTCCTTGTGTTATATTCATCAAGCTAATTTGTTGGCAGGACAGATTGATCACCCTGTCTTGATTACTGAGTGTGCTTGCAACCCTATCCAGTCTCGCTGTAGAATGGCAGAACTTCTTTTCGAGTCTTATGGTGTTCCGTCAATAGGTATGAATGGTGGCCATCAGTTTCATAGAGGCTTTTCCTTATCTCTACAAACTTTTGGTAGTGATCTTTTTCTAGTTGGTTACAGGTTCTCTTTGTTATGTATTCTGTGATTGTCTGTTTGTAGTATTCATAATATTGTTTCTTGTATAAATCTCTTCATGTTCTTTTTCTTGCAGATTGTTTGATTATGTCTGATGCTTATTTAGGTGCTGTTATTGATGTATCTTGTATTTTCATTTTTTCCTTTTGTACAATTGCAGCTTTTGGTGTTGATGCTGCATTCAGCTATAGGTACAATCAACAACTCGGAATATGTAAAAATGATGGTCTTGCCATCTCCCCCGGATTTATGACTAGTCATGTTATTCCAGTATGCTTTACTTGACCATATCTTCCTAAAGTTGTATCAATGCTATAGGTAGTCGACCATGATTTTTGCATGTATGATTTAAAAGATGTATATATTGCCTTGATTTCAGTTTATCAATGGAGAACCTGTCTATGAAGCATGTTGCCGAACTAATGTAGGTGGATACCATGTCACTGACTGTTTGAAACAGCTTCTCTCACTGAAATACCCTCATCACATGTAAGCATGTTAAATTCTGGTTCTCTGTAACTTTTAGTGGAGTTTCTGTTAGTTGTTTTTGTTCTTATTTCTATAATATTTTGCTAGGCCCAAGCTCACATGGGAGAAAGTTGAAGACCTGAAGATGGAACACTGTTATATTGCACCAGATTATGCTTCAGAAGTTCGAATATTTCAGGTAGCAGATTTTGCGGCTTTGTTTTGATATTCCTGTGCTTTGCTTCTAAGACTCAACCTAACATTTGTTTTAATAGAAAGGGGGTAAGGAAGCTGAAGAAAAGATGTGGTGCTGGCAACTTCCTTGGACGCCTTCACCTGTTGAAGAACAGCCTTCAGAAGAAGAATTAGCTAGAAAGGCTGCCCTAAAAGAGAGACAGGGTCAAAGGCTACGTGAAATGGCTGAAGCAAAGAGGTCGTCTCGAATAAATGAACTTGAGAATGAACAAAAAGGCTTGGAGTTCCTCTTGCAGCAGCTCAGACAAGTTGAAGATCACAACATTTCCTCTTTCCTTTCGGAGACTGGCTATGCCTCTAGACAAGAAATAGAATCTGCATTGGCAAAAGTAACACAATCTTTACGGAAATCAAAGGGTGAACAAGTTGAAATTGAAGAGAAGATGGATTCTTCTATGACTGAAAAGTATAATCTTGTTAATGTCCCTGACGACATCTTAACACCAGAGCAGGTGTGCATTTGCCCTACATATGTTCTAAAATCTTCCACTTTAAAGCTTCAGCTAACTTTATCTTCTATTAGATGTTGGCTGCATTCTAATGTTATTAAGTAGAGTACAGAAATTTTCAAATGTTCTATAGTCAATCTATAGGAGAAGCTGAGAAGGATTAGAGGTTTCATATTTTTTATATTTTGGCCATAAGTGTAGTCAATTTGTCTTCTCATGTCAAACATTTAATTTGCATATTGATTACAACTGCTGAAGAGTTTGTTGCAAGTTTTTATCTTGAGCTTAGTATATGAACTAGATCATTCAGTATGCTGGATTTTAAATGTAAAAAATGCTAGTATTTGTCCTTTGTTCAGTTACATTTTTGACGCTTAATTGTATCTTCTGGATAGTTAAAAATCTCAAATGGCTGCTCAGTTGGGTTGGTTACATTTGTTATTCCCTAACATAATGTTTCCCATCTTTTTGCAACCCCTAAATAGTTATTTTGACATCCATCTCCGTGACAGCTGAAGGAAAAGAGGAAGCAGTTGTTTCTCAAGTCCACAACCGAGGCCAGGCAGCGTGCAAAGCAGAAACGCCTCGAAGAGGAACTAGAAAGAGAGAGACAAATGAAATTAGAGGAGGAAAAACGCATGTAGGTTATTTCACTTTATTTATCTAACTGGAGAACTATTTCTAGATTCTACACAATCGGTATAAGTTTTCATATTTCTCTTTCCTTTGCAAACCTTTAATTCGTACATCTTTGATACAAAGTGCATACTTAGAAAAACACTTCATATCCACAACATTTCTGGTTTATTAATTTGTTGTTTGTTTCTAACTATAGGGAGAACCCAGAACGTTATTTGGAAGAGTTGCGTGCTAAATACCAAGAAATTTCTGAGAGAGTGGAGCAGCGAAAACGCTTGAAGACAAATGGCAACAACACAAACGGAAATAATAATGTTTCTGGAGGTGTGGGACGTGGGGAGAGGTTGAATGCCGCCCAGAGGGAAAGGATGCGCCTTTTGACAACAGCAGCATTTGATCGGGGGAAGGGTGAGGATACTTTTGGTATTAAGGATGAAGATTGGCAACTCTACAAGCTGATGAGTAGAGATAATGATGATGATGATGATGAAAAGCTAAATGAGGATGAAGCAGAGCTTAGTCGGGTCTCTTCTAGACTTCGGGTTAGTAATATATTTGGTCCTTTGATTTGTAGTTTATGTTTTTTATCCATCTATGAATATTTTGTTCAGTGGTGCTACGAGTTGTATTTTAATACTACTTCAATGCTTTGTCCAGGAAATAGATCCGACATTTTTTCCTAAATCTGAGTCAGGATCCTCAACCTCAGAGCCACCGCGATTTCGTCCTCTCACCAAGGAAGATTTCCAGATAATGTTAGGGGTGGAAAGATTCAGGTGCCCCGAAGTCCTCTTTCATCCCAACTTAATTGGAATTGATCAGGCAGGATTGGCTGAGATGGCTGGGATCTCAATAAGGAGGTTGCCAACTAGGGAACAAGGATTGGAAGAGAGAATGACAAATTCAATCCTTATGACTGGAGGAAGCTGTCTATTTCCAGGAATGGCTGAGCGTTTGGAAGCTGGGATTCGCATGATTCGGCCATGCGGAACACCCATACAAATTTATAGAGCGTCAGATCCAATCCTTGATGCATGGCGTGGAGCTGCTGTTTTTGCCGCTGCCATGCAATTCCCCCAGCAGACATTCAGTAGGATGGATTATTATGAAAAGGGTGAAGATTGGCTGCGAGAATATCAACTAAGATACACACTCTGATTGATTATTATGATTCTGTAGCAATGAGGAAACTCTAACAAAGTGCTCAAAAGCTAATTGTAGTATATACTAATAGATAAACCAAATGTCAACTGCAGGATCTTCCTTCGCTGTGGCATTGCTCCGATACTAATTTTGCGATTACCTTTGCTGGCATCATGCGTAGAGGCTGCATTGCTATTATTTTGGTCTATTGATAAATATATACTAAAGTTAAATCGATTATTCATTCAAGAATATGCCCCTTTTTCCGTGATCAACTGAGAGTTCATCTGTGGCTTTCATCTTCAATAAACGCCAGATGTTTTGACCATGTCATTATTGCTGCGTCATAATTTTTCCGCTGGGAGTATAGTAAACAAATTTTCCTTTTTTATTCTATTTTATTTTTGTTCTTTACTTATCATCTGTGAGAATTAATAATTACTATTCTTTTGTGATGTACACTAAATAAATTTATTATACTTGTTAGTTATGCATATAAAATTTTTGTATTATTCACTCTTAGAAAGTTCATATAGTTTTTAAAACGTGATCTAACATGGTCCGAAAAAGATGATGATTTATAGTAAAAATAAACCTTTTTTCTCTTTATGTTTTTTGACCAAAATAAACTTATCAAAGTCAAAACAAATTGGGTATATTTAAATTCGGATTATAAAATAATTTTTTTATAAAAAATATAAATATAATTTTAAATTTTATAAAAATTTATATTGTGATCTATTTATTGTAAATAACAAAACTATTAATATTTAACAAAATATTAAACTTATTTTTTTCTTTGGAAAGAAGCCCAAAAATAGTTTTTTTGTAAAAAGATTTTGATCTCAATTTCTTAAGAGTATCAAGGTCATTTCCTTTTATATAAAAAGGCAAGAACCCTGGATGGCAGCTCCCAATTATATCGTACGCTAAAAAACAAAACAAAAAAAAAAAAGAGAGAGAGAGAGAGAAAAGTATGCTCATTGGCAACTTATCACTTCCCTTCCATAATGAGCAGAACAAAATTTGTGCCCAGAATCTCCACCAACGGCTAGTTTATGTTGCCCCAAGACAACCAACCGCGCCAGCTCCAAGCCCACAAGACAAAGCTTCACCCGCAAAAATGACCGTTAGCGCAAGGCAGCTTTCTCCTCATCCTATATCACCCAAGACTTGAAAACCTAAAACGCTTTACAGAGATCTACAGAACCACACTGACACCGAGTCCACTGCGCTCTTCTTCCCAGCTAGAAGAAACCTCGAAAAGCCCCTCTCCTTCTTCTCTTCACTGCCGGAGAGGGACTTTTCTTTAATACTTTGCTTGTTGAATTTTCTTATATCCCTGGAGATCTTGAAAAGACTAAAATGGAAAAGATGGATTCCAATCAAAGAAGAAAGAGTGGGATTAATCTTCCTGCTTCAATGTCTGAGTCCTCTCTACGGCTCGATGCCATCTCATCGGGTTCAGCGGTGCGATCGGTAACGAATTTGCCATCGCCTTTGACAATGTCACCCAGGACCATATCAAATCTTTCATCGCCTTCATCAAAGTCTGGGAGTTGCAGTGACAGGTTCATTCCCTGTAGATCATCGTCAAGGCTGCATACTTTTGGGCTTGTAGAGAAGGCGTCGCCGGTGAAGGAGGGAGGAAATGAGGCTTATTCCAGGTTGCTGAAATCTGAGCTTTTTGGGACTGATTTCGGGTTTTCTTCTCCTGCAGGCAAAGGATCGCCAATGAGTCCGAACACGAATATGCTGAGGTTCAAGACTGAGCATTCGGGCCCTAATTCTCCTTTTTCTCCTTCCATTTTGGGTCAGGATGGTGGGCTTGCCGCTGAGGTTTCGACACCTCCTAAGCCACCTCGTAAGGTTCCCAAGACACCGCACAAGGTATGATTTGCCTTCAGTTTAATTAGCAGAAACTAGGGAAAGAAGGATTAACGAATATTGATCGTGATGATACTTCAGCTGAATTAAGTGGAATTAAGTGGGGAATGTCGAAATTGACACTGATGATTTTGAAATCCTTTGATTGCTTATTCTTTTCTGCCCACTTTTACGGTTGCATTGCATCACTCTGCTGAAAATAAGGAAAATTTGTAAATAATTCCGCTAAATTTTGTTCTCATAGGTTGAATATTATTCCCAAGGATCCCATGTTATTTTGTCACTGAACCTGTGAAGATTTGAACTACGTTTCAGGGATATTTTTATTTTTCTTCTCCACAATTAATCTTGTGGAATGTCTTCCTACTAGTTATTGATGTGCAAATAATAAAATGAACAAAGCTGTAGGTTTTGTGACTACTGGATTTATGGAATTGTGACTAGTAGATTTATGGAAATTTCCATGTACGACGGTAGTGCTTTATTTTGCGATGAATGCTTATGCCTCTCTCCACGCCAAAAAAAAAAAAAAAAATGGGGACGACTACAAAGCATTGCACTGAAGGGAAAATGCCGCATAAGTTCAAATGTTAGTATCTATTTGCGTTTTAAAGCTTTATAAACTTCTAGATGCAGTATTTTGCATCTTCAAAGTGGTCGGCAGCTACTGGAGAAGGTTAAGACCATCATTCTAGCTGTAGCCTAAGCTGCAAGTCTAGTGAGCTTATGTATAGAGTGGAAGTTATCTAAGAATGGAAATCTGGCTGTGATTTGGCAATGTCTATAATTCTTCTACTATCATCAGAACTGAAGGAAAAAAATATCACCTCAACCATTATTCATTCGTTCAGAGGGTGTCTATTGTGCAGGTTCTGGATGCGCCAGCACTTCAAGATGATTTCTACCTGAACTTAGTTGATTGGTCATCTCAAAATGTCCTTGCTGTTGGATTGGGAACTTGTGTCTATTTATGGAGTGCATCTAATAGCAAAGTAAGTAAAAGAAATTAGTTAAGGTTAAAAGAACTCATGTTTTGTTTATAATAATATATTGCAAATAAGCATTATACTTTGAACAAAGACTGCCCATCTATTTCCTCTTAACACTTTCTCTTATCCTTTAGGTAACAAAGTTATGTGACTTGGGACCTAATGATAGTGTCTGCTCAGTCCAGTGGACCCGAGAAGGTTCATTCATATCTGTTGGCACCAATCTAGGTCACATTCAGGTAACTTATTCTTACTAGTGATGCACTTTGGTTCAGATTTCAGCACCTCTCTGACCATTCACATAATTCAAATTTATCATGCATTTGGTTTTTTATTTCAGGTTTGGGATGGAACTCAATGCAAAAGGGTCAGGACTCTAGGTGGACATCAAACAAGGACCGGAGTCTTGGCCTGGGGTTCCCGGATCCTATCTTCAGGAAGCAGAGATCGAAACATACTTCAACATGATCTTCGAGTCCCAAATGACTTCGTTAGCAAGCTTGTTGGCCACAAATCAGAGGTAAAAATATATCCTATCCTTCACGTAGTTAACCATGGATATTTGTTTTCCTAGTTACGTAAAGAAGAATAACAGCTAACGAGTTTTTATGACAATACTTTATTAAATCCAATACTCAGGTATGTGGGCTGAAGTGGTCTCATGACGATCGGGAACTTGCATCAGGAGGTAACGACAATCAGGTAGGCACATTACCATAAATCATGAGTTCTTAATCTCCAAGAGTAAGCAAGACAACGCTAAACTTTCTCACTTTTACTGTGCACTCAGCTTTTGGTGTGGAATCAGCATTCTCAGCAGCCAGTCCTGAAACTGACAGAGCACACTGCTGCTGTAAAAGCCATTGCCTGGTCGCCTCATCAGACTGGGCTTCTTGCATCTGGAGGAGGAACTGCTGATCGGTGCATTCGCTTCTGGAACACCACCAATGGCAATCAACTAAATAGCGTGGATACAGGAAGCCAGGTTTGTCGCGGTTCATCAACAAAACCAAACTAGTTATGCTTGAAGACAAAGTGCCTTTGTTTCTGAGAATTATTCTTGGTATGAAAATCATTAGGATATTTTTTCAAGAAGTCTTGTGCTGACTCCGTTTTCTTTGCATCTACGCGTCTTTAGGTGTGTAATCTTGCATGGAGTAAAAATTTGAATGAAATAGTCAGCACTCATGGTTACTCCCAGAATCAAATCATGGTGTGGAAGTATCCATCTATGGCAAAGGTAGTTGGATCTCTGATACATAAACTTCGCAACTTTTTCCTCACTAACTGATGCTTAACAATAAAATCATTGAAATTGCACTTATGATGTTTTGACAGGTTGCAACACTAACCGGCCATAGTCTGCGGGTACTCTATCTTGCTACCTCACCTGATGGTCAAACAATAGTTACTGGAGCAGGGGATGAGACTTTAAGGTTTTGGAATGTTTTCCCATCCGTAAAATCACCTGTAAGTTAGCCATATTTGAGTTGCTTCTATGGTAGTTTCTCTGAGCTTTTAAAGCTCATATAATATATACTCATTGAGTTCTTTATTAACGAAAAATCGCTCATTCTGTGAGTAACTTGATTCTTCACAGGCACAAGTCAAAGATACAGGGCTTTGGTCACTTGGAAGAACTCACATTCGCTAAAGAGTCTTTCCAAATTGATTGTGAATATATATACTCAATCCCTAGGTGCTCTGCTGCCAGACAGAACTAGAGATGAGACATCCTAGGTTTCTGAATGCTATTTTCTCAAGTTGTAAAGATTTTTCTCGTTTCTTTCCAAAAGTCTTAAAAAGGGTACATATGAATGTGAATATTTGTTTTGTACTTACACAGATGACAGGAACCATGTAATATTGAAATTCTTTTAATTTTGAAATCTCCAGGATTATTATTTTTGTTGTTTCTTTCTCTGAAGTGTACATGCAGGTCTGACCCTGATGAAAAGCCCTGTGAGATGATACTTCATTATTACTCATAAAAGTTTACTATGAAGCGGTTCCAAATAATAAGATGAACATTCAACTTTTGGGTAGAGGCTCTTCCTCAGTGTATTAAAAAACACCCCCAGTTTAAAATCAAAGGTTCAACTTTAAAAAACTTTCAACCTCGACGCAATCACAATCTAGTTGCTAAAATACAGGAAACAAAAAGATAAAAACAAGTTCAGAATATAGGCAGAATTCCTACAGCAGATTTTGTACAGTGTAGGGCTTCTGTAACCGTTAGTCTCAATGCAAGCAGCGTCAAAACTTCCCCAACTTTTTTAGGTTATTGCAAGCCATGGCAGATCAAATAAATCTCTCTTGAGCATGACCTTGTAGCTTTTGGCCTCAACCATGAGGCTTTTTTGAAAAGTGGTTTGCAAATCTGGCTGAGTTCTGGGAAGCAAAAAAATTACTTTGAAAGAGGAAAAGGAAAGAATACATAAAGTGCTGGTGGGATTGAAAATCACCTTTCACATCTTCACTCTCCAAAAGCTTTATCACAACATTGCCCCCCGGTTGCAGAATCCCATCATTCCCTGGAGGGGAATGACAGCCATCTAACTCTGCACTTCCTACAACATGATTGTCAGATTGAAATAAGACAGCTTGCCCAACAGCCAAATCAAGTGCTCGCATCCCCAATTCTGCAGATAGAGCTGCATCCCTGGTTGTGATCCCAGAAACTAGGGGACACATGTCAGAAAGAATGACCGAGAAACCCTTTTGCTGCAAAACGTAGAACAGCAAAATGAAAATGTGGTTTGCCATGAAAAACATAGTTGATGGACAAAGTTCTCAATTATGCAACAATGCCTCAATGTCAGACAAAGTCATCTACTCCAAAAGGAAGACTAGAAACTATAAAGACAAAATAACATTACAGGTATAAGGGATCATGAACAATGAAGAACTTTCAGAAAACAATATTAGAGAAACCAAGAATCGTTCTTCCAACTTCTTTAATAACAATGCAATAACAAGCATAAAACCAGACTCCTTCCACAGCCACATAAGCACGAGGCATATGGAAGCGGACTTTTTGCTTTTAAGGGTGGGATTTCTCCACTTTATTTATGGGGTGAGCACATGGTCCACATCAGGTAGTGGAGAAAAATATGAGCTATAAGGCTTGATGGAATGAACAGAACAACTGGACAGAAAAGCCCTCAATAGAAGTACTAATGTAAAATAGACACATTAAATAACTTCCTATTCTATTTTCTGTAATTTCAGTATAATGCCTTGTTCTGACTTTCAATTCAAAACTTAGAACTAGATCTCAGTGGCATGATCTTGAACCTTTTCTTTTCTCTTTTTTTTTTTTTTTTTTTTTTGTGGATACAATGGAAGGCGCTAATGATGGCAATCAAGACTCCTTCCACTACGCAATGTTTGGATGTGCAAGAAGGATTTGAACCTGTGATGTAGTCTTACCAAACTACTTGGAAGTAAACTTGAAACCAATTGACCACACCCTTGGTGGTTGAATGATCTTGAACCTAGATGAAAAGATATTTCACCTCATCTAAAAAACAACAAAATCATCTAATTTATTTGGCAAGAAGCATACCAACTGGTAAATTTCACAGTTACATAAGCCTTCTTCATATGCTTGATTTTGCCTATTCCATTCTTCACAAACCTCATCCTTCAGATATAAATCTCAGTCTTTGATTGTGAACCTGATCAAAGCAAACCTATTTCTTGTACAAGATATTCAGCATATCCTATATGTCTAATTACTATTCAATGTGAACGTAACATAACAAGTCCATATTTTCTTTAAATGTCATCTCCATGAGATTGGCATCCATAACCATAATCATGTTAACAACACTGAAAGAAACGCAAAAAATTTTACTGGAATTTACCCATAGCCAGAAGCAATTGCACTTTTTATCTTCATTCTTATAAGATGTTCAGGTATGACCTTAAAACTCCTTATGCACAAGACCCATTGATGCTTTAATTTCTTAAGGGAATAATTATATTTTTGTAAAAGAGTGCATAATTAACTTATTGTTTTAAAAAAAAGGAATTCCTCATTTGTCCAATTAAATTAGTGGTTGTTGAATGTAGGTGCCAATCTTCCAAAGTCACAAATCCTTAGCAATGCAGCACGGAATCTCAAAAATAACTGCAGTTATGGATGAAGATGGGCTTGTAGCCAGCAAGCAGAACAAGGAAAAAGATTATCTTCAAAATTCAAATAGAAATCCAGCAAGTCCTCAAATGTAAGTGAGCAGAATACTGTCTGAACTGCCAAGTCCCAAAACAAGCTTGCATTTTCAGTACCTTAGGAGAAAGAGCCCGGACCTGATCCTTGGGTAGGGCCATGACATCAGCACAGACAGTTTGCACCCTGGGGTCACAATGCATTGACGGAACCTTCACCTTCTGCTATGCACCACCGCCACAATTATCAGAAAGCACAATCCCAAAAACCGCATTATTGATTCAACCTCCTAGATAGACCATCTACTCTGAAGATTACACGTGTAAAGTATATTGAACAGACCTTCATGTCAATTCCCACAACAGCCCCGCCGTTTTTTATTGGACCCAAGCTCTGGCATGCTACCTGTGTTGCATTTTCACAAAAAATAAACAAAAAGATCGATTTTTTTCCCTTAATACACATGAAAGAACAAAGGCTATAGTGATACCTGAAGCCAAGCACCGGGAGCACAACCAAGATCAAGAACAGTGGAACCAGGGGATATCAATTTGTACTGTTTCTGAATCTGAAGCAACTGCTCTTCCAACAACGACAGAAATAAATCTTAGTATTAAAACCATAAGATGATTCCAAGATTTCATTTTGTTGAACTTAAGATCGATTTCCTACGAATTTATATTCGTCCACTATCAAGAAATTTAGTTGAAATAATAAGAAAATGGACCTTGAAGGCAGAGCGAGCAACATATCCAAGACGCTGAGCTTCTCTATAGAAGAAATCTGGTGTTCCTGCTCCACTCATACTTGTTTCTTGTTATTGTCTGCTTCTGCTGCTGCTCTTTCTTTGTTGGAGGGTTTTGGAGAAAGGGTTTTATGGAATTGAGATGGCTGAGCTGAACGCCCGGAGGTGTGAATGTTATGGGTCGGGCAGTCGGCTGGTTCAATCCGGTTAATTTTCCAACTCCCTAAACCCGGCTGGTGCTGTAATTGGAAATCATTCAGAGGTGACAAAATGGATATTTATTTGGATTTGCATAAAATTAATTATAATCCAATTTATTTAAGTCTAATCTATTTAAATCCATTTATTATTTAAATGGATGTGGGTATTTATTTAACTATATTCATCTATTTATATATTTTTATCCAATAAAATTTTTATTTTTTTATTTTTGATAATTAAATATGTTAATGATGGACTTACGTGATAGTAAAAAATATTATTTAAATGAAATAAATAAACATTTTATTTAACTATCTTATCTTTTATTATAAACTGAATAAATTAACAATTAGACATATATATTAAAAGAACTTATCGCTCAAATTGTAAATTTTTACTATATAAATTTTCTATATCTAAATGCATATCTAATTAAATTCATTTACTCAAGTTTAATCATTCAAATCTAATTATTCATGGATAGAATTGAATATCCATTAATGTATCATCCAAATTGCCAATCCTAAAATTATCCCACCATTTCTTCTCTCGTGCCACTAAAATGATAACCATAATAATACAAACTTGAGGATACTTGGATATAAGAAAGATTATAATATTTTATAAGTATATTATAATTCTTGAAATTTGAGAACAATCTTGAGAATTAAAAATTATTTATAATGGAATTTTTTTCAAATGACTTAAAAAAATTTTGTGAATTGAGTTGCTGAGCGAGCACACCCTTTATGTTTTAAATGGATTCCTTACTAGAAAAAGAAAATACCTATCATTTCAAATAAGAAAAAACGAAATTGTAAAATTGTGATAGAGGGTGCCCTTATTGTGATGTTACTAATAATTTTTGTTTTGGTTTGATGATGCTTTCCTTTGCCTACTAAAGATAATATCATAAATAACTAGATAATACTAATATCAGCTGAATTTTTTTTTTAAAAAAAATATTAATTACCTTCCTAGATGATGTGACACATGAATGACAAAAAAACAAAATTTAATAATTAATTTTATGTTTTGCCCTATATGAATATAATTGTTATTAAAACAAAATATTTTGTTATATATCAATGTGTCTAAAAAAAAAAAAAAATCTCACACATAAAATCTGTTAAATATTTAAGATATTTGAGCTACAATATGTTGCAAAAAGCTATAAAGAATTTTGCAAAAGTGTTAGTAACTTAACTGAAAACATACAACTTTTCAATTAATATTGATAGTGTCTCTCGTAACTATATAGAAGAGAAATATATCTCTTCAAACTTGAGTAGGTTCCTCCACTAACTATATTGAAGATATATCAGAAAAGTGATAATTTTTATGAATGGTTGTCTAAATTCTATAAAAAGAGAAGTCTCCAACCATTTCACTAACATAGAAATTAAAAAAAAAAAAAAAAATCTCATTACACCTTCTTCATCTTCTTTACGCTTTCGTTCTTCCTACATTCAGCAAAATCTTTTCATAGAAATGTTATTTATTCTTTACAGTACTCAAGCAAATACTAGTTCATTGGGTCAATTGTTGTTGTGTTTCTTCAGTGGACGTAACCGTTTTACCCTTGGAAATAGACGTTCAATAAGACTCTAAGCACCAAGGAGAGGGGTGACATGTGACATTTGTCTTAAGAGATAGTATCAAGTACTAGACTCGATCTAATTTCTTTTTATTTTATTTCAATATTTGCTATGAGTTTTTTTAATTTATTTATTCATTAATAATTTCAGTTATAGTTTATTATATTTTTATTTAAGTATTATCAAGTTCGTTGTCTGATCATTTTATTTATAAGTTAAATAATGTAGTTGTCATTAATTTTGATTAGTTTTACTATTTTATAACAACCTTGAGACAAAATTTATTCTTTCCTTGATTATATTAGTTGCAATATAATTATTATTTCGTGTATTTCAATGTTAGTTGTGAAAATGACGACTCCAACTAGTTCTGGATCAATTGGTGAATCTAGAAGTGCAACTCAAACTACTGATTCGAGAGGAAGCATCACAATACCTTCTTCAGCAATCTATGGAGAAAAGTTAAACAAGTTCACAGGAACTAATTTTAAAACATGGCAACAAAAAATATTATTTTGCTGTTGAATATGGATTAGATGGTCATGCTGTAGCAACAAAAGCGACATGGAACAATAATGGCATGAAAGTTTTGACAAAATCATGATGTCAAATGGGTTTAAAATAAATATGTGTGACAAATGTGTTTATGCTAAAGGCACTCAAGATAAATTTGTTATTGTTAATAACTAAAAGCTATATTATAAATTCTCTTAAAAAGTTATTAGCCAGTAAGTTGATGTTAAAGACATAGAAGTGGCCGATGTTATTTTAGGAATTAAAATCCTACAAACATCTGAAAGGTACACTTTATCAAAATCTCATCATATTGAGAAAGTGGTACAAAAATTTAAAAAATTTGATAATAATATTACGAAAATATCCTTGGGGGTTAGCATACATCTAACAACGTATAATAGGGTCAACTAGAATACAATAATTGGAAGACTAATGTACATTATGAATTGTACTAGAACTCCTAAGATCCCTGGCTACAAAATTATGTAGTTATTTCAGATTGTTCCTAAACGGGAAGAAAACTATTGGGACAAAAACTTCCCAGAATTTTCTTGTAACAAAATGTTTTCTTGCTGAATTCTCACTCCATCTATTCTAACTTCATTTTACTACTTACATATCATTTGACTCACTACAATACTCATGTTAAAATCATAAAACCTTCCTAATTATTGCCATGATGATAGCAGAAAATTCACATAATCATCACAACCAAAACTGGTATCCATAAACACATACATTAAGCTTTCCTTTTATTCAACAACCACAATTTCTTTCATTCATTTTTTTGTTCCTTCATTTATTCATAAATTCAGCCACGAATATCCTTCCATAATTCCTCAAAAACATCATCAACTAACAAAAAAATCACACCAAGACAAACCACAAGTCCACTGCCACATACATCTCCAACAAAAACAACACCACAACATTTTCACCCATCAAGTACCACAAATCTATTCAAGTACTGATAAATTTACCATTAAACATACATCATAATAATCTATATTATGTATAAAATAAGTAAATTTAACTTAAGAAGAGAAAGATTTTACCTTTTCAAATGAATTAACTAAATTCTAGCTTTTCTCCATTTCCTGCTATATCTTTCTCCCATTTTCTTTTTATTTCTCTCAAGCTTTTCTTTCTCTATTTTTCTTTTCTTTCTCTCAAGCTTTTTCACTCTTCTTCCTTTCTTCTTTCTCTCTTTTTCTTCTCAAGTTTTGGTTTCTCTCTCTTTCTTGGCCTTCTCCCACAACTTCTATTTATAGTTTATTTCGGTACCTCACAAGTCTTAATCAATTAGTGATGATTCATAGGGTGACTCACCTAACTTAGTCATCACATTGAAGCTTAGAGAAAGCGTAGAAACTTGAAGAAACTTTTAATGTTGCTAGAAAGTTTTAGAACATTAAAGAAATTTATGGAAAATTCTAAAATATAATATATGTTATGAATTATTGGAATCTCCATTAATTAGTGGAGGCTCCACTAATTATAAATTTATGTGAATTATTAGAAGATTTTTATGGATGTCCACCATTTAGTGGAAACACCACTAATTGAGATTAGTTGAAGATGATGTATGCCATGATGTATTCCACTAATTAGAGCTCTATAAATAGAGCTATACTCTAAGCTTGTAATACACCATCATTTTGTGAAAGAAAGATTAGAGAAAGAATTGTGAGAGAAAGAAAGAGAGAAGTTTGAAGAGAAATTTTTGTGCAAAGAATAGTTAGAATTTTCTTAGTGTGTAGTGTGTAGATTTTATTCTAACACTACCCTAATTTTATAACACGTTATCAGCACGAGTCTCTGCCGTTATTAAAGCCAGAAGACAAGTATGCATTTATTGATCTCGCTAAATTCGAATTTGTAGCCCTTGATATTTCTGAAAAAAAAATTATATGTCATACAGAAATGCATCTAAATGCTAAAAAAAAGGAGATCCATATGTCATGTGGATAAAAAGAAAGATTTGACCACCTGAAGATGGTCGTACTACCCACTGCACGGTATGAATTGTTGCACCTGAAGTTGCAAGATTGTAAAACCGTGAACTCCGTAATGTATAAAACTACATCTTAGTTAAAAATTTTACGGAGAAAAAGTTACTGATGAAGTTATATTGGAGAAGACATTCTCCACTTTTCATGTTCTACAGTAACAATATCAAGAAAAAGGGTATCCAAAATTGACAGCTTTAACATGAGTTATTATTGAGAAATCATGAAGCCAGATGAACTGGCTCAACAGCACTCCCGAAGTGAATGTTGTTGGCTCCAGCAGAAGCCATCGTTATAGTCGTAGTTGTGGCAGTGGTCGTGGTTATGGTCATGGACACACTCGATATTTCCCTTATCACGAGAGAAATACGGCCACCGAAGTGGAACAGAAAAGATAATAAGGGAAAAAGATATTTCCATTAATAATAAGCATCACATCTTTTATTCATATCACTAGTGTTCATATGAACTTAAGGATACATGCTTATAGTTGCTCTTTTGTAATTGAGCTGACAAATGTAAGATGAAGGTTTGTAATTGTTCTTTTTCAATATTTACATTAGAGGAAGACAAACAATTAGTAATTATGGACTTCAGCTCATCTTTTTCGACATCCTCCTCCTTTTCTTTCCCCTTTGAGTCAACATCGAGACTAGCAGCAGAATTAGCCGTAAAATTACTGCTAAATGAGTCTTGAGATTTTATGATCTCCTTAAGTTTATTATAATTAAATTTCTTATTATATTTGGCCTTGAAGCATGCTTGTCTCAATTTCTGTGTTTGGTTCTCTAACTGCGTATTAGGACTTTCTTCCACCAACTGTTTTTCATAGTCCAATATCGCAATGGCTTCTTTCAACTTCTTCTCAGCCATATGTCCTCCTTCTTCTTTATTTTGCATCTCCTGTAAAATCGAAGTGATATCATCGGTTATTTATTTATAAATCTTTCATAGTTTCATACTTGTAAATTATAAGTATATATGAGAGAGAACCTGAATATTCTTGATTATGGTCTCCAAGCTCACCAATTTCCTGTGAGGCCATCGACGAATTCCTAACTCCCTACATCTTTTCTTGAGACGGGTTATGCCAATATTCAGTTCTTTGGCTGTGCTCTTGATTGGTAGGTAAAAGTACTGCGAAATTGTTTCTCTTGATAATGTATGGGAGTTATTGCCCTTCTTCTCTCTCTGCCTCTTAATCATCTTCTTCTCCCCAGGAATTTTGTCTGCAATAATATCTTGAACTTTGATATTATGCATTTCATGAGTACTTACTCCGACTTCGTTGCCAAGACCACTCATTATTTCTCCTAGAAAAAGAAAATAATATCAGTAAAGGTAATACCATTCAAAATCCATGTTTAAATGTATAATAACCTGAAAACATATTCTGGCTTTGTTCAAAATTCATTAGAGAGTAGAAAGGATCATGCACAAGCATATCCTCATTCAAAGGAATAGCATCAAGAGGAACAGTATCAAAAGCAGTCTCTTGTAGGGGCAGATCAACTTGGTCCAAAGCAGTATGTTCAAAACTTCCACTGATTTACATAAAAAACAAACCAAAAGAGAGTTTAATTTCATTATCAAGCATACTAAAAACAAATGGAAGACCTCAAAGGTATCTTACCTGAAATTAGGAGGAAGCGGTTGGTATGGAAAGGAAAACATATCAAAATCTTCTACGTTCGAATTAAGCAGAAGCGGTTGGTTTGGAAAGGAAAATACATCAACATCTGCTACAGAAATCGAGTCAAAATTTGACCATGTCTCAAATGAATTACGAGTCTCCATATCTGCTTTGTGATTTTTGTTTTTGATGTTTACTAATGACTGATAACTGAGATATATATCGATATATATATATATATATATATATATATCTGTATGAGGAAGAAGAAGAGGTAGATGGTAGGTAGAGGGTCGGAGGAGAAGAAAATACAAGAGAGGAAGACGAAAAGTCGGTACCGGGAAGAGTGTAAAAAAAAAGGAGATGGCATTTCCTGCTTGTCATCATTTTCTTATATTTCTTTTCTTATTCTCTTGTGAAATCATTATTCCCTAAATTAGGGGGAGAACAGAAACAGTACAAGAAAGATCGTGATTGGACAACATCATTAAATTATCTTGATCCGCATACAAGCGCGTGTGAACTTGAAGTTCAAAAGATAATTTATTTGTAAAGCATTTCAAATCAAATGCAAACGCTTTTGTTGACTCTAGAAGAGTAACAAAATCGCATATGCCAGCTATAAATGCTCCTATTGTAATTGAAGTTCCAACAGAACAAAAGATTTTACATATAGCTGCTGAGCCAAAAGCATGCCAGAAGCATGGCCGACCTCTTGGTTCTAAAGATAAAAATCCTCAAAAGAAAAGAGGATTAAATGATCCAGAAGATCATATTGAAGAAAAGAATGATAAAGACCAAGAGAAAACTGATGACAAAGAACCAGAAGTTGATAAAAGTAACACTGAAATTTCTATCAATTATACCACTTCCGGTAGAAATTAGAATCGGATAGAAACTGTTATTGATAATATATTTGCGTACAATATATCTCTTGATATTACACAGGATAATGATGATCCTGAACCAATATCAGTTGATGAATGTCGGCATAGAAAAGATTGGCTGCAATGGAAAGATGCGATTCAATCGGAGTTAAATGCACTAACAAAACGTGAAGTCTTCGGACCTGCAATTCGAACACCAGAAGGTATAAAACCTGTTGGCTACAAATGGATATTTGTGCGAAAGCGCAATGAAAAGAGTGAAATCGTTCGATATAAAGCGCGATTAGTAGCCCAAGGTTTTTCACAAAGACCAGGTATTGATTATGATGAAACTTATTCTCCTGTTATTGATGCTATTACACTTCGATATCTTATCAGTTTGGCAGTACATGAAAAGATAGATATGCGCCTATTAGATATTGTCACTGCTTACTTGTATGGAAATTTAGAAAATGATGTTTACATGAAAATCCCTGAAGGATTTCATATGCTTGAAGCATATAAACATTATCCTTGTGAAAATTACTCCATCAAGTTGCAGAAATCATTATATGGCGTGAAGCAATCTGGGCGCATGTGGTTCACACGTCTTAGTGAATATTTATTGAAAGTGGGATTTAAAAATGACCAGGTATGTCCATGTGTTTTTATTAAGAAATCTGGTTCTAAATTTGTGATATTAGCTATATATGTTGATGATATTAATCTTATTGGAACTCCTGAAGAGTTCCAAGAAACAATTGATTATTTAAAAAGAGAATTCGAAATCAAGGATTTTGGTAAAATCAAATTTTGTCTTGGTTTACAAATTGAACATCTGGAGAGTGGAACATTTATTCATCAATCAACATATACAGCAAAAGTGCTAAAAAGATTTTACATGGACAAAGCACATCCATTGAGTATTCCAATGATCGTCCGATCATTAAATGTGGATAAAGATCCTTTCCGACCTCAAGAAAATGATGAAGAACTCCTTGGTCCTGAAGTACCATATCTCGAGTGCAATTGGTGCATTGATGTATCTTGCTAATAATACACGACCTGATATTGCTTTTGCTGTCAATTTATTAGCAAGATTTAGTTCTTCACAAACACGACGACATTGGAATGGAATTAAACAAGTCATTCGATATCTCCAAGGTACAATTGATCTCGGATTATTTTATTCAAATAAAATCAGTCCAACATTGATAAGTTATGCAAATGCTGGTTATTTATCTGATCCACATAAAGCACGTTCTCAAACGGGCTATCTATTTACATGTGGAAATATTGCTATATTATGGCGTTATACGAAACAATCTATAGCAGCTACTTCTTCAAATCATGCTGAAATTATAGCCATTTATGAAGCAAGTCGAGAATGTATATGGCTACGATCCATGATTCATTATATCCGAGAAATTTGTGGATTATCATCAATCAAAGATATTCCAACTCCTCTTTATGAAGACAATGCAGCTTGCATAACTCAATTACGAGGAGGATATATTAAAGGAGATCGGACAAAACATATTTCACCAAAATTCTTCTTTACTCATGAACTTCAGAAGAAATGTGAAATTGATGTGCTACAAATTCGGTCATGTGATAACCTCGCAGATATTTTCACGAAAACTTTACCGACTGCAACATTTGAGAAGTTGAGATATAAAATCGGTATGCGTCGGTTTAAAGATTTATGGGAATCATCTCATCAGGGGGAGTAATAAACAGACATATAGAATAGTATACTCTTTTTCCTTCACTAGATTTTTTTCCCACTGGGTTTTTATCTAGTAAGGTTTTAACGAGGCATATTCTTTATGTATGGATGGACATCCAATGGGGAGTGTTATGAATTATTGGAATCTCCATTAATTAGTGGAGGCTCCACTAATTATGGATTTATGTGAATTATTAGAAGATTTTTATGGATGTCCACCATTTAGTGGAGACACCACTAATTGAGATTAGTTGAAGATGATGTATGCCATGATGTATTCCACTAATTAGAACTCTATAAATAGAGCTATACTCCAAGCTTGTAATACACCATCATTTTGTGAAAGAAAGATTAGTGAAAGAAATATTAGAGAAAGAATTGTGAGAGAAAGAAAGAGAGAAGTTTGAAGAGAAATTTTTGTGCAAATAATAGTTAGAATTTTCTTAGTGTGTAGTGTGTAGATTTTATTCTAACACTACCTTAATTTTATAACAATATAATATAATTCCAAGAATTGTTATGTAGAATAACAATCGTAATGATAGTAACGAAAGAGTACTTAAAAAAATAGTAATTTAATAATATAGTAATATAATAAAATTATAGAATTTAATACATACATACATACATACATACATACATACATACATACATACATACATACATACATACATACATACATACATACATACATACATACATACATACATACATACATACATACATATACTAACATAATATATATTTATAGAGATAATATTAATCTTAAACTATATAATTAAGGATTAAGGTGGGCCACCACATAAATGACTCACCTAAAGTATTAATTAATGTGGGGCCATCTAACTTTATAAAAGAAACTAATAATAATTAAAATAGCTAAAGTTTTTAATAAATGATATGGGTCCCATCTAATATAAGTTGTAACAATGCCAGCATTAGGCTACTTAATAATAATAATAATAATAATAATAATAATAATAATAATAATAATAATAATAATAATAATAATAATAATAATAATAATCTATAGAAAATATAATATTTCTTAATTATATATATTAGATAGAATATTTCTCATTAAGAATAAGATTATAGGAAATATAATTTTATAGAGAAATATATATTTCTTATTAAATATACTAATAGTATGTAATAATAGACACATAAAGTAGGTTTATCTATCTATTTAAATTAAATAACTTATTCATTCAATATTATCTTGAGAAATAACAACTCATCAAGAAGGTAAACACATAAAACAACGTAATAAAAAGAATATCTTAACACATGCTATTTACCGATGCTATTCACTAGGAAAATGGTATTACAATCTGGCAGTTCATCACAAATTATGAAAAACTAGCTGGCAAGGATTGAAGAATTATGTCTATACTTAATTCGGGTTCTATTGTAAACTAGTGATCCAAGCTTCTCAATGAATTCTAGCATTATGAGTAGCCACAGAAGTGCCATCTACCATCTTAGAATGGAATAACTATTTAGAGATATTGAATCTTTCCATTCTAGCTTGTTTATCAAAAAGTTCTCTTAGATAGAAGATAATAGAATGTATATATATATATATATATATATATATATATATATATATATAGAGAGAGAGAGAGAGAGAGACACACACACACACACACACACGCACACATATACATATATATGCTCTCCATCACTAGAAAAACAACGGAACACCTTTTTCATGTTTCCTAAACCTTTTAGGGAACAATTATAATACTTTTTCAATTGTGGACTTAGGTTACAAAAACACAATTAGGCCCACAAGACTTCTAGTAATTGCAATTTCACCCAGCTAAGTATAACACTTTATTATTAGTCTATAATAATTAATTATTCTCACATAAATAAACCTATAATATTATCATATAATATTTTGAGTACCAATTCTTCTATTATGTATGACCTATTAGGTTTTCTAGTTTATTTGTAATGAAATATAAATTAATTCTAATCATTATATAATTAATAATCCTTAATAATTAGAACTAACTTATTAATTTTAATTAAGATTAATTTATTAATTCTTCAATTAATGAATTCATATTTCTGCAGACTATGAGCGGCATCTAACAATGCATCATGACCATCAAAAAGTCCTGAAAGTCAACTGGCTTTATATAAACCTCTCAATATCTAAATATCAGTGCAATAAACTCAATGTTTCATACAATATCTAATTTAGTTTAGAGTATGGAATTAGCGCCAACTCTATCTAGAATATAATTAATTCTAAGTAAGTTAAGTCACTATACTAGCAATTAGGAAAAGATACATTAGAATGCTATAACTAGAGTATTAAGATACCTAAGATATACTCAAAACAATGGCTTGCATTATACTAGATTCCCATAAATATTAGAAGGACATAGCAATGCAAATTGGATATGTGATACAAAAGATTCTAAATCTACAAGTGGATATGTATTTACTTTAGGAGGTGGTGCGATTTCTTGGAGATCTTCAAACCAAACGTGCATTGCAAGATCAAAGCTAAAGAAGAAGTAGAGTGTGTTTGTAATTTTTTAGAAGATATTTCAATATTGCATAAGCCTATACCTACAGTTTGCATACACTATGATAGCAAGGCAGCAATAGGGAGAGCTGAAAATTCTTTGTATAATGGAAAACCTCATCATATACGACGAAGACATAATACAATTAGGCAATTGCTTTCTAATGGAATTATTTCTCTTGATTATGTAAACTCCAAACAAAATCTAGCAGATCTATTTACAAAAGATTTATGTTGAGGACAAGTGATTAAATCATTGAGGGAAATGGGATTAAAGTCTATTATAAAAAGTTCATCAAGATGGTATTCCAACCTAACTGACTGGAGATCCCAAGATCTAGGTTCAATAGAACAACTAAATCGTGATGAATTTCTAAAGTCACTTAGGAGTATATCTCCTATCTATTCCTATGGTGAGAGGAGTGGTTGTGGTTAAGGATAAGCTATACTTTTAATAATTCCTATTACTTGAAAAATTAAAGAAGAGTATAAAGAGATATTCATAATAGGAATTACCTATGTGAGTATGAATCTGGCAGTTCAAGGATAACAGTTGGGCTAAGTTATCTAAATACTCATGAAATCAAGCGCTATCCAAGGCCAAAATTGTAAAACCCCACCTAAACCTACCCTAGAGTAAGAAGGATGTGGTGCATGTCATGTCCTCTTGCATAAAATATATTCATTGAATGATTTTGTACGCCTTAAAATTGTGGTTTATGGGTTATATGGTTTATTTATACTTTTTGAGTAGAAATGGTAAAAAGGTAATTTTACTTGAGGGCGAAATAGGAAGATGGCTTGAGGCTTAGATAAGAAGAGGATTTGGTTAGGAAAATTAGAACAAGAGTTGTTGTGGTCAAGTGATTAGAGCTTTGTGATTTAATCTCTAAGCTCTTGAGTTCAAATCCCATCACCTAAATTTTATTCATAATTATCTTAACCAATGTCTGGATTTTTCTTTTTCTTACATTCTTTAAAGTTAGGAATATTGTTTTAGGGAAGACACAATGGTAATGTCTTAACCATGTGATCTTGTCTTAAAAGGAATTCTAGAAGAATTTTTGTCTTCATTATTTTTGCAAGCCTTGTCCTAACCTCTTTAAATTTAAACTATTCATATTTCTTTAATTCATTTTTATATCTATAAAATTCTTAGATAATTCCTTGTTTGGAATTTTGAAAATTCCAACTCTTGTGGGATACGAGGTTGGCCGAAATTGTGGAGGAGAAATAAGAAGAGGTTCTCAATTAAATCACCATAGTTATTCCTCCAAGAACTTCATTATCTTCTTGTTTTTTGTTTTGGTTAATTCAAATTTTCTACATGGCTGGTTTTCAAAATTTGTAGCCACCTTTCTCTACCTAATTCTTGCAAAGAACCAACCATCTTGTGTGAAGATGAAAGCAGAAACACTTTGGAATTTCACAGTCTTACAATCTACACCAAACCATATTTTTTTCCAACAAATAACCAAGCTTTAGACATGAACATTTAGCCATTCATTTGTGCACCAGAACACCTGAAACTTTCTCCTTTCTTCTCCAAGATGGTGGCTAGAAAACCACCATTAATAGACCTTCAAACACTCCTAAACTCCATCTATAAATTCAATTCAAAGAGCTTCACAAAATCTGCTCAAAATCCTCCCAAAATCACAAGAGTTCTTAAGCTAAAATTTCAGAAATTTTCCAGCTTTACCTATTCAATGTTAAGTCCAATGTCTTTATCAAACTTCATCATATTTTCGGTCAAATGCAGCCATGGACAGAACACCTTGGCTTCTCCATCTACCTTGATCATTAAGACTCCATTAACACACCTTAAAACACTCTTATCTTCACTCCATTCAAAATTATTCAAATTTCAAAATTAAATTCTAGATTTTTGTTCCATTAAACACTCACCTAGCTAGATAATAAAACCAGAAATTTCTCTGCTATATCACAGCAATTTTCGGCCAGTTCAAAGCTGAAACAACTCTCTATTCCATGATCAAATCATAACTAGTTTAGCCATACACCATTGAAGGACAAGAAACTTTCAAAGAGCAAACACCATTACCCAATCCTCTACCTCAAACATCTCTACTTTTCTCTAAATTTGAAATTTGAAAAAGCTGAAACTCTCTCTCTCCTTCTTGGATAACCAAAAGCCTCCCCCTAGCTATGCCATTTGGCCATCATTCACACACACACACACGAAATCACTTTCTCTCTCAATTCCTCTCAATAACACTAAGAACATACACACTAAACTTATTCAACCTTCAATCACCTCTATTCATCCCAAATCACTCCAAGAACCTTCAAACCAGCTAGGATTCGGTCCATACTTCCTCATAGGCCACTCCATAACATCAAAAACACCAAAATTGATCTTCCATTAGGATCAAACACACTTTTTCGGTCGAGAACAAGAAGAACATCAAGAAGATAACTTTAAATACTTTGGACCTTCTTCATCTCATCATCACCATTTCAATATCATCCTAATCTCTCTCTCTCTCTCTCTCTCTCTCTCTCTCTCTCTCTCTCTCTCTCTCTCTCTCTCTCTCTCTCGGCCGAACCTTAGATGGCCATTCTTGGACAAACTTCAACCAAGGAAGGACCCTCAAGCATTCAAGGACCCTCATTGAATAAGGCGATATCTTCAACTAACGATCATCAAAACAAGTATTACTTTCTTGATCTCCTCTTCAAATTATCAAACTCAAGGCTCTTAAATAATGGATTTGATAGGTTGATTGAATAATGTGGGGTTGGAAATATGTATGTGGATGAAAGGAATAGATTTAAGACATGAAACTTTGAATGAATGTTGTGACTCATGAAGTTTGGATTATGCTTTAAGATCATTATATGTTCATTATGATTAAAAGTTTTATGGATGTTTGATGTATGTTAATACAAGTCTATTTTTGGATAAATCGACATGTTATTTGTTGGATCCATGTGTGTATGATATGTATATAAATTTTCTCTAGTGTTTTACTATAGTCATTAAAAATTATTGTAAGAACTACTTTTATTATTTTTAGTATTATTCTTACCATCATTATTATTAATAATATAATTAATATTATTATTTAATTTAGTTGACTAATTTTGGTGAACACAAATATTTTCAAAACTAATAATTATTTAAAATATGATCATTTTATTAGATAAATAAATAGAATATTTTTATTAAACATTATTAGATATAAATAATAATATATTAGAATTAATTAATATCAAATGTCTTTTATATTCATATTATTATTAGTTAGCCTTACTAAAACTTTATTTACACTCTTAAATATTATTTATATGAGAATAATTTATTTATTATTAATTTTATTTGTTATTTATTATTTATTATTAAAATTATTTATAATCTATTATTAATATTACCTATTATTTGTAATAATATTATTTATTACTTATTACCAATATTATTTAGGATTTATTATTAATAGTACTCATTATTTTTTACTAATTTTATTTATTAATATTACTCATTATTTATTATTTGTTAATAAATAACTAATATTATAATTTATTATTTATCACACCTATTTCTTTTAACTTATCAAATTAATTTTATTCCATAAAATACTTTATCAACTAGTGTTAAAACTTAAGGCATTATTGTCATAACTAGATGTTGTTGTATCTAGTTGAGTTTAAGCATGTTAAGTTAGGAATTATTTATTTAAAGCAAGTATTGTCTGGATGTTAGGACTTATACCCTATATTTATCCCAAGTGGGGTTAGGTTGCCTTGAACTATCTTGGAAAGCTATTATATCAAAGAAAGGCAAGAGATCAAGTAAGTCTTTACATAAAGATGTTTGTAAACAAATGCATTTCTGCAAGTCAAATGCACTGATTGTCGTAGAAGATGTACCTTGAGATGCAATTATAGACAATTTATTCCTTCTTCTAAAATAAAATAATTTTTGTCAAACAAACAATTTTTCGAGCAAAACAATAACTTTTCCTTAAACAAAATTTTACCTAAAGTTGTTTGAAAGTCATAATTGCTACTTCAAAGAAAGTTCTTCATTGATTTCACATTTTCCAAGTGGAATAAGTATAACGTTGAGTACTCAATAAAATTAGACTATTAGAACTAGTATTTGAAGGGTTTGGTAAGTTTCTCAATAGGAGGTCACCTCTGAGGGGTGAACCTTGCCTAGACAAGACGACAGTTCTTATTAGTCAAGCCAGTCCGAGCTAGCAGTACTGTTTAAGTGGACTGTTTATTTTCAGAGTGGACAACCAGTATGTTTGGGTGTAGAGATGGAGGAGTATCTCACCCGGTGGGCCGTACACCCTCCTTGTATCAGAATGTACAAAGTGTGACATCCTAATCATTCTCTTATCATGATGCGCAAAGTGTGGCATTCTGACCATTCTCTTGACATGGTGCATAAAGTGTGGTGCCATGTCCATTTATGATGCATGGCTTTATAGTCAACTTTATTAAAGTGATTATTTCTTTTTAAGTTGAGCATTTTTTTACTTTACAAATATTGATAAAATATCACTCAGTGTTCAAAGATAAATTTTTAGACTTGCAGATTTTTTATTATAACTTGTTCAAAACTTGCATACATGAACTATTTTTTTTTGAAATATCATGAGTACACACAGGACTTACTGAGAAACATTTTTCACACCTTTTATATCATGTTTTCAGGTCGATCTTGCTTGGAAAGTCGATTTACTTATGCTGCCATGAGTTTGGAAGATTTATTTTGATATATTTATTTATTGGAGGATTTAGTTACAATATATTTGGTTCAAAACTTGTAAAAGTATTGTTTTGGGATTGTAATAAGCCCATTATTAAGTTATTTCCTTCTATATTTTTTATTACCTAGTTATAAAAATCATTTGTCCTAAGGATGGAGCGACATCCCCGCCCCTTTTGGGGTACGTAGGTAGCGGGGTGTTATAAAAATGGACACAACTAGGAGAACCAGATTTGTTAGGAAGAAAACTGTGTGTTTACAGTTGTCTTGGTATACACTTAAAGCCGAATAGTAAGGCATCAAGTCCACTAGTTGACAAGTATATCCGATTGCAATACACTAGGGAAAGTTCAAAGTTAAAAGTTACCTATCTCGATGCAATAACTTTCCATTGAGTACTATAAACTATCATTCTTACGTGTGTTGGTGGAATTTATTTTATGGACTAAATTATCATTTATGTGTGAGAATTGTTAAATATTTAATATATAAATTCCAATTTGAGTTACAATGCATTGCAAAAAGTTAGTTATATTAAAGAGATATTGAGAGATGATGACTTTTATGAATGACTGTCTAAGGTCTACAAAAAGAGAAGTCTCCAACCATTTTACTAAATTAGAAGTCACAAAATCTCTCACATACATTCATCTTCTTTACTATCTTGTTTTTCCTACATTTAATAGAATCTCTTCCTAGAAATATTATTTATTCTTTATAGTACTCAAGTAAATATTGGTTCATCGAATCTATTGTTGTATTTCTTTAGTAAATGTGATAGTTTTATCCTAAGAGATAGATGTCCAAGAAGACTCTAAGCACCAAGAAGAGGGACAAAATCTGTCTTAAAGGGTTAGTACCAAGTTCTACACTCGATTTAATTTCCTTATATTTTGTTTCAACATTCCGGTGAGTTTTCCTAATTTATTTCTTCATTAGTAGTTTCCAATTTAGTTATAGTTTATTATGTTCTTCTCTAATTATTATCAAGTTCGTTGTCTAGTCATTTTATATATAAGTTAAATGATTTAGTTGTTACTAAATTAGATTAGTTTTATTATTTTCTAACAAAATCAGTAAAACATTAAAAATATAGAAGCAATAACCAAACAATATTAAAACTATAAAAATATTTACATTTTTTAATTTAAATTAAACAAATAAAAATCAAAATAAAATTAAAAAGATGGAAATGTGCAATTCTTTTTCAGGATAAATAATTTTTATGACACTCAAACTATTTAAAATTTTAATTTTTATTCTTCAACTATTAAATTTTCATTTATCTACAAGTTACCAAATCGTCTAAATATTATCCTTTCATCATTTGGACAATGCTTAATGCATATCTCTGTCAATTATATGACATACATTTAATGTAAGAAATCTTTATTTTTTTTCCTTCTCCTTCTTCTTCTATTCTTCCTCCCTTATTCTCCTGCATCTCCGACAAGTCATCCGCGGCACTTTGTGTCACTTGGATTAATCTTTACCCAAAACTACACTATTTTCTCTTAGATCCATTACGAAACCTTATCCCATACTTTCTCTTTCCCACCTTTTCCATTACCAAAACCACGTGAAAATCCATTACTCCTAATTACATCTCCTTCTTCGCGTAAAAATCTTACTATTTCCCAATTATTTTCCATATAATGATGATATTGTTGGCTCACAATAAATGATTTTTAATTAAATATGTCAATTAATTTGATCTAATCTGATTCAAGCCGCATGTTTTAAAGGCAAATTGTAGGGATTGAGAAAGAGAGAGTGCAAATTGTAGGTTGTTCTTCAAGCAAAAGGGAATTCTATCCATACCTTCAAACCCCAAAATCAGAGTTTTTCTCAATTTACCACAAAGCGTCTAAGACGTAGATTCAATCCCTTAAATCCCAGATCTGCAGTGGGCTTCTTATATTTGATGTAATTAGATAGGAATTTAATTGAGATAAATATATTTGAATATAATAAAAAATTATTAAATACGTGAGTATATAATAATTTTTTAAAAATAAAAATTATTTAAATTATAATTATTTTAAATTAAATTGAATTTTGAATTAGAAATTTTTTTTTTTATCCAATTACACTAACGAATTCCAAAAATCTAAGGTTTTGCCAAAAGAGTAGAACTTTCAATATTTAGAGGTCTGAACTGAAGCAACAGTAGCAGTTACTTTTGGACCAAGTGGAATCATCCAAGATTGAGTATAGAGCTCACTTCTTTGAGTTAGGATTTGACTTGTATTCTACTCTCATATCTATCATAGCCAACCAGAAATAGCTGAAGAGGAAGAATAAAAGATGTAACAATTGAACTCTAAAGCCAATGAAATCCTCAGATCAAAACAACTTCTTCAAGCAAAAGGAATCCCTTTGAAATGATTCATATATATTTTTAATAATAAAATAACCCACTGCTAAATTTGATGTTGATGTCATTCGTGTATCACCTATAACGGAGGCAATTGCTATTGTTCAAATCTACTAACATATTACAAGGAGGAAGTTTATGATATTATCTCTAATAAAAATTAAAAGTTTCTGTAGAAATTGATTTTTAACAATATTGATAAGTAAAAGCCATTTCAAAACACATCTCCAACATTGCTCCTCTAAAACAATCAAAAGTAAGGAAAACAATTACCACTTCAAAAGAAAAAAACAAAGACTACATTATGTAGGAAAGAGAGAGAGAGAGAGAGGGAGAAGGAAACTTTTTATTTCTACAAAAAAATGTAAACGTAATTTACTTGTATTTTGTTCTATTAGAATGAAAAAGTATTCCACCGACAGATGCTTCACAAGATGTTACCATATTCGGTAGCAACATTTGAAAATGCCTCCGGTTGCCGCCTTCTCAGGGGACTTTTGACTATTGAAGTTGTTATCATTATTCTAATGCCTAAACGTCAAGTTCTGCAAGCAAAATCGCCTGAATGGACAGACCCCAACCACTCAGCACCCAAAATTATCGTGCATCTAAAGTTAAGGGACATATTATGTTCAAGGTTTAGGAATAAACAATGCCATTTGGTTCCGCCACAGATAAAGTCAATCTGGTTGTGATTCTCTACTCTAGCCTTTAAAATATGTAAGGACTTGTTAATGCTATCCCCATTTCTTTACATCCATTCAACAAGGGTTGTTAGGAAACTTAAATATAAAATTGCCAAGGAATGCAGAAATGCATAAGTAAGATCAAACTTAAAATAACCCAAAAGAGAGTATCACGCAAAGCAATCTACACATGAAAATGCATGTTTAACAAGAAAAAAGAACAATTTTACATGCGCTTTGACCTTCCAGATACAATGATAGTTCCCCTTTACCTTTCATACAGCAGAACTACAACGTCTACAATAGTTGTTCCCCATTTCTCTACCGTGTACCACTCGAATGCTAATCCATAACTGTATTATCCACCATTTTATTAATAGCACACCACAACAATATAGTTTTTAGTCACTCTCAGAAGATTTAAAGCTAGAAAATTTCTAAAATCATTTAAGAGCAAACATGATCCTGATTATAGATTTTCATTAAGAAAGAAAAACACAAGATGTCCATATTTTCCACTCATATATAGCAACGTTGTAGCAGTTGTTACGGCCTAAAGAAAAGCATAGAACCAACTAACTAAAAGGTTAGCAGGCTTTTCCAGCCAAAATAGCTGGTAATGCATAAATCCCATGAAACTACTGAAGGAATAGGAAACAGGTAAAGCCGACATAATCCATGAACATCTCAACAGATCAGACGCAGTTGTGCTCAGCAATAACAATGTTGAGAACTATTTTTATAATACTGAATGTTAGGTGAGTTAAAGATATGAATTTTCCGGCAAGTCTCATGTCCTGCACACAAACTTGAACAAATAATAATAATAATAATAATAATAATAATAATAATAATAATAATAATAATAATAATAATAATAATAATACTACTACTAATGAAGTTACCAAGAAATCCATTGCATTGAAATGTTCTGCTAATAAGATGAGATGATTATCAGCAAAATCCTGGCATCCACCTTCTGATATAAGTATACCCGCTGGCCACTACCCAGACAGCTGGACAAATAATATTATGATTGGACATATATTGATTACCTACATTCAATGCATCTATACAAGAGCATTCTATTCATGGGGAGATGGTCAAGACAAACATAAGCTGCCTCCAAACATAAGACCAGATGTAAGCAAGATTAGCAGATTACTTCTCTAATTTGTAAATCAAGTGAATTAAGATCAACATAAAGTGCAAAGGATGACATTAGCAAACTCCGCTAATGTAAGCACGTTCATCTACCAAAGAGATTCTGAAAACCTTATTTACAATGTAATGAACTGTTACACTAGGTGACCAAAAATAACAGCTTATTTACACAGAGGAATGTGAAAAAAAAAAAAGTTCTCCTAGGTCTACGTTCCAAGTACTATGTCCATCTGCACACAGACATACAAGTACACGTATCTTCATTACCTCAACACAAATTTGAGAGGCAACACTAGTTGCTTGATTAGGTCACTGTAAGGCAGATAATCTCTGACTGCATAGAATGGCTTTGGGAGGCAAAAACACAAATTTGCTTCCAATTAACCTCCTGAAGAAAGGAGCGGTTTTATAAACTATGCTCTCATGGTGGATAAATTGTTAGAGAAGTAGAAATTGCCTTATATGTTTAACCCTGATAAACATATAAGAGGATGGAAGGACCACTACGATTAGAAATCCATTAATTTTCCTTTCACAAGCAATGAAACACAAATTCAATGAACTGGCCTCCATGAAGAAAGTGCATATATAATTCTTCCTTTCCAGCCCTGCAACAGCCACTGGCAATCTTCGTCAATTACGAAATCTTTGTGATAGGCCTTCACTCGTTCTTTTGCCATACTCACGATCTCCCTATTCAAGGGAAGTTGCATAAACCCAGCCCTCATATTTCTAAGCTGACACTGCTTATAGGTCTCTGGTCGTTCTATCCTCTCAGCAGCTTCACATGCAATCACATTCATTGCTTCTCGACCGAAGATTGTTTTCTCAATCAGCATTCTCTCATGAATTTCACGGGGAATATTAGCCTCAAGCATATCAAACAAAGAAGAATAATGAAAAAGTGCCTCCCGGAATCGAGTAATGAAGAAAGGAGCATTATAAGCGCCATTAACAATCCCCTGTATGAAAACATCTGGATTTATCTTCCTGATGAGGTCCAAGACCATATTCCTTGGACTATTTACCACTACAGTCTCATCAAGTAGATTCCTAAACCCATATAGTGTGTTCACCACAAGCACCTCACCTTCGTTTATCTTCAGATCCTCAATCCTAATTGTTTCCCACTTCTGTGCTATACCATTGAACTCAAATGGAACTCTGAAAGTCTCAGCATAATTAGACAAGCGACGATCTGTCTCCTCAACCCTCTCTGATGGCCGAAATCCTGGACGTGGAAAATCAATTCCTGTTATACGAAGTTTGGGAGGTCCATTAGGTCTAGATGAGAGACGTTGAATGAGGGATGGCCACTGAAACCCATACAAAATACCAAAATCGATAATATGAACTCTTGAGGCTTTCTCTGCTGCGTGGCAAATTGTCTTATTTGAGAAGAAAATAGAAATCTTCCTAAATGGACAGGCAGCAAGATATAGCTGGTAAGCTTTCAAGATATCAGCAGCAGATGTAGGCAGGCTAAGTACGGCTTTGTAAATCTCAGTACCCGATCCAGCCATTCGCGCTTCAAGACCATCGGCAAAATAATAGGCTAGCCTTTGCGTCCCATCCCCTGTTGGAGAAGAATGTTGTCTTATCTGCTTTAGAAACTCATTCGCAGTCCTTCGATCATCAGCAGCAACAGCTTGTGCACAGAGAGTTAAGAGGGTTCTCAAATCTACCACATTTCTTTTCCCCCCGTGTTTCTTTCCACGGAATTTCCCACCATTAGATCCCTTCAATTGACTATCCTGTGAAGTGCTTTTACTTGCTCCATTCTGCAAGGCTTTACGAAGATCAGACTCATTTTTACCCCCACTACATAGCAGCACCTTGTCAAACATCTCTGATCTCACAGTTGACTCGGTATAAACAGCTGACTGCTTATTACTCCTGCTTCCTTGCATATCCACATCCTCATGAAGCGGATTCTTCTTCCCCCTAGATCCCTCAGGTGAATACACACCTTTATGTTTCTTCTCCAATTTGACACTCACAACCTTGTCATTCCGGTCCGTCCCCAGCAACCCCTTATCTCGAAACTCAAAAGGCAAAGCATTGCCATGAGGAAGGAATTTGCTAGCCTCCTCGATCCCTTTTTTGAATTGCAAAACTGATTTTTTGTCACTGAATATATCAGATATTGTTACGGTACCATCAGGAGAGTCCACAGGCCCATCAGTCACAGTTCCACTACTGCTTGACGAAGTATGGGATGACTGAGAAGTAGTTGATGAAGAAACATCTACAGAGACAGATGGTAACTGAGCAGAATCATACTCCTTATTGAAAGAATTCCAATTTGGGCACCATAGGTCACTAGAACAACTCTTATAATCCTCAAGACAGTTGTCTTCACAACTTGCAATCCTTGAGCTTGAATCAGACACCTGATGATCTGTGGAAGGAGGATATTTCTCTCCAAGAACCTCATAGAATGATTTTTCAGCCGCTTGAAGAGCAGCAGACTCCTGAAACATGCAGACCTTATCCTCCATATCCTCTTCCATAAGCATGGCACTTATATACTTAAGAACCACATCACTGAAGTCATAATCCTCAGGCGAATCACCATCTGATGAAGGGACAACCATATTTGGGTATAGATCAGATTGAACTAACAAACCGGAAACATAATTTGAATCTGCAAGTTTGTCGTTCGCACTCGAGTTAAAAGTAAGATTCGGATCAGGAGATACCGATCCAACTTGATCATTGAACTTAATTGCAGGTGTGGCCCCATGATAAGACCCTCCTTTTAGGTATCCATCCATAACCGTGAATCTTGCTAATACCTCACCAGAACAGCAATATCTATATCTAAAACTTTCCAACCTTTATACCAGCTGCCACACAGGGCAATAATTCACGAGCTATGAGCTTTCCAGATCGAACTTTCAAGAAACACAAACAGAAAGCTGAAAGAAGCCAAGTGCATCATGTTCAAGAAAAGCATATCTTCAACATACACTACTGAAGAAAAGATAAACAAAGAAGTGCATAAAAAACACACAACCCGAGAAAGAATTAAAAACAAAAAATTCAGGAACCACATATTTACTCAGTCAACAAACTCTAATAGCACAGCAAATGAAAAACCAAAACAAAGCAAACATGTTGATTAACCTCAAAAGTCCGTAATGACAACAGGATCAATAACCAAGGAAAAATCGTTATACGAACCTTAAACAAAGAATTCAGAAAGTGTTTTTAGAACAAAGCTGCACAAACACAATTACTCTTAAGAACAATGCCAGAGATACAGAGTAGCACGGTAAATACCTGAGAGAAACCGTGGAGAAGAGAGAGAGAGAAGCAGAGCAGGAGAAGACGGGGGGCGGGGGAGCAGAAGAAAGCACTGAGAGAATTGTTTGGAATTTGAGAAAGGAGGTGTTTTATTTAAGGATTGAGAGGAAATACTGGCCGTTGAATCTGCATGTCCGCAGTCTGTGGTTGAGGTTTTGGGCTGTCCGATAGTCAACCATTTTTCCTGGTGGTTTCCTCTCCATCTTCCCTTTAATATTATGGAAAATACAAAGTGACTCAGTAATCGGTATCCGGCCACTATCTTGTTTGCGCATAAAGTATAAAAATACTTTTTTAATAAATAGAGAGATGGTCGTTATTTGTATTTCTATATAATATATAGAAAAAGAAAATATATGATGTTCTTCTACAATATTTGATGTTGTCCTATGTTACTCATTTGCCTTCAACAACTTCCTTCCGAGGATGCCGAGGCAGGATATTCCACATCTCTACTGTTTGACCAAAAGTGGTAGAAAATTCGGCCTCCAAATAATTGTCAAAGTGCGGATGATTAACGGCACGATAAAAAAATAATAATAACTAATGAATGAGTAGTATAAAGCACACCAGCATCTAGAATCGTATCTTCCCTCCATTGGCTTAAGCAATCCTACCAAAACTGCTATACTTATTTATAAATGTTTCTCCATAACTTTAGATATCTATGAATTATTATTCCGTAATTAAAATATATTTATATAACAAATTTGAACACTAAATGTGTATGAAAATTAAGCAAATCGATGTAGGGATTTTAAAATGATAGTATGAATTTTTTACGTAATTTTATTTGCTTCAAATATTTGTCGGTATGCAAATTTCACATCTTAAAATTTATAGGAGAAATGTGAGCCACATATTCCTCCAACTGGGTCACCTCGAGCCCAACCCATTTCTTTTCTTTTTCTTTTTTTTTTTGGAGAAAAAAATCCCATTTCTTCCTTAATCATGGGCATGACGGGCTGTAGTGATTGGAGGAATTATAGGTTAATACCCCTTTACATAAAAAATCGATTTCAATAAATGAATTTTGTTATAAAATTTGGGTAATGTTAAAATTAAATCTATGCACTACACATTAAAAAAATTCTAATTATTCTTTACACAAAAATTTTTTCAAACTTTTCTCTTTCTTTTCTCTCATAATTTTATCTAATATTTCTTTCACAAAATAATGGTGTATTACATGTTTATAGAGCTCTAATTAATAAAATACATCATGGCATACATCATTTTCCACTAATTTTAATTAGTGGTGTCTCCACTAAATAGTGGACATCCATAAAAATCTTCTCTAATAATTCACATAAATCCATAATTAGTGGAGCCTCCACTAATTAATGGAACTTCTAATAATTTTAAGATATTCATAACAAATTTTACTTTTTGAGATGAATATTTTATTTTTTATAAATTATTCTCGTATATTTAAAGGATATAAATTCTATTAATACATATATATATATATAATACAATAATTAAATATTCTCATAGATTTTTATACTAAATTAAAATAGAATAAGCAATGGAAGGAGCGATACAAATAAAATTTCAAAACCACCAAGGGAAGAAAGCCGTCGATGAATTTTGAAAAGTTAACCACCATCCACGAATCTAAGTAGAAAAAAGAAGGTTCATTTTCATGAGAAGTCGTCAAAAAAATTGGCTCGTGACATTATTAACCAAGAAAAAATGCGTATGATTAATCAACAAAAAATTGGATCATCTTCAAGAAAAGTCTCTCCTTTTTCAAAATGTGTATGATTAACCAAGAGACACCACAAATCATTCTCTAGCCTCCATCTTTTGTGGGTCATACTTTCAAGATTAGAATATAATTAAAATTTTTATAAATAAAATTTGTTTGTATAAAAGTACCTTTTGTTAAGACAAAAAAAAAAGATTTATTTAAAAAAAAATCAAATATGAGCAATTGTTTTCAAATCGTAAAAGACGACGACCAATAGGATAGGATGCAGAGTTTTGCTTTATATCTAAATCTTTTCTACACGCGAAGAAAAAACAAAAGCAGATTCCTTTATCGTATACCATCTTCTTCCACGAGGCGTCAATTGTTCATGCGTATATACATTTTCCTATGCATTTCTTCAATCGTCTCGATTTTTATAAATTATATATAGACAGATATAACAAAATTATATATATTTTTAAGATGCATTATTATATAATATTTTATTAAATAATTATATTTGACCACCGTACATATTTCTTCGTTACGAATTCAGAACCATACAAATCTACTTTTACATGAAATTAATAGAGAATACATTAATTTAAATGAGAGACAAGTAAATTGTACTTATAAATAACAATAGTAACAAATTAAGTTTTAATCTTAAAAAATTTGAGATCGACTATATGAACTAATATCTAGTTACATGTGATCATTTATATAAATACTCTCTCTCCTCTTTTTTTTATCGATCGTTATACTTTTATCTAAATCTACTTATTTTATTATATAGCACAAAATATTAGACAGTTAAAAAATATCATATTCACAAAATTTTAAATATATATATATAAGTTTTATATTATATTGTACCTATATAATAATATAAAATTTTAAATGTATATGTGAGTTTTATATTCTTGCGACAATGGACAAACAAGGGTGGGTTAAGCCCAAGGAGGATTTGTGGGCCCTAACTGTGTTGTCACGTATGAACGCTGGACTTAATTCAAGTCATTGTCTGTCTTGGTCTCCATCAATTACTTATCTCGTCTTCTCCGACTATAATTTGCTCCAGCTCCGGCGCAGTCTGCTCTGTAGCTCTTTTAGCTTCTCTCTGACTTGACTGGTTTAGCCTCATTGACAGGCCACGTTTTTATTTTCTTCTCATGATTTTATGCAGCGGCCGGATCCTTTTTTTCTGTCCATTCTTTCCGCAGACAAACTCTCCCCACTTGTGCCTAAATCTTAGCCTTGCAGCTGCTGTCGCAATTTAAGATAAATTATATAAAAATATATATTTAAAATAGTATTAAGTAGAGAATGATATTTTTTTAAAAAATATTCTATAATAAATTTTAAAATGTTATAAAATTAGGGTAGTATTAGAATAAAATCTTCACATTACACACTAATAAAACTCTAACTATTTTGCACAACAATTTCTCTCTTTTTTTTCTCTCGCAATTTTCTCTAATCTTTCTTTCACTAATCTTTCTTTCGCAAAATAATGGTGTGTTACAAGCTTAGAGAATAGCTCTATTTATAGAGCTCTAATTAGTAGATTACATCATGGCATACATCATCTTCCACTAATCTTAATTAGTGGTGTCTCCACTAAATGGTGGACATCCATAAAAATCTTCTAATAATTCACATAAATCCATAATTAGTGGAGCCTCCACTAATTAATAAAAATTCCAATAATTCATAATACTCCCCCTTGGATGTCCATCCATTACATAAAGAATATGCCTCGTTAAAACCTTACTAGATAAAAACCCAGTGAGAAAAAAATCTAGTGAAGGAAAAAGAGTACACTATTCTATATGTCCATTTATTACTCCCCCGATGAGATGATTCCTTTAAATCTTTAAACCGACGCATACCGATTTTATATCTCAACTTTTCAAATGTTGCGATCGGTAAAGTCTTCGTGAAAATATCTCGCGAGGTTATCACATGACCGAATTTGTAGCACATCAATTTCACATTTCTTCTGGAGTTCATGAGTAAAGAAGAATTTTGGTGAAATATGTTTTGTCCGATCTCCTTTAATATATCCTCCTCGTAATTGAGCTATGCAAGTTGCATTGTCTTTATAAAGAGGAGTTGGAATACCTTTGATTGATGATAATCCATAACTTTCTGGATATAATGAATCATGGATCTTAGCCATACACATTCTCGACTTGCTTCATGAATGGCTATAATTTCAAAGATGATTTGAAGAAGTAGCTTCTATAAATTGTTTCGTAGAACGCCATGATATAGCAAGTATTTCCACATGTAAATAGATAGCCCGTTTGAGAACGTGCTTTATGTGGATCGATAAATAACCAAAGATTCGCATAACCTATCAATGTTGGACTGGTTTTATTTGAATAAAATAATCCGAGATCAATTGTACCTTGGAGATATCGAATGACTTGTTTAATTCCATTCTAATGTCGTCGTGTTGGTGAAGAACTAAATCTTGCTAATAAATTGACAAAGAAAAGCAATATCGAGTCGTGTATTATTAGCAAGATACATCAATGCACCAATTGCACTCGAGATATGGTACTTCAGACCAAGGAGTTCTTCATCATTTTCTTGAGGTCTGAAAGGATCTTTATCCACATTTAATGATCGCACGATCATTGGAATACTCAATGGATGTGCTTTGTCCATGTAAAATCTTTTTAGCACTTTTGCTATATATGTTGATTGATGAATAAATGTTCCACTCTCCAAATGTTCAATTTGTAAACCAAGGCAAAATTTGGTTTTACCAAAATCCTTGATTTCGAATTCTCTTTTTAAATAAACAATTGTTTCTTGGAGCTCTTCAGGAGTTCCAATAAGATTAATATCATCAACATATATAGCTAATATCACAAATTTAGAACCAGATTTCTTAATAAAAACGCATGGACATACCTGATCATTTTTAAATCTCACTTTCAATAAATATTCACTAAGACGTGTAAACCACATGCGCCCAGATTGCTTCAGTGCCATATAATGATTTCTGCAACTTGATGGAGTAATTTTCACGAGGATAATGTTTATATGCTTCAGCATATGAAATCCTTCTGGGATTTTCATGTAAACATCATTTTCTAAATTTCCATACAAGTAAGCAAGTGACAACATCTAATATGCGCATATCTATCTTTTTCATGTACTCGCCAAACCGATAAGATATCGGAGTGTAATAGTATCAACAACAGGAGAATAAGTTTCATCATAATCAATACCTGGTCTTTGTGAAAAACCTTGGGCTACTAATCGCGCTTTATATCAAACGATTTCACTCTTTTCATTGCGCTTTCGCACAAATATCCATTTGTAGCCAACAGGTTTTATACCTTCCGGTGTTCGGACCTGCAGTCCAAAGACTTCACGTTTTGCCGTTGCATTTAACTCCGATTGAATCGCATATTTCCATTGCAGCCAATCTTTTCTATGCCGACATTCATCAATCGATATTGGTTCAGGATCATCATTATCCTGTGTAACATCAAGAGATATATTGTATGCAAATATATTATCAATAATAGTTTCTATCCGATTCCAACTTCTACCGGAAATGGTATAATTGATAGAAATTTCAGTGTTATTTTCATCAACTTCTAGTTCTTTGTCATCAGTTCTCTCTTGGTCTTTATCATTCTTTTCTTCAATATGATCTTCTGGATCATTTAATCCTCTTTTCTTTCGAGGATTTTTATCTTTAGAACCAAGAGGTCGGCCACGCTTCGGCGTGTTTTTGACTCAACAGACTATAGGTATAATATTTTGTTCTCACTGGAACTTCAATTCGAATAGGAGCATTTATAGCTGGAATATGCGATTTTGTAACTCTTCTGGAGTCAACAAAAGTGTCTGGCATTTGATTTGCAATGCTTTGCAAATGAATTATCTTTTGAACTTCAAGTTCACATGCGCTTGTGCGCAGATCAAGATAATTTAATGATGTTGTCCAAGCAAGATCCTTTTTATGCTATTTTTGTTCTCCCCCTAATTTAGGGAATAATGATTCATCAAAATGACAATCAACAAATCTTGCTGTGAATACATCTCCTGTCAGGGGTTCAACATACTTGATAATAGAGGGAGAATCATATCCAACGTATATCCCCTTTCTTCTTTGAGGACCCATCTTTGTATGTTGGTTTGGTGCAATTGGAATATATACAAGACACCCAAAAATTCTTAAATGAGCAATATTTGGTTCCGACCCAAAAGCCAATTGCAAAGGAGAGAATTTATGATAACTAGTCGGTCTTATACGTACAAGTGTTGCAAAGATGTAGAATAGCATGTCCCCGAGCGAGATGTTGGGAGATTTGTTTTCATTAATAATGGTCTAGCAATTAATTGTAATCGTTTAATCAAAGATTCAAGCAAGACCATTTTGTGTGTGAACATGAGCTACAGGATGTTCAACATTAATCCCAATTGACATGCAATATGCATCAAAAGCATGTGATGAAAATTCACCAAAGATTATCCAAACGGATATTTTTAATGTGATAGTCCGGAAATTGTGCTCGAAATTTAATTATTTGAGCAAGTAATCTCGCAAACGCCAGAGTTGCGAGTAGATAATAAACATACATGTGACCATCGGGATGATGCATCAATTAAGACCATAAAATATTTGAACGGTCCACATGGTGGATCAATAGGTCCACAAATATCTCCGTGAACTGCTTCGAGAAATGTAGGACTTTCAGACTCCTACTTTTGCCGGTGATGGTTTAACAATTAATTTTCCTAGGGAACATGCAAGACATGTGAATTTTTCTCGATGTTAATATCCTTTTATTTTTTAAAGGATGACCATGTGTATTCTCAATGATTCTTCTCATCATGGTAGATCCCGGATGACCCAACCGGTCATGCCAAATGCTAAAAGTAATATGATCAGTAAACTTCGGTTTACTAGATGATGAATTTCAATTGTACGTATTTTTACAAAATATAGACCAAGTAGAAAAAGATGTCAGCTTTTCTAATACCGATTTCTTACCCAAATGTATTTGAGTAATAAAAAGATGCTCAATCCCATTTTCCTCATTTGTTTCAACATGATACCCATTTCTCGTGATATATTTAAAACTCAATAAATTTCTTCCGGATTTTGAGGAAAATAGTGCCTTATCAATAATAATTGTTGTTCCTTTAGGCAACAATATACTAGCTCTTCCGAGCCCTCAATTACATTTGCACTACCGTTTATCGTATAAATATTTATTTCTCCCATTTTGAGATCGTAAAAATATTTCTCATTTTTTAGTATGGTGTGTGTAGTTCTACTATCAATAATGCATACATCATCATTAATAACAACCATCCGAACACAAATATATATATGTAAACGTAAATATTATTAGAATAGAATGAAAATGAAAATACAAAAATATCAGTGGTGAGGCTTTAGTTCTTTTGGACACTACCATCACCAATTAAATGGTCTATCCTACCGTCCGGGTGTTCAAAAATCCGATACATCCATATGGGTAATATTGATATTAAGATCTTCAGGATCACTATCATCATCCTCAGCATTATTTATTGGATGTTGAGAAAAATTTGCTTCCACATTTTTATTTTTCAATGAAGCTTGATACAATTCAACTAAATGCTTAGCCGTACGACGCTTTCGTGACCAATGACCTTTCATGCCACATCTATAACATATATCCTCATGCTTTTCTTCAATTTCTTTTTCTTTTCCCTTTTGATCTTTTCTCGTTCCACTTCGGTGGCCGTATTTCTCACGCTTTGATTATAATTGTGATAAGGGAAATATCGAGCGTGTCTACGACCATAACCACGACCACTCACGGTCACGGCCACGATCACGACTATAACGATGGCTTCTGCTGGAGCCAACAACATTCACTTCTGGGAGTGCTGTAGAGCCAGTTGGTCTGACTTCATGATTTCTCAATAATAACTCATTATTTTTCTCTGCAATGAGGAGGTCAAGTAATTAAATCAGTAAATTTTGTATACCCCTTTTCTCGATATTGTTGTCGCAGGACAATATTCGAGGCATGAAAGGTGGAGAATGTCTTCTCCAACATATCTTCATCGATCACTTTTTCTCCGCATAATTTTAATTGAGATGTAATTTTATACATTACGGAGCTATATTCATTCACGGTTTTAAAATCTTGCAACCTCGAGTGCAACCATTCATACCGTGCAGTAGGTAGTACGACCATCTTCAGGTGGTCAAATATTTCTTTTAAATTTACCCATAGGCCATATGGATCTTTTTCGGTAAGATATTCCATTTTCAAATTTTCGTCGAGATGACGACGAATAAAAATCAAAACTTTAGCCTTGTGTTGTGCAGATGCACTATTATTTGCTTGAATAGTTTCACTAAGGCCTTCAAGCATTTAGATGCATTTCGCATCGAGAACCCATGACATATAATTTTTCCGTAAATATCAAGGGTTACAAATTCGAGTTTCGCGATGTTAGCCATAGAGATCAATAAATGCGTACCTGTCTTCTGGCTTTGGTAATGGCAGAAACTCGCGCTTAGTCTTCTGACTTTTGTACCGGTAGAGACTCGTGCTGATAACGTGTTATAAAATTAGGGTAGTGTTAGAATAAAATCTCCACACTACACACTAATAAAACTCTAACTATTTTGCACAAGAATTTCTCTCTTTCTTTTCTCTCACAATTTTCTCTAATCTTTCCTTCACTAATATTTTTTTCACAAAATAATGGTGTGTTACAAGCTTAGAGAATAGCTCTATTTATAGAGCTCTAATTAGTGGATTACATCATGGCATACATCATCTTCCACTAATCTTAATTAGTGGTGTCTCCACTAAATGGTGGACATCCATAAAAATCTTCTAATAATTCACATAAATCCATAATTAGTGGAGCCTCCATTAATTAATAAAGATTCCAATAATTCATAATATAAAATGATTTTTTAAAAGAAAATATTGGTGCTTTCGCTATTTCTACCACGATGCACGCTTTGCTTGGCCTCCGATAATTCTAATAATGAGAAAATAATTTAATTAGTAAAATATTTGAATTTATATTTATAGACTGTATTTCTCTTGTACGATGTTTTGTACTATGCACGATGAAAAGCAACTCAGTATTGAAGATGGCTTTTATTATTTAAAAAAAAAAACCCTTAAAAGATAAAGAATTATATGTTTCAAATGGTTTTTTTTTTTTAAATAATCCCATTTTAAAATAAACTTAATAAAATGGACAGCACAAATTTTTTTTTTAAAAAAAACAATTTTTAATTGTTTTGAATTTCTCAGTCGTACTTGTGCTGAGGTGTTTTAATGGAACAAAACATATTAAGCCGACATCAACGACAAGATAGTAATGGGCAATGATTAAGACTAATTCATTTTTTTTTTTCTTTAGCAAAACTAAAAAATCTGTATTCTTACCTAAGTAATGGAAACCATTATCTTCATAAATTCCAATCATTTGACTTCTTTTTCTTAAAGTTTGGATGTGTGAATATAGCTTGTGAAAAAGGCTTCCTATGCATCAAATCTATTGCACATGAAATTGGAGAAGGTATTTTTAAGAAAAAAAAAAAAAAGCGTAGAAGGGTTATAATATTAACAATATCTTTTGTAACTTTTTTTTATTTATCTATTTCGATTTAAATATCTTAATTTATATTAAATTCGATATTTAAATTCAATCGAGAGAGTATTAATTATAGTGATATCAAATTCAGCATTCATTTCCAATCTCATTTGACAGGGCAAAATTTCTTAAGTTGAGGTTGAAAGAATAAATTTTAGGGGGAGAAAAATGTTACGAGACAGTATTAAAAAGTTTGAAAAAAAATTTATAAAACAAAATATTATATTTACAAGGATATTATTATTATTATTATTATTATTATTATTATTATTATTATTATTATTATTAAATTTGTTGTTGAATTACCGCGCCAGTTCTGAGCTTAGAAAGGAGTTCATCGGGCCAAGAAATTCCAGAACAGCGACGGCATATTGTGCATTTGTCTTTCTTTCCTTTTCAATTCTATTTAGAAATTTGGAACCGATGGCAGTGCACATGAAATCAAATCTGTTGCGGCATGTGCGCATCCTACTGGGGGCCCAGGTCGTGGTGGCTACAATGAGTTGTAGTTGTCGGATTGGGCCCAAATGATATTTCGTACAATGGTCTGGATACTATTGTAGGTTTTAGTACAACTCACAATTTGATATGATAGCTCTCCCGCTTTGTCACCTGTTACTCTATTGAGCCTGTTCTAGAAGGAAAACAATTTGAGCTGGGAATGGAATTCTATTATTGTTGCTCCAATTTAATGCTTGACCTTTACTTTAGCATTTAGACAATTTTTTTTTTGAAAAAAACAAAGAGAAATATGATTTGGTACTGCAAGAGTGCAAATATAAGTCTCCTTCTAGATTCTAAAATGCAAATAAAACAAATGTTGAAGAGGACCAAATAATCTTTTTAAGGGCCAACTACAAAAATACACGTAATTTCTGAAATTTATAGTGAATTTTTTATAGGCAAATTGTTAAATTTAGTCTCTAAACTTTTTATATTTGGTAAGATTAGTTCCTCTTATTTGTTTTCAAATTATTTAGTCATCTATCTTTTTTATTTTGACAAATTAAGTCATTCTGACTAATTTCTGATAAGCCAATGATCGGTCAACTACTCAACTTCGACGTTGACTAAATATAGAAGGGCAAATTTATTATTGTACACTTAACTTTAAAAATAGGCAATTTGTTATGGTTAGTTCCTAATTTTTTTTAATATGATTTGTGAGAGCTTCAGTATTTTTTCTAAAAACATGTTAAAGTTTTCTTAATTTATGCATTATGTATATGTTGGAATGTATGTTCTCTAGATTAGGTTTCTGATGTAATTACCGAATTTATGAATAAAAGAATTTGTTTTCAAAATTTGTTTGTAAATTTACATTTTATTTGTGCACGATTTACGTTTGGAAATGACCTATTTTGTTTTAAGTAATTGATCCATGTGAATGGAGTCTTTCACAGTAAGGTATGGATCACAGGTTACTTAACACATAAATGTTTGTTCTTAACCGATTGGTGAGAATGAGAATCACATCATATTTAAATTATTGTGTTATGAATTCCAAATGGAGAATGTCTTACCTTTAGCCAGTGAGTAGGCCACTCACTTCATAGTATGAGCGTATTTTGAATATGTAGAACAAGACCTGTAATAGTAGTTTCTAAAAGTACTATTTAGAAGAAGCCCAAACTATTACTGCTATAGCATGGTCTAATACTCTACCGCTTTAGTATAAGTTGGTAGTCTGACGAAGTTGGAAGCATGTATTTTGATATGTTGTAGTTGAGGTTCTTTCGTAGAGCTTATATACTTGTATGTTGGATATATGTAACTAGTTAGTTAAGACAAACTTGTTCAAGATAGTTTTTGCGCTATATTGCCCCTTGTGACTGTTCGAATGATCTAAATAACCAGGGCCCTGGGAAACATGATTTGAATGTTTGCTTTAGGGTGACTCTCTTGGAAAGTAAAAATATTTCAGGAGTCGTGGATCATTAGATTAGAGGTCTAAGGATGGTAGATGTCTTTTAGAGAGGTGTTAATACACTTTTCCTCTCTAAATGTACGGCGATGCGTAGAGAGGTATTTTAGTCATTATACCAGTAGGTCGGTGACTTTAACGCAACATTATCTTTGGGGTCAATATTTTCTTATGGTGATATTAAAAAATATTTAAAATTCAAAATACAACTATTTATATTGCTGGGGTATTTTGGCCATTTTAGTAACCAAGACGATATGTCTTTTGGTCCCCGAAATAGCCCTTAAGTCCTGACAGATTTGGGTTAAGGAATTGATCTTGATAATTATATATTTTATTTTATTTAAGTAGTCAGATTTATTATTGGACTAGAATAAAACAAAAGGCCCAATAGAAAATATATATTTTATCTAGTTTAATTAGTTAATTAATTATTCAGGGCCTAAGGCCTGGATTGAATAATTAAAAAATTAACCTAGGTATAAATTAGATAAAGACCAGATATTTTTATATTGGTATATTTGAGCTCGTTAATTATTTATTTGGTTATTTTATAAAGTTCAGAAAATAAATAATTGATACTTATTATTTATGAGTGTTCAAGTCCAAGAGTAAATAATTTTATCTGGCCAAATGAATGAGACCAAGGGTAAAAACAGTAAGGCATAGATCCTACATTGTTTGGCGTGCAAGGATAACGAAAAGTTAAGATTGGCTTTTCACTCTCTCCATCACTCTCTCTGCGAGTGAATGAAAAGAAGAAAGGCCATACTTCTATCCATTGTTGTTTTCACCGGCGATTGTTAAGGCAGTGGCTATATTAGGGAAGCTCAGAAGTTTTGCGTGAATGAGAAGAAGCAGACGGTTTGCAAGAGTGCAACCGGAGGTTTTTTTGAGAGAACCAGTGGCTTCAAGCATTCAACTAGAATCTGTTCAAACAGAGGCGCCAACAACCCCTAGACCAGTAAGGAAACGCAGAGATAAACAGTTTCCATGTGATACTTTGTTTTCGTTTTGTTTTGTAAGCATGCTTCCGGTTTCATCATTTTTGCCATATTAACCTTCAAGTGGTATCATAGCATGGCTTATATGACAATAGAGGTTGCATGTGAGTGAATAAAACTGGTCAAATGATTAAAATCAGTTATCTTTCGTATTTTTTGGTATGAGTAGTTTCTCTATAAATCTCACGGTTGAGACATAGGAACATTGTAAAAGTTATTTTTAAAGCTTTCATAGTGATCATGTAAGCCTATAATTAAAGGCATAGGTGTTTGTGGATTGTTTTGGATGAGTTTTGATCGAAATCGCATAAAAAAACCAAGACCCAAATGTTCTGCAATGCACAAAGAAACTTGGAGAAGAAGGTCACTGTAGCAGTCGAGCCATGAAGCCAAGCCGCCGAAGCCAAGTTGAGCCGAGCCACAAAATGTGAGAAGAGCCAAAGACCTTCAAGCGAGCCGTGGCATGGAGTTGCAGCCAAGGCCAAGTTGGCCTCGGCTCCATGCGGCGTGTGAGGAAGCTTTCCTCGCAGAAGCGCCTGGCTTCCTCGAGGATCATGCGCAAGGAAGGTTTCCTCTTTGATACAATTTGCAATTGAAAATTTGCGAATTGCAATTGCGGAGGGTCACGGGTGATCCAAGGCTGGCGGGTCTCCAATAGGCAGCGGGTGCACTGGACAAGCGAAAAAAAAATATATTAGGTTTTTGATCCCATACAAGGTGAAGTTATTTTTATTATAATAGTTAATATTCTATGAATATTTTGCATAAAAAATAATAGTAAAGGAAATTTAGGATTAAATAAGATAATTAATTAATGTATTTAATTTTATTATTTAGATACTTAGGTTAAAAGAATAGAAAAATATGAAAACGTTTACAGTTTTCTAGCATGCTTATTTTTTTTGGTACTCTATGTGCACATTTTCTCAAAGACCAAAGTTTTTGAAAACATTTTGACAAGAAAAATATTTTTCAAATTAAAAAAAAAAATAGTTATTTTTAACTTGGACAAGAACTAATCATTGGATATTTTTCTCAAAGGATTTAATCATTGACATGAAAAATAGTTTAGATTTAGATATTTTTGTAAGTTAAAATGAAAAGCCATTTTTCTTTATTTTTTCACTAGAAATTTGTTTTGTTTTGTTTTTTTTTTTGGTCAAAATTAAACTTGAGACCAGAGTCTCTAGAAAGTTTAAAAGGAAATTTTTAGAAATCATTAAAGTCTTAACTGTGTAAAATAAATTCATAGAAAATCTCTTAAAGGATTTTTACCTTGACATAGAGATTTATGAATTTAGATATTTTACAAAGAGTTAAGGGATACTTTAAGATTTTTCCAAAAGGATATTTTCTTTAAAAACCCTTATTTTAAAAGATTAAGTGGGAGAAGGGTTTCAACGGCCCCACGGCTTCCATCACGATCCTCATTAGAGATCGTGGGTCTCTTCGCGTCACCTTAAGAGTGAACCCGTATAAGATGTGGATACCACAAGGATCTAGAACTAAGGGATGGATATAATTAATAACACGGGACACGTGCTATGATCGGCCAGCCTACGTTAGAAGTTATAGTGTGAGAAATGTCTATAGGAAATGAGAAGAAACGGTCATCCCACGATGGAGTTATCTTCTAGATCATTACCTATAAGGGAAATTAATTTGTGGTGGTTAATACACTTAGCTTAGGAAACTGTTAATCTTCCCAATAAGTTATGCCAGTTTTCCTAAGAGCCAAATTAATTGTATTAAAGATAATAATGATATGGTTAACTATTATCGGATTTAATATGAGGACAAATGCATAAATTATTTTTGTTTTTTTCACAAATTGAGATTTCTTTTATTTTTAATTTTTTAGAAATGGTTGGTGGAAGTTCTTTTAGTCATTTGGCCGTTATTCTCCATGAGAATAAGCTAACGGGTCCAAATTATATGGATTAGAAAAGGAATTAAGACATAATACTCACTACTGAGGAGTATAAGTATGTTCTCTATGAAACCTGCCCTGTTATCTGGGAGGGTTCCACAGCTGCAGAGCGAGAGGCTGAGAAAGTATGGAAGAAGGTCGACAAGATGGCTCGTTGTTACATATTAACATATATGTCTAATGTACTCCAATCTAAACATGAGCACATGGCTACTGCGTACGACATTAGCTCATTACTAGCCACGATGTTCACAGATAAAAGCCGGCCTGCAAAGCAAAAGGCTTTTAGGACGATCATCAACACTAAGATGGTTGAGGGAGCATCAGTCAAAGAGCATATGTTCAAAATGATTGTTGTTTTCGAGAAAATAGAAGTCTTAGGGACTGTTATTGACCCCGAGAGCCAAGTGGATATGGTTCTCGAATCTCTTTCGGGCTCTTTTACTCAATTCAAGTTAAATTATAATATGAATAAGTTAAACATGAGTTTAATCGAGTTAATAAAAAAGCTCTAGGTGACAGAGAAGGTCATGAAGCTATAGTCCAAGGCTATGATTGCTAGGGTTTTTTCTTTCAGAATTGGGCCCAAGCCCAGAAAGTTCAAGAAGAAGAAGGGAAACGCACCGACCCAACCCAAGAACCAGCCCAACAAGCCCAAGGGCAAGTGCTTCAAGTGCGAGCAGAAGGGACACTGAAAAAATGAGTGTCCAGAACTTTAGGTCAAGAAAAATCCTACAGATATTGTTCTTTATTTAGAGTCAGTTTCAATGGTTGGATCAATTTCCACTTAGATTGTTGATTTTGGAGCCACTGATCATATCTGTAACTCATTGTAGGGGTTTAGGAAGATAAGAAGATTCCTGAAGGGCGAGTATAGACTACGAGTAGAAAATGGAGTACAAGTATAGGCACCTCCAGTGGGGGAGCTAGATCTTATTTTTTATTGTAATAGAGTAGTTATTTTGAAAGATATTTTATATGTACCTGATTTTAGACAGAATTTAATTTTAGTTGCAAAGCTAATAAATCATAGATATTCTATATCTTTCCATTCTAGTATTATTATCAGTAGAAATTGAGAAGTTTTATGTACATGGCACATGTATAGAAACTTATTCTTTTTAAATCATACAAACAATCAAATAAATAACGCTCAATCTGAACATTTAAATAAGAAGATAAAGACTAATGTCAATGATTCATATCTTTAGCATTTAAGGTTTGGTCATATTAACTCAACCAGGATTTAGAGGTTAATCCGTGATGGGCCCTTGGGCTCATTAAGATTGGAAAGTTGGCCTCATTGTGAATCCTGCCTTATGAAAAAAATAACCAAAAGGTCGTTCACCTGAAAGGCTGATAGAACCAAGAGGATATTGGGTCTTATTCATACTAATGTGTGTGGTCTTTTGTCTACACAAGTTAGAAGGGAGTTTTGAGTACTTAATCATTTTCTCGAATGATTGTACAATATTTGGTTATGTCTACCTGATGAGGTGCAAGTTTGACTCTTTTAACAAGTTCTAAGAGTTTAAGGCTGAAGTGGAATGTCGGATAGGTAAACTGATCAAAACCTTACAATCGAATCGTGTTGGAGAGTACCTCCTCGGTGAATTCAAGGATTGTATGGTACATCATGGGATAGTATCACAACTCTCTGCGCCGGGCACATTCTAGCAGAATGGAGTAGCTGAGAAAAGGAACTGGACATTGATGAAAATGGTTCGAAGCATAATGTCTCATGCTACTCTTCCGGTCTCTTTTTGAGAATATGCCTTGGAAACAGCGGCATATATTCTGAACTTAGTGCCTTCCAAGTCAGAATCTAGAACTCCCTATGAAATGTGGATTGGGCGTAAGCCAAGTCTGAATTATCTCAGGATATGGCGTTGTCCAACTTACATATTGATCCAGGGAGACAAGTTAGAACCAAGATCGAAATTATACTATTTTGTTAAATATCCAAAAAAGATAAAAGGAGATTATTTTTATCATCCAAATGAGTAGAAAGTACTGGTAAGTGTTAATGCAATATACTTGGAGGATGATCAAAGTACTTCCATTAAATGTACAATAATGTTGGAACTCGAGGAGAAGTTATATTCGAAATCAACTTATTCAGACCCGATTGTGGAACAAGAAGAGGCATAGCCCCAAGAACATGTACAAACAGAGCCTCGTCGTAGCGGGAAGGTATCTAGGGTTACAAAAAGATAGACTGGAGAGGCTTTTGAGCTAGTTTCTGACCATTATGAACAAAATTCCACTAGATATGAGGAGACTATTACTAATGTCGATACAAATCTATGGAATAAAGTAATGAAAATCAAGATTGAGTCTATATACTTCAATCAGATTTGGAATTTTGTAACTTTACCTAAAGAGAAAAAACCTATTCGGTGTAAGTGGGTATACAAGAAGAAGAAGGAAGCGGATGGAAAGGTGGAAACCTTCAAAGCTAGGCTTGTAGCGAAAGGGAATACTTAGAAAGAAGGAATCGATTATGAAGAAACCTTTTCCCTGATAGACATGTTTAAATCCATTCGTATCTTCCTTACCATTGCATGTCATTACGACTACGAGATACGACAAATGAATGTCAAGACAATATTTCTTAATGGCTATCTTAGTGAAGACATATATATGTCCTAACCAAAATGTTTTATTGCTAAAAGCCAGAAATATATGATTTGCAAGCTTAAAAAGTCCATTTATGGACTTAAGTAGGCATTTAGAGTATGTAACATTTGTTTTGACGAGACTGTAAAGTCATACGATTTCATTCAAAATAAGGATGAACTATGCGTGTATAGGAAATTGGAAGACATAAATGTAGTTTTTCTTATCCTATATGTTGATGACATTCTACTCATTGGGAATGATGTAGGAACATTGTCATCTACTAAGGTTTGATTGTCTAGTCAATTCAGTATGAAAGATTTGGGAGAAGCCAATTACATTCTCTAGATTAAACTTCTTAGAAATAGGAAGTAGAGAATATTAGGATTATCCCAAGCAATATACATTGACAAGATGCTGGCCAAGTTTAGCATAAACTCATGCAAGAGAGCTTTAATCCCTTATAAATATGGGTTATCTTTTTGTTCTAAGGACTGTCCTAAGTCTCAAGAGGAAAAAGCTTAGAACAAAAAGACAGGATGAGTAGGATTCCCTATGCTTCGGCTGTGGGAAGTCTCATGTACGCCATACTGTACACTAGGCCAGATATCTATTTTGCTGTAAACTTAGTTAGTAGATATCAGTCAAACCTTAAGGAGGTTCATTGGAAAGCTGTAAAGCATATTCTCAAATATCTCAAAGGTACGAGAGATTATATGCTGGTTTACAGGGTTGATGACTTGGTTCCTATTGAATATACAGACTCAAACTTTCAGGCAGATAAGGATGAGAGAAAATTCACTAGTGGATATGTCTTCACCTTGTCTGGAGGAGTATCTAACAATCTTGCATTGCTGACTCAACTATGAAAGCTGAGTATGTGGCAGCTTCGGAGGCATCCAAAGAAGTAATCTGGCTCCAGAAGTTCCTTTTAAAACTTGGAGTTGTACCACACATGAACATACCAATTGTGGTGTATTACAACAACACTTGAGTAATCTCACAATCCAAAAAACCCAGAAATCACAAGAAAATGAAGCACATCGAGAGAAAGTACCATATGATCTGGGATTTTATCCAGAGACGGGAAATTGTGATGGAACATATAGCCTTGGAGAACAACCTAGCAGATCCCTTCACCAAACCTTTGGCTGAGAGAGTCTTTAAAAGACACTTAGACATCATAAGGGTGGGCACCTACGGACTTTCTTAGTCTTAGAGTGCAAGTGGGAGATTAATGGAATGTATGCCCTCTAGATTAGGTTTCTGATGTAATTATTGAATTTATGAATAAAAGAATTTATTCTCAAAATTTGTTTGTAAATTTATATTTTATTTATGCGCAATTTACGTTTGGAAAGGACTCATTGTGTTTAAGTAAGTAATCCATGTGAATGGTGGTCTTTCACAGTAAGGTATGGATCATGGGTTACTTAATACATAAAGATTTGTTCTTAACTGATTGGTGAGAATGAAAATCTCATCATATTTAGATTACTGTGTTATGAATTCCAAATGGGGAATGGTTTACCTTTAGCCGGTAGGTAGTCCACTCACTTCATAGCATGAACGTATTTCGAATATGTAGAATATGACCTATAATAGTAGTTTCTAAAAGTACTATTTAGAAGAAGCCTAAACTATTACTACTACAGCGTGGACTAATACTCTACCGCTTAAGTATGAGTTGGTAATCTGATGAAGTTGGAAGCATGTACTTTGATATACTGTAGTTGATGTTCTTTCGTAGAGCCTATATACTTGTATATTGAGTGTATATGACCAGTTAGTTAAGACAGACTTGTACAAGATAGTTTCTGTACTATATCGCCCATTGTGACTATTCGAATGATCTAAATATCTAGGGCCCTGGGAAACATGACTTGGATGTTTGCTTTAGGGTGACTCCCTTGGAAAGCAAAAATATTCCAGGAGTCGTGGATTATTGAATTAGAGGTCTAAATATGGAAGATGTTGTTTAGAGAGGTGTTAATATACTATTCCTCTCTAAATGTACGACAATACATAGAGGGGTATTTTAGTCATCACACCTGTAGGTCGAAGACTTTGCTAACGCAGCATTGTCTTTGGGGTCAATATTTTCTTATAGTGATATTATGAAATATTTAAAATGTAAAATATAACTATTTATATTGTAGGGATATTTTGATCATTTTAGTAGCTAAGATGATGTGTCTTTTGGTTCCCGGAATAGCCCTTAAGTCCTGACAGATTTAGGTTAAGGAATTGGTTTTGATAATTATGGATTTTATTTTATTTAAATACTTTGATTTATTATTAGATTAGAACAAAATAAAAGGCCTAAGAGAGAGTATATATTTTATTTAGTTTAATTGGTTAATTAATTATTTAGGGCCTAAGGCCCAGATTGAATAATTAAAAAATTAACCTAGGTATAAACTAGATAAAAGGCCTGATATTTTGTATTAGTCTATTGGAGCTTGTTAATTATTTATTGGGCTGTTTTATGAAGTTCAGAAAATAAATAGTTGAGGTTTATTATTTATAGGTGTTCAAGTCTAAGAGTAAATAATTTTATTTGGCCAAATGGATGAGACCAAGTATAAAAACAATAAGGCATAGATCCGGCATTGTTTGGCGTGCAAGGATAACGAAAAGCTAAGGTTGGCTTTTCACTCTCTCCGTCACTCTCTCTTCAAGTGAATGAAAGGAAGAAAGGCCATACTTCTATCCAATTGTTGCTTTTACCGGCGATTGTTAAGGCAATGGCCATATTCGAGAAGCTCAAAAGCTTTACATGAATGAGAAGAAACAAACGGCTTGCAAGAGTGCAACTGGAGATTTCTTTGGGAGAACCAGTGGCTTCAAGCATTCAACCAGAATCGGCGGCACCTCCTAAACCAGTGAGGAAATGCAGAGGTAAACAACTTCTATGCGATACTCTGTTTTCATTTTGTTCTGTAAGCATGCTTCCAATTTCATCGTTTTTGCCATATTAACCTTCAACATAATAACGACAATTATCTTGAATTGAAAGGAATACTTTTCTTATCATTACAATAAGAGTTATGCAAACTTGGAAATATTAAATTATCACTATTTAGTATATTATGGTAAATAAAAATAAAAATAGTAATTAAACATTAAAAATTAAACTTAAACTAATATTTGTTAAGTTTAAATTAATCATACTCAGGTTTAGAATAATACATATGAAATAATAGTATTAGATTAAGAATATATATATATATATATATATATATATATATATATATATATATATAAGGCTCAAATGATTTAGAATTAGCCTATCAGAAGTGATCGAAAAAACATAATGTATTAAAAGAAAAAAGATAGAGGACCTAAAAAGTTTTTTTAAAAAAAAGGGGAGGGACCAAACATGCCAAAAATAAAGTTCAGAGACTAAATATAACAATTTACATGTTTTTTATGTTGGGTGTACAATAAAATGACAAATTTGCCCTTTTATATTTGGTCAACGCCGAAGTTGATAAGTTGATCGATCGTTGATTTGTCGAAAATTAATCTGAATGACTTAATTTGCCAAAATAAAAAAGATAGGGGACTTAATAATTTGAAAACAAAGAAAAATAACTAATCTTGTCAAACATAAAAAATTCAGGCACTAAACTTAACAAGTTACCATCTTTTATATACTAGAAGAAAAGGTAAGATTTTTGTTGTTTGGACTAGGCAGTGTCTCACCCCTGGTCTGGGCCTTTTGCAGAATTTGGACCCCCATTGAAGCAGTTCGGCCTCTCAACTGTGAATTTGAGACAAACACTTCAATTGTGATCCTTAAAAGGCCGCACTTACCTCGAGAATTTTGCAGGTCCAATTAGGCTATCCAAAAGATAATGGGCATTGGTTAAGGCTACCCAAAAACGAATGGGATACAAAGTCCAGCGTAAACAGATCTTCAGCAGAGTAAGCCCATTTAGGATCTGATGCTTAAATGGAAAGAAATAATAAATAGGACTACAGTAAATGGCCAACGATATTGCCAGAGCAATTTTTCTTCAAATGACCATCTTATCCTTTTAGCCAATCTAAAACTAAGTGTTCACATGGGCCTCACCTCCACTGTATTCGTTTGTTTTATTAAATTACGTTTCCAACAAGATGATTTTCCATAGTTTACTGTACAGAAATAACTTCTCCTTTGTACTTCTTTTCATCTGATCCCTTTCTTTTCCCATGTCTTTTGTTCTTCTTTTCTTCTATGCTGTTACTCTTATCCAGGTAATAACCTATTATTCCATCATCTCTTCTTCACCATCAAAGTGTAGTTTAGCCTCCGCAATCTTCTTCTCCACTGCCACCGTCTCCTCCTTTAAAAAAACAAAAAAATGCACTACCCCAAGCCCGTCGCCGACATCTCCTCCTTCTTCCTTGCTCAAAGCCCCTGAAGTCATGCCAGCACCATCTTCCTCACTATTTGCAATGCTGCAAGCGCTCCCCATCTCTGGCATCTTTGTATTTTCCTTTTCTTTTAGTACATAAATTTCCTTTTACTTGTGAATTCTCGTAGAGAAAAGAGAGATAGGATTCAATTATGGTTTGTGGAGTGTAGGGAGGAGAGAGAATAATTGGGATTCAGGAGAGAGAAATGACTTAAGAAATAAATATTACTCTAGACTGAAGAATGATGTAACTGTCGTTTGAAGAAAAAATACTCACAGGAGAGAAATTGCTGTGGCAATATCGTTAGCCTTAATAAATATAAAGAGCTCGTATCTTTCTTAAGTGAAATCATACAAGTAAGCATGGCCACCAGACTATTAAGAAAGGTAAGATGTTCGCGATTTCGAAGAAGTAGCATGTGCTCCGTTCTAGGCCGGCTCGGTTAGTCTTCAATACTCAATGGCTGCTAACGCCGCGACGAGGACGGACGGATTGCCTTCGGAGCGAAATTTCTATTATATTATAGAAAAATGATGTGTGCTAACACCTTCCAACGGTCTATCTGACTTCTGAAAAGATGCCATTTCACACCTCTATGGTTGATTATGAAATCATCATTCGGATTTAGTAATGTGATCTTCAACCGGATTAATAAAGTAAAATAAAGTCAAGCCTCTTGTACCCATAAGAGCTCGTATCTTTCTTAAGTGAAATCATACAAGTAAGCATGGGCACAGTTGATAAATCACTAGTTGGCAATTGGTCAACCACTGCTTGATGGTTAGCTAAAATGATAAATCTCAACCTTAAACTTTCAATCCCGATTTTACATTTTGACGGTTACGGTTGCGATTAGCCAACTTTCGATTTGATAGTTTTTTAATTTTTTATTTTTTAAAAAAGTATAAAAAATAAGTTTTAAAAAAATACAAACATAAAATATACTATTAAAAAAAGAGTTTGAACTTAATTTTAACTTTATAAAATTAACCGGTCTACGTATCCTCTTAGGGTATAAATGTGACAACCCACCCTAAATGCCCCTAGAAATGAGAAAAATCGGTGGACCATATAGCATGAGCATTTATGTATATAAACATATTTGGCATGGCAGGAATGAATTTATTTGAGTATGATTGTGGAATGATTGTTGTGCTTTGGTGATGATTGAGAAATCACTACTTGAATTAACAATGGATAGAATATTTTTGTGTAACACTATTAATTGTGTATTTAATTATTGAGTAGCTATTAATTAAAATAATAATAATAAAAAATAATATAAATAACTATTTATTTTTTGCTTACATATATATATATATGTATATATATATACATATTTTTACGTATTTATATATTTATTATATATTTTTATATTTGCAATATATTTACTAAATATTCGTTATAGATTTATTTAATTTATTTGTGCATATATTAATATAAGAAGTATTTAAATTTTAGTCTAGAAAGACTTGTCTGTTATTTTTTAGGAGGAAATTTTGAATTTTCATATTTTAAATATTTATTCTAACTAAGTAATTATTTTAAAGAAGAAACCTAACCTTCTAGAAGTTTTTTATTAAATAAAACCTAGAGAAAATAGGATTTACCCTTAATTTTGCTCCTTTTTATTCTAATGTCCTAAACCTAACATAATTCATCTATAAAAGCTTACTAAGTCAAATTTTTGAAACCTTAAACTCTCTTATAGGAATACACACTTTCTCCCTCCATAGAACATGAGATTCTTCCCCCCCCCCCTTACTTTCAAGAATTAATTGTTTCATTGCTTACGGAAAATTCTGCATGTTGCCACACCCAATGTTTTCAGAATCGGACCGATTATTGAACTGAAAAATTTACTGGTTCATGGTTTAATGGTCCAATCGTAATTAGATCGTAATTGAACCGGTAATATTATAATTTAAAAATTAAAAATAAAATTAATCAATAATATAGTATAATTTAAGTGCATAAAGACATAAGCATTCAAATACATGATTAAAAGTAGTCATTCTTAATTTATAACTAACAATCTAACATATAATAAAATTAAAAGTAATAGTTATTCTTAATTTATTACAAACCCACAATTTCAAATCCATATTAAGTTATTACTTAAAGATACAAATCCTCAAATTCCTCAAAAAATTTATGAATCATAAAATTATTTTCAATTTAGAAATAATAACTAACTTCAATCAAAATAAAATAGAGGCTAGAAAAAAAAAAAATAGCATGTGTTATTGAGTTTCTATAATAACTAGCTTCAAGTTTATTCACCCTACTGTGATACGGTGCAACCAAACAGAATAGAGTCTAGAAAAAAAAAAAAAAATCATTTTTCCCCCACTTTCAAATAGTATGTGTTATTATATTGTTTGTTCTCTGCTCTCTGCCAATTCATGTTCACTTCAGTATCTTTCATTTCTTTTAGCTTTTACAATTTTACTTACTTTTGCAAAATAATGCTTGGATTAAAAATATATTCAAATTGAATGTTGAGTGCTTTTTTCGATGTGCCTATTTTCATATGTTGCGGTAATGCCTTTTCTTTCTAAGGGTATGAAACACTAAATCACTGTAGATGGTGGAATATTTTAATCGGAAGGCTAATTTATCTGGACATACTCCTCTTGGTAGCTTCAATGCTGCATTTAGTTTTACTAGTTCCAAGAAACAAAACTGCCCCTTCAAAGGGGAAGGGCGATGAGGTCAAATTTCATTTGCACAGCATTCCAAATTTCTTCTGGGACAAACAATCAAACATGTAGAGTGCACAGCATTCCAAATTTTCAAGTGAAAGTGCTCAACCTCACAGAATGAAGTGCGGAAGATGCAGAAGAAATGAAGTGCTCTCAACCTCAAACAATTAAGTTACTTTTTAGTAACAACCTCAATATGCTCAACCTCAAACAACATTCTGTGAAGTGCTCAACCTCACAGAAGACGCAGCAACAAGGAGCTATGCCATTAGAATTTTTAGAAGCAAATCAAGCACAAATTTTCCGAAAGCATACCTCTTGACGTCGGTGCAGTCACTGACTCACTGCAGTGCAAGCCGCTGGAAGAAGAAAGTAGAGCCGTTAGCCGTGGAGGAAAGGAAGGAAACAATGAAAATTTGGATTTGGGGGTATTGTCGGTCAACAATGGTATTTGTCATTTAGTTTATTTTTTTTTTCACTCAAAAGCCTCAAAATTTATTGAATTGCATAATTTGGCTCGAAATTTTATTGAATTGTAAAATCTGCACACTTTAATTTTTTTATTGAATAGATCGTCTGGTTTAAAGTCGGACTGGTCGATTTACGGTCTAATCGGTTGGATCGGCCAGTCCAAATTGGTTTACACTATTCAGAACGGTTTTTGACATGTTCGAGTTAAATAAAGGAATCGGACCGTTTGAAGGACCGTTCCACGGTCCAACCAGTCGGACCGGCTGGTCCGGTCCGGTCCGGTCCCAAAAAGCTTGGCCACACCATTAGAGCATCATCCTTAGATTGAAAGTTTGAAGATTTAGGTGGATTCAGAGGCTAGAAAATACATTATTTCTTTCCTAAGAGTAATCAAGGATATTGAAGAAAGAGGTAATAACAAAAACCTTACTTTTCCTTTAAACCCTAGTGTTGATAATTTTGGAAAAATTAGAGTTCTTGCGTTATAAGTTGTTAAAGTAATTTTTCTAGGCAAAAGGTTATTAAAATATTATGTTTGAGAGATATATTTGTTTAAATCTTGAAAAAGAAACATTCTTTCAAAGGATTTATACAAAAAGAAAACACTCTTTTCTTTTAAATTGTTATTTTCATAAAAAGTTAAATTTTTTCCTACGAAAAGATGACTTCTTGATATGTTCTTGAAAGATCTTGATGTGTGTATACTAAGGGTTGTGTTGCCTCATCTAAAGTACCCTAGGGACGTGTTTTTCTTGAAGTAATAAAACCAAGAAGTTGATTTCTTGAAACCTAGAACAAATTACATACTTGTTGGAATTTTTGTAAATCTGTGATAGTTGTTTGTTTTAATTCAAAATTAAATAGCAGAGTAATTTATTATCGTAGGGCCTTTTGATATTGTTTACTATACATATTTATAATGTTATTTATACTAGAAATCATATAAGAAAACCTTGGGATAAAACCCAGTAATTTTTGAAAAAAGAAAAAAAACTGAAGGGGTTGAGTACCTTATTTTTGCCGATCAGCCTATTTGTAACTAAAATTTTAGTGTGAAAAAGTCTGAATTTGAAGAAGCTAAAATAGAGAAAATGTAGATTTGGTGTTTAGAAGTTACCTGTAAAATTTAAGAATTGTATGAATTAGGGATTAAAAGTTACGAATTTTTCTTTTAAACTAGTCTGTTTTGGGCAGAATACTTTAGTAGTAAAAATAATTTTTTGAGTGCAAATAAGGTCTGATTTTCATGTAAGGCCACTTATATTCTATTCTATATGTATTTCGATATGTCTCTGTAAAATTTGAGATTAATCTGAAGTGTTTTAATATGTATTATGCTATTAGGAAAAAGTATTACTCAAGTTGGAAATTGTGTCCAACTTAAGAAATTTTAAGAAAACTTGCTATTATCAATTTATATGTGTTCCTTATGTGTAAAAATTGCATGTGTTGACATTTGGATGTAATAACGGATTTAATGTCATCAACACTAATATTATCACTCTTAATAATAATAATAATAATAATAATAATAATAATAATAATAATAATAATAATAATAATAATAATTATTATTATTATTATTATTATTATTATTATTATTATTATTATTACCTATCAATTAATTGATATATTTCCTTAGTTATTTATTTTTGTACAGTTACAAATAGTATTTTAATTAGTTAAGGAAGTAATTAAACAATTTTCTATTTACTTAATTCTTTAGGTACTTAATATTTTTACACATTAACTAACTTATTTATTTGATTGTTTATTTACTTTCACGAGTAACCTTTATTTTAATTAACTAATTATTCATTTACATAACTATATAATTACTCAGTCGTTTGTCCGCTAACCTATATGTGAGCTTATCATTTATTTAGTAATGGTCTTAGTATGCATTAAATTATTAGTACACAATATTTCATGTCTAGCCTGCTATGTTTGAAATAGAGTTGATAGTTAGTCTGTATTGTGTGGTGATTCAATGTTAGAAGTTGAGTTGTTTTTGGATACTATGATAATATAAGGGTTATATGGAAATTTGTGACATGTTCTCTGTATTTTCTCTAGACGGGACTAGAATCCATTGATCAGGTCATTGGAATAATCTAATATTTGTGAAACAAACGAATCAAGTAAGTTCTTACTTTAAAACCGTTTGCAAAACATAGCAATTACAAGTTGTCAAATATTTTATGGTATCAATGGAACATGGTTTAACGTAATAAAAGTTCAACATGACTAGTTTTCTCATTCTATTTCAACTCACGCACTGTTTCTTAAACAAAAAGAATTTCAAAACACCTTACTTGACTTTTGCACCAAATGATTTAATAAAGGTTTACCAAAGCATGCTTGATACTTTCTTGTTGGTTACTACTTAATGCTAATGTGTTTCCTTGTGGCAAAATCATTGAGTACTCAATAAGTGTATGCCACTAATACTAGTCTAAGAGAGGGTGAGCTAGTTTTTTGGTAGGCGGCCACCTCCAAGAGATGAACGCTTTAGTGAGTCAGGCCAATCCAATTTAGCAAACCAGTTCTAAGTGGGATTGCATTTATATTCCGGCATGGACAATCGAAGTTACCAGGGGTATGGGAGATGGAGGAGTAACCCTACTCGGTGGACCGATCACCCGTTGTATTGTGGTGCAGAAGTATTACAGTACAGTTAGCAGGGGTTATGATGCAAGGTTTTATGACTCGGAGCTATGAGGCATGGCTTCATAGTCCACGTTAACTTTGAATGGTTGATTTTCTTGAAGTAAAATTGTTTATTGAGATTGAAAAATAAAAACGCCACTCTTATATTTAAAACTATTGTTTATGATTGCAATTGCGTTTTTTTGTATTTTAAAATTACATGTCACGAAACTATTTCTAATGTAGACTCTCACACACATAGGACTTATTGGAAAATTTATTTTTCACATTCTTTGTGCATGCTTTCAAGTCGAGAGCACTATTGACAAAGTTGTGCTAGAGTTCGAGATCTTGTACTTAACATTTTTGGTGTTTTACTTCGAAACAATATTTTATTATCTTTTGTTTTATGACCCTGTATAAATTTTATTTAGATTGTAATCCGTTTAAGTTTTAATTGAGGTATTTCTTTGGTTAATTACTTTATTACCTCGTTATAAAGACTCATTATCCTTTGGATAGGGTGACATTCCCACTCTTTTTGAGTACATACGTAGTGGGGTGTTATAATAAAGAAATTAAAACTCTCGTAGTTCTCTTACCTTTTAACCTTTTTTTACCTAATGGTCTTTACTTTTAGTTGTTGTAGTTCCTTCTGTGTCTATGTCCAAATATTCATTGAGATTTGGCTATACATTTTTTTGTTGATGATTTTTAACTCTAATCCAATCATCTAAACATGCTTGAACTTAAAAAACTTCTAGTGCCATTCTTGAGCAAGTTTCACTTAAAATGTTTCCTTCAACACTAAAGGCTTGTTCTACCGTAATAGTTGAAACGGGAGCAGCAAGAATCTTCTTAGCCATTAGTGCTACAATAGGAAATTTGCTCTCATTTTCTTTCTACCTGATATGGCCTAAATTAGTCATATATTTTCTAGTTATTTGAGGCTATTTTGTGATACATTTTGTTCAATAACAAGTTATATTCCTTTATATTTGAGATTTTACCCATAGAAAGGTATTTTGTGCATTATTTTAGATTTTAGGGGTAAAATGAGACAAAAAAATCGTTAAACAAAGTAGAGGCAGCGCCGGCCACGTGCTGCTGGCACGCACTTCGAGATGACAAAAAATCGGTGAAACAGAGCGGAACAGAACCGAACCAGTGCCGACTGCACTCTAGAAGGGTTGGCACCAAAATCAAGAAAAATCGACGAACAAACGGAAAAATAGACCACAACCGGCACTGGCCCTAGGCAGGACAGGCGGCGTCGGCTGTGCCCTGGTGCTGAGCCGGTGCCTCAATTTTTGTACGTATTTTTTAACAATTTGTAAAATTTTAGTATTTTCCCACTTCTAGTCGGCCGGAAACCCTAGAGGAATGATTTTAGACACTTCTAAAGCCTATAAATAGAGGAAAAACACAAGAAAAAATGAGAGAATTCACGGATCAAAATATCAAATCACTCAAATCAAGGAGAAATTCTTCAATTCAAGAAGAATTGTGCAAGAGGGTCTACGAAGGAAGAAGAAGGAGGCCTGTCTATGAGTGCTTTCTTTTAACTTAATTTTCTTTTTCTTGAACAATGATGTATTAATTGTTTTATTGTAATTTGACATTATTTTAGGTATTCATGATTTTTAGAGTTACTTTAATCTTTTGATCAATTGATTATTATTCTTAGTATTTAATTATTTATACTAATTACGAGATTAGTTGGTTATTTCTTTCCATTAACTTGCTTGAAAAAGGGGTTGATGGTGATTTCAATTCATTAATTTCATATTTGTTGTCTATTAATTTTCTTGAAAAAGAGGTTAATTGCTAAGAATTAGATAATTAAAGGTTAATTGATGTTTGCTAGAATATGGATTTATTGGTTAATTTCATATTTTAAGTTTGCCAGAATATGAAGATTTAACCAAGGATTGTATTTAATACATCTTTTGAGTGAATTAGTTGAGACAGAATATGTAATGTTAATTTGTCTAGAAGATAGTGATTTCATTGATTGAAAAAGAAGTGAATCTATTTTAATCATTTATGATGCCAAGAAAACAATTAGTTATGATAATGATTGGGTACTTTAAGGTCATGTTTGTCAAAATAACGGTTTGAGTTACATAATTCTCCATTCTTGACATGTATATACTATTTTATTTTATTTTATTTTATTTTTATTCTTTTTCACTTTATTGAGTTAATTAAATAATGAAAGAAAAGTGATTAATACATACTTGTTCTTGGAGGATCGACACTCATTTTAAACCCTATACTATGCTTAATGATGAGTCCGCTTGCTCATATGTGTAATATGGGGATTACGTTTTAATTTAAACTTGATTGAGAATATGTTTATTTTTATATGATTTTTTATACCCAAATTCAAACACATCACTACCACTTAACGAAATCAAAATTTTCACTTGTTTCATTCCACTTCAAATTATAAGTTAAATATAATCAAGTTTTGTAGTGGAACTTGAAGATCATCTTGGTCGTTTTAACATTTCTACCATCATCTTACTTGCCTGGTTAATTTTTGAAAATCCGAATATCGGAATATTAATATCTTGAGTTTCTTAGATAGCCCCACCATACCTTCTAGAATATTCATAATATAAGTCGCAAAGAATATTTCTTACATTAGCTATTATACGAAAAATATTAGGAGGACATGTAAGATCTTAAGTATTACTATCATCATCGTCATCATTATCTTCAATATTATATTTGAAAAATAAAGAATCATAATAATTAGTAAGATATTTATGTAAACCCTCAATTCTCATACATGGATAAAGAACAGTAGCTACTAAATTAATATCATGTATATTTAAATAATATTTTAACCATTTAATTTTCATAGCATTAATACATGAAAATAAAAGAGCGTCTCTATAATATTCATTAAAAATAGCACTAGCATTATCACATTCTTGAATAACTAAATATGCAATAAGATAATAAACACCAGATAAATTATAAGTAGCATCATTAATTTTTTTAAAATTTGTAAAATACCTTCACAAACACTCCATTGTTGAGGAAACAAATGTATTCAAACATATCTATTTGCAAAAAAAGCACATAAAAGTTCTTTATATGGAAAATATTCATTTAGCAATTCATATGTTGAATTCTATCTATTTGGGATATCGTTTGGAAATTATTTTGGTTTCATGTCATTACATCTACAAAATTGACTCCATTCTTTTTTAACCGTAGACATAAGCCATAAATAAAAAAAAGCAGCTCTTATTTGTTTAATATAAAAATCAAGAATTTTTAAACCATTTTGTACACATAAGTTTAAAATATGACATATACATTTAACACGAAAAAATTTATTTCCAAAAGTTAGCTCAATTAAATTTTTAAGACTAGTAATTGAGGTAGTATTTGCACTTGCATTATCAACAGAAATCGAAAAATTTTATTCACTAAATCATATTCTTCTAAAGTAACAATTAATAGTTGACAAATATTTTCAGCAAAATATGGACCATCAAAGGCTCTATAAGCAATTAATCATTTTTAAATATTCTATTCATTATCTACTCAATGACATGTTACACCCATATAGGAATAAGTTTGCTAGTAATCACTTCAAATATCACTACATAAAGAAATTTTATTAGGCAAATTAAAAAAAAAATTAAGTTAATTGATTCTTACTTTCCCTATATAATTTTTTAAGTGTACGTGTGAGGGTAGTGCAGGGAACACAATTTGCAGCAGGATTTAAAGCATTTTGACAATATTTATTAAATTGTAAATTTTCACCAAAACTAAATGAAAGATGTTCTACAGTTACTATTTTAGCTAATTTTTCTCTATTTACTTTATCAATATATTTAAATAAATCAACAGATGGAGTAGAAGTAGTAGTAGTAGTAGTATACCTGGTGATTTTGTTGTTATTTGTAAATGAAATCGAACTTTTGAGGATTGTGCTTTCTTAGATGTTGAGAAAGCATGTCATAACCCATTCCTGGCTTGAATACATATAATTTAATAATACTAGTGCAATAATTACACTTGGCTTTCATTTCACTGGATGACATTTTTGTGATAGTAAAATGCTTAGTGAACATATCAGCTTCTCTTTTTTGTACTTTCTTTGATGTAGCATCGATTTGTAAATCACGTTCTTGAGTATGTTGTTGTTGAATTTCAACTTCTTCATCATTAATTTGTATTGGTTGATCACTTGTTGAAAGAGAAAATGTCGCTGGAAAAAAATTTGGATAAAAATCAAAAGTCGATTGATAACCGGATGAAGTAGTAAAAGTCTCCAGTTAAAATTTTGGATTAAAGCTAGCTATATCACTCATTTTTCCCTTACCCTTAGAGCTATTTGGATGATATATTTCTCTCTCTCTCTCTCTCTCTCTCTCTATATATATATATATATATATATATATATATATATATATAAAACAATAATACATATTGAGAATTGAGAGAGTTAAAAGAGTTGAGAGAGAGTTGAGAAGTGATAAATTCATTGAATTTATGCCTTATTTATAGAGGGATTAAGGGAGTAAAAAAAAATAATAATAATTGCATAGAAATTTGGATTTAAATGGCCATAATGGCTATGTGCAAGGGCCTATATATTATTTTTTTTAATTTTTTCATTGACACATGTCAGCATATTACGCTGAGATGTGTCAATTAAAAAAATAATAAATAATAAACTCAGTAGTTGACGGTTGGAGAAAACCCCCAGCCTGAACCGGGCCGCTGACCATGGTTCACGGTTCAAATCATAGTTTGAACCGTGAATTGTGGTAAATGATTTTTGAACTGTTGACCCCGGTCCACAGTTCAATCGTTGATAAATTGAACCGCGGTCAAGGCTACATACAAGTTCCCTACTTTGAGTTTTCCTCTAGCAATATTTCTTATAGAGAATAACCAAATCATTTACCTTTCTAAAAGAAGAAATATCTATATCATCTTCCCTTCGTAATGAAAGGTATATCCATATAAAAGAGCATACCATATTACTTTAGCAATTTTGCAAGTTTGTGAAAGTAAAAATACTAATAAGAAGAAAAATCACAGAGGAGAAAGGTTAAGCTATGTTATTGAGAGTTTAGAAGGGGAGAGATATAACTTTGTTTTTTCATATTTGGTTAGAAAAGGAAAAAAAAGAGATAATATTTTTAAAGAATATTTTGCTAAACCATTCTCATGTGACACCTTACTTTCACTTCAAAACCTTAAAGTTGTTATTTTTTTTTTTTTTTATCACAATGATACTTTTTAGTAACAGTCAAAACAGACAAACCTAATGGTGTAATGGAATGACTACACTACAAAAACAGGGACAAATACGACAGTCAAAAAACCGCCGTAATAGACCAATATATACGACACTTTCTAAATATCGTATTAGATAGACTTAATACGACAATTAGACCTCGGCCGTCATATTAGCTACACTTAGTAGGACGGTTTACAATAACTGTCGTATTAGGTAAAATTAATGCAACGATTACAGCTAACCATCGTATATGAAATATGAAAACTTAATTTAAAAATTGTCAAAGCCTAATATGACGGTGACAAACCGTCTTTGTAGATGAATAAATACGACGGTGCCATATAGCATCGTGTTTGATTCGATGAATACCACGGTTCTTGCATGAACTATCATTTTTAACTGGCTAATACGACGGCTCCGGCCGTCGTTTTTAATTCTAATTATAAAAAAATCCTTAAAAAATAATTCAAATTTTATCTGATTATTTTCAAATTTGGTCACAATACTTTTGGTAATAAATTTAATAAATCTAACGGTTGGATTATTAATTTGATATTTTTACAAATGTAAGTACACTAGATTTTCTTACTATTGTATATATATTACCCGAATAACCTTTAAATTTGGTCACTAAATTTGTTTTAACTTTATAAATACATCTTAGATTATTTATTATTAAACTTTTGTAAACGTCTTAAGTTATCATATATTTGTAATTAAAGGGCATGAATTTGATTTCATTTTATTAGTTTTTCTATTATATATATGTTTATATGGACCACGATATATCCTTCTCATTAATTAGTGAGTATTAAATATGTTACATAACATGATAATTTATAAATAATTTTTCAATGATGAATACACACACACACACACACACACACACACACACACACACACACACACATATATATATATATATATATAGAGAGAGAGAGAGAGAGAGAGAGTGTGTGTGTGTGCATATATAGAATATAATTCATTTATTCATATATAGAACACACACAAACACACACATATATAATATAGCATACGATCTTAATTATTAATTCATTCATACGTAGACATTTTATGTATAATTATTATTGTAAAAGTAAAATTTATATAATTTTATTTGTCATCTTTGTAATATATATATATATATATATATATGTATATATATTTTTATATATAAATAAAACCCAAACAAAAAAAATCATTGATTTAAATTTATTAATATTGTAAGTTAATACAACGGCTGAAAGCTATCATATTTGTTTTACTTGATAAACCGTCATATTAGACCATTTAGTATATTCTGTTACAAAACCCATAATTATTTTCAGTCCGCCTTCTTCGATGAGCCCTGAATTTTTCCAAATTCATACTTCTTCTCCAGTGCGTTGGTCTTTCTTCATCGATATTACAAACCCAGCTTACAAACCCTGCATTTTTTGTTAAATACTCCGGCGCGCTTGCTTCTTCTGCTGCATATATGCCTGCTTCTTCTCTGGTGCACTGGTCTTTCTTCTCCGGCGGGTTGTTTGGTCTTTTTCTCTAGCATAGGTCTCCCTTCTCTAGTGCCTGGGTGGTCATTTAAGCCTCTTCGTCTCTAGTGCGGTGCATGCTTCAATAGTCTCTCCTACGATGCGACAACTTCATTTCAGCTAAACCCAGTATAGGTACTGCATTTTGTCGCTTAATTTTCAGATCTAATTGCTTCTTAAATTTTTAATTTGCTAGGATTGAAGTAGCATATATACAATTGGGTTGGAATTATTTTGCTCCGATTAATAAGAAATAAGGAAGAGAGGGTAATTTTTATCCTCCTAATAATGCTTTAAGAGACAAGTGTATGTATTTACTCCTTTCCTTAATAATCTAAGAACAAAAACAAAAATGTATTTTATTGTGGGCATTTTTAGCGACAGAAGAAGGAAAATTTAGGGACATTCTGTCAAATTCATTAGGAACGGAAGTAATTGTGGGCATTTTTTTGAAGCTGAAAATTCCATGGTAAAAAGCCTTGAGAATGCAGTATTATTTGTAGGATTTTTTGGAAATGCAAGTTAAGATGTTTATAGAACTTCCTCTTCCATTGCCTCTTTTACTCTCACAATTCTATATTTATTGGACAGGCAGTCTAAGATTCTTAAGCTTCTTGAAATCCACTTATTGACAAATTCTGAACTTTTATTTTTACCTTGTATAATTAAAAAAAAAAAAACTTCATTCGACTTTGGTTATTATGTTAGTCCACTCTATTTTACTCCCTTCATTTTATAATACATATTGTTTTTAAGAATTCTTTTAAGATATCCACCATTTCAGAAAATCAAGAAAATATTTATTAGTATTTCTTGGTCAATTTTACCCCTTTCCTCTATTGCTCTAACACACCACATGAATTATTATTATTTTTTCCGAATTTTCAAGCTACTAGTATTTATAGATAGTACAATTATGTCAAGTTGTTTCAACAAGTTCAGATTAGTTTTTCATGCTTTTTCGGTATCTATTGATAACAATAGTAATTAACAAGAGAGGATTAATGAAGTGGTACATGAGAAGAAAGACGTAATATCTATTGATAACAATAGTAATGAATGTTTGTTCCGAATTAGTGCTTTCATTATTTTGTTCTAAAAAAAAAGTAAAAATGTGAAAAAAAAAATAGAACAGTAGTTTTGAGGCCTTAGCCCTTAGTATCTGTTGCATTAATTTCACTATTTCTGGTTAATGTTTTGAGAACACTAATGGCCTTCTACTTTTCTCATAAATCATTCTTCCAAATTCATATAAATCCTTCTTCCCTAACTTCTCATACACTTCTTCACTTGATTATTCTTAAAATAAGTAGACTATAGTTTTAATCGTAGAAATTAAATCTTAATTTATATGGATTAAAATAAATAGCTTTTTAATGACCTTAAAACAAGGGGATAATTGTTAGTTAGCTAATTAATTTGTAGATTTGGTGTGAATGAACTTGGCACTTTGTATTCTATTTATACTTTGAGTGCCCATAGCATCTTAGCTAAGCAGGAATGAAACCAACGAAAAGAAATAAAGAAAAACAAGATGGACAAATACACAATGGTGTATACCCTTTGAAATCTCTTCACGGTTAACTAAGATGTCCTTCGTCTTCATGCACCTAATGCCCCGTTGGATTTACAAAGTTTCTGTTTACCAATTTTCTTTTAAGCCTATTTCATACTTATGAATGACTCCCAATGTACTTGCTATAAATGGCACCGCTAGCTCACCCCATTTGATGATCGTTTCATGTGATATGTGTCACAGGTTACTTGACCTTGTAATTTCTTTGACTGTCCAGAAGAGCATTATTACAGTAAGATAGTCATTTTTATATTTCATTATTGGATTCCCGTAAGTGATGGGTGATCATTCCCCATGAGTGATAGGTGATCATTTCCCATGGGTAATGGGTGCTTACCCTTATTGAATGTTTCATGTATGTTTTTTTTGAGTTTTTTGCTTGTTGACTTGAATCCTTGACACATCTTGAGGTGGCTTAGTACCTGAAAAACATGTACTTAAAGAGGAAACTCTATCAAAATTTTTCCAAATATTTAAAACTATAAATGTGTTGATTAAGTTGTACTTTTGAAACTAAAAATAATATGATATTAAAATGGTATCCATAGAGGTTCATAGAGTTTAATGATATTTTTTATAGAGGTTAATGATATCATAAAATGATTAAAATGATTGTTCCAAAATATTTTATGGTAGAATATAGTAAAAATATAGTTCAAAGATATATGTTTTGGAGTGAAAATAGTTTAAGGACTAATCAGAATAATGTTCCTTTGAGATATTTAACACTTGTAAAGGTATGAATCATTAACTCAAAGCTAGTAAAGCTCTAATGCATTATTATTATTATTATTATTATTATTATTATTATTATTATTATTATTATTATTATTATTATTATTATTATTATTATTATTATTATTATTATTATTATTATTATTATTATCTTGAAGTTTTTATCTTTGGAAAGGACATCTTTTGATATATATATCTTGAAATTTCACCCCTTTTTCTTCTCTAACACAAGAACCATAATTATCCATTTCATTGATTGAACAAGAAAAGGTAAACGACATCTTTTTGTTCTTTTGTTTTTTGTCCAAGTGACATCCTTTGGTACATATCCTAAAATGGTATCCATAGAGGTTCATAGAGTTTAATGACATTTTTGGTAGAGGTTAGTGATATTTTACGATATTTTTTGTAGAGGTTAATGATATTTTGCTATGGTTCATAGAGGTTCATAAATAATATGATATTTTGCGACTTAAAAAAAAAAAAGTGAAATCACACTAACTGAAGATATGAATAAATGAATAGGAGGATGGACCGATCATATATTAACTTACAAAACCATTTAGGTGATGAATATAATAAGGGTTTGGATGCCTTTGTACAATTTGCATTAAGAGACAAACTTGATGGATCTAAAATCCATTGTCCTTGTATGAAGTGCCAGTACAAAAAATTGAGTGTTCATGGAAAAACATACTTATCTTTCCACAATACAACTAGCAACATTCCTTCTACTGAAAACATACATGGAGATGATATGATTGGGATGCTTCAAGATGTTGGTGGTATTAGTGACTTCGATAATGCAACTGAAGAGCCTGAAGATTTGAGAGAGATACATAAATTGTTAGAAGAGGCTAATGTAGAGTTGTATCCACGTTGTACTAAGTTTTCTTCACTGTCATTCATTATGAGATTATTACATTTAAAAGTCCTCAACGAGTGGTCGAATAAGTCTGTTGATACATACTTGAGTTTCTAACGGATGCTTTTAGTGAGATAGGAGTGAAAATAGTCAAAAATTACTACAAGGCTAATAAGATAACGAATGTGTTAGGAATGGAATGCAAAGTTTGGGATACTTGTCAAAACAACTGCATAATATACAGAGGGAAAATTGAGACCGCACAACTTTGTGAGGTATGCAATGCTCCGGGTACAAGAAATAGGGTAGTACAGTTATATGCAAGTGTGTTAGGTATTTTTCGTTGACTCTGAGGTTGAAGTGATTATTCATGTCTTGCAAAATTGTATCCTTATAAGGTGGCATCAGGAATGTCGTGTGAAAGATGGAGTCTACAGACACCCAACTGATTCTAAGGCTTGATGAGTCGCATTTGGAATTTACAAGTGACTGCCAGAATGTTAGACTTAGATTGGCTTCGGATGGATTTAATCCATTTTCAAATACGCACATACCACATAGTACTTGGCCCGTTGTTTTAATACCGTACAATTTGTCACCCTAGCTATGCATGAAGCAACCTTATTTTATTCTGTCAACTCTTATCGATGGCCTTAAGAGTTTGGGAAACAAGGTTGACATTTTTTTTGCAACCATTGATCGAGGAGTTGAAAGAATTGTGGCCTGACGGTATGATTACTTATGATTCTGGGGCAAAAGAGATGTTCCATTTGCGTGCAGCTATTATGTGGACCATAAGTGATTTCCCAGCTTATGGTAATCTCTCTAGCTATAGTGTTGATAACTAGAGGGATTGTCTAATATGCGGTGTCAACTGTTTATCTTACTGTTTGTCTAATGATAGTAAATATTACTTCTTATATCATCGTAGATTTTTTGAACTATCACATAAGCTCCATAGGGACAAAGTTTCTTTCTATGGTGGAATAGAAATATGACAAGCATAAAAAAGGTGTACGGGGATAGAAATTTTGATACAGCTTCAGGGTTGTTTAACAGAATACACAATAGATGATAGGAAAATCAGAATGCAGTCAACTACAAATGAAAGTTTGGCATAACTTCTTATAATTGGAAGAAGAAAAGTATTTTTTAGGAGCTGCCATATTAGGTGAGTAATTTGATATGGCACAATTTTGACTCGATGCATATTAAGAAAAATTTTGCAGACAATTTGTTATTTACAATATTGGGTGATAATACTTCTTCAAAAGATAACTTCAAAGCTCATCAAGACTTACAGGTAATGAATATTAGAACGTCTTTATATCTAATTTTAAAACCCTCTAGAACTTGATATAGTTTGCCACCAGCTCCTTATACAATGAGCGGGTCAGAAGTTGAAATTTTTTTAATAGTATTGAAGGAATTGAGAGTTCTCGATGGCTACTATTCTAATGTTTCTCGACAGGTAAATATGAAAAAAAAGACTTTGGGAGGTTTAAAGAGTTATGATTCTCACATTTTACTCTAACAATTAATCCCATTAGTCATGATTCTGTCCGTATTCTCGTTGACTGCCTAGAAGAATTTAAGAGATGCTTGGGTCTTGAAATTAACAAGGATAAGTCTAATATTTATCTTGTTGGATCCGTACGACTGATCAGGAGAGTATTCTGGATAATACGAGCATACCCATGAGGGAACTTCTGTTTCGCTATATTGGCCTGCCAATCATGAATGGTAAAATTTGGCTAACTTTCTACAAATCATTGCTCGATAGAATTGGCTCATATATTAGGCGATGGTCTACTCATTCTCTTTCTTATGCTGGGCGCCTCCAACTGATCCAGTCTATTCTTCAAGGCGTTGAGTGTTTCTGGTTGTCCATTCTCCCAACACTGTCTGCTGTTATTTGTCAGTTGGATAAGATGGCTAGGGACTTCCTGTGGGACTCAAAAAATTCTTTGGTTGCCTGGAAAGATATTTATCTTTCCAAGACTGAGGGCAAACTTGGATTGCGGAACTTACAGACTTGGAACGGAGCGCTACTGTCTAGAATCATTTAGGACATACAAGCTGAGAAACAATCCTTGTGGGTTAAATGGTTGAACCACTATTATTTGAAGGGGAGATCAGTGTGGGAGATCGAACATCACAGGGACCATTCCCCCTATTTCGTAGACTGTTAGCAATTAGAGACATGATCCTGGAGTGGGAACGGGATATTCACAGTGCGGCTGATCTACTTCACACTTGGGCTATGGGTACTAATTCTTTCACTTCTCTAGCTTATGACTATCTGAGGTCAATTACATTAAGGGTTTATTGGGCCAATACTATTTGGAAGTAGGGCCTGACCCCCAAACACTCATTCATACTTTGGTTGTGTACTAGGGGAAAGCTAAAGACTAAGGATGCACTTGTGTTCTAGCTTGATGACTTGTCTTGTCCACTGTGTAAGACACATCCGAAAATGACTAACCATTTATTTTTCAAATGCTCTATTTATGCTACTATTTGGATGGAAGTTAAAAGGTGGCTGAGTTTACCACAAGCAATGAATACGCCCAACGCTTGCCTTAGGTAGTACAAGCGTGCCAACCATAGTTCTTCGTGGTTAGCTAAGGCTAAGGCTATTGCTTTGGCTGCCACATTTTACTACATCTGGAATGCTCAAAACACGGCCATTTTTTACGGTGAAGTCTGCCAACCGTTGGATATTGCCAAAAGGATTAAAACATATGTGTACACTGTTATATTTACTTTATACCCTAATGTTCTGACTAGTTTTGAGAACTGTATTGATAACCACTAGTTAGTAGTCTTTTTAACTGTGAACTAGTGAAAAACCATGTAAATATATTTTGATCAATATTAATCCATTTACAATTTCATAAAAAAAAAAAACAAAAAAACAAAGAGAGGCATCTTGAGTATCTTCAAGACCGTTTTGTAGTTACCGTATGTCTTCTTGAGAAGACATTTATCCCTAGTTTTTTTTATATAATGGAACATTTACCTATACATTTAATCGATGATGCATTGTTAACTAGTCCAGTTCAATGTCAATGGATGTTTCCGGTTGAAAGATACTTGAAAACTCTCAAGTGTTACGTGCGCAATTGTGTTAGACCTAAATGTTCGATAGCTAGTGGATATTTAATGGAAGAATGTATGATATTTATGTCGGGATATTTAGATGACGTTGAGAGAAAAGAGAATAGACCCCCAAGATATGTTTATGATGACAACTTGATGGGTAAACTAGTTGGAAAGATGATTGATGTAATATTTGATCGTTTAACATTGAGGTAAGCACATCGGTGAATTCTAGCCAACTCTGACATCCTTAAACCATATAGAGAGTCAGTTTTTCTTTGAATAATTATCTTTCCTTTTTTATGCTTCTTTTATTATAACTTCTAAAATTTTCACGTATGTCTTTATGCAGCCTTCACATATCTATCATAAATAGAGAGCATCCTATATCTCGGTTACATGACAGACAACGTATTCATTCTCAACCGTTTCACACTTGGCTTAGTCATTATGTAAGCAAAGCATATACAATATAGCGAGTAATTCCTCTAGAACATTTAGTCCTTATAACACTTATATTTATTATAGGTTGATGAGAACGAAGAATGCCTTGATATTGCTATTGAAGTTAAAAAGCTTGCAAATGGTCTTTTCAATCAAGGGTTGCACTACAATGCATGCAACGTGAATGACTTTCGGTTTCATACAACAACATACGGGGCTAACAAGTCCATCTAAAATTCTGGTGTTATGTGTAAAGTTGATACTATGAGTTATTCTAATCCAAGAGATAGGTGTCAATTACTATAGAGTGCTTACTGAGATTATAAGAATATGATATAGTAGTGAACTGAAATTTCTGTTATTCAAATATGATTGGGTTGATGTATATCGAGGTGTTAAAGTTGACAATCTAAAGTTTACTTTGGTGAATCTGGACCGTTTGTTGTACCGACAAAATAGAGAGATGGATGAGCCTTCATTCTAGCAAATCAAGTAGAACAAGTTTAGTATTCTCGTTGTTCTAAATAAAGAGACTGACATGTGGTAATGCCAATGATAAAAAGAGATGTACTCAAAAGACCATGATATCTAAGCTTTTTCCTAGCAACAGCTAGATTCTCTTCCTGTTTCAGGTGAAGTAGATGCCGTATAGGTTAGAGATGGGATTTCTGCGGAGAAAGTAGATTTAGTTGGAAGAAAAATACAACCTGCAATTTAAATGTACTTAAATAACTTAATCATTTACTAAATATGCTACAATTGTTAAAATCTTTTACTCAATGTTAAATCTTTGTATTTTGCAGATGGTTAACAAACATTCTCGATGTAGATCGATGCAGGATGCCATAGCTGCCTCAATATCAGGAGCTAGTACCTCATAGGGTACAGAGACACAAGCACTAGTAAATGAGATTGGTCAGAGATCACATACAACTGTCCGGACAGGCTCCAGAGATCAAGAGTCCAATCAGAAGATAGCTATGCTTACTTCTGATGTAGGTCCCAGTTGCATGGGACCTTCTTCCTCAGACTCTAGCACCTTAGGTTTGCTAAGTTAGTAGGAAGTAAATATTAAGAGAAATTTATCTATGTGGCTGTTGAAATCATATTAAACTTTTTTCTTTCTTAACTGTTTTTCTATTAATTTCCGTATTGATATTTTGCAGGTTCCACGGTGAGGAGTTCTCACAGGGGTGGAAAGTTACTTTTCGGATAGGGTGAGTTGGGCTTCTGAAAGTACGATGTTATTGTTAACCAACATAGAGGGCTTGTAGGAGTAGATGCGTTTCGCTATAGTTCAGTGGTGGACTGTTTTGCATGCATGAGCAATAAGATCTCTCTGAATTACAAGGATTGACATTCCATACTTCAAAGACTTAAAGACGAAGTTTGGGAAGAAATATAGGTAACTAACTTTATTCTAACATATACAAGAGTGTTTTCTTTAGAAGTTAACATTTTGTTTAATTACTTATTTATTTAATACGTACAAGGACAACATCACGATACCACTACAAGGACGTAGTGTCACAATGAAAATGCTATGCGCAGCGTGGAAAGATTTTAAGTCGAAATTGAAGCAAAGATACTATATTCCTTTCCAACATAGTACGTAGCCTATTGTTTGTGGAGATAAATGGGTTGACAAAAATCAATGGAGGATGCTAGTTGATTATTGGCGTTTAGAAAATACACAGGTCATATGTATAGAAGTTTACTACTTTTATATCTTACAACTTGTTTATTTTTTTAATCATAAAATTATTTTATATATTAACTATTTTAAATATTCACAGATGGAGTCCGAGTAGAATAGACAAAATCGATTGTATATGGTATATCCACTGGTCACAGGAAGGATGCCATATTCTGTTATACAGGATCAGGTATAACTTTGTTTATCTTATACATTATTCATTTGAAATTTATCTAATTTGCTTAAAATTTCTCACACATCTTTATAGATGGCCTTACAAGGCCAACCGACATCGCAGTATGATATGTTCCTTGCGACGGAAGGTGGCATGGTCGGCAGGCTGATGGTTTGACTGCAGAGATGATTGTAAGTAATTTTCAAATGCTAATTTTTTTGAGTTATTAAAATATGACAAAGATAATATATTAACCTAATATAAATTTGATATATTGTTTCTTAATTTCATAGGATCGATTAGAGATAGAGTAGCAGGTACTGTCTAAGTCTGAGCACACAGAGGAAACAAAGGATCAGATATTTCGACGATTGTTCGGTCCAAAAACAAGAAGTCATGTTAGGTGCAAGGGAAATGGACCAACACCAACCTTAGTCAGTCAATCATCAAGTTCTGTTGCAAATATTGTGGAGGTCGTCAGGATTGAGATTGAGGTACGTATGCAGAGTATGCGAGATATTATACAGGCTGAGATGCATACTGAGATTAGAACTGTCAAAATGGGCTAAACCCATGGGCCAGGCCTGGCCCACAAGTAATATGGGTTGGGATGGGTTGCAATTTTTCAGGCACATATTTCAACCGGGCCTATTTGGCCCGGCCCACAAAGCCCATGGGTTGAGTGGAGTTGGGTAGGACTTCACCTTTTTTTTTTTTTAAATTCTCAAATTCAAAAATTATAAAAGTCAAAATCATAGACTAATTATAGATGATGATGGTAATATATAATAATTTTTTAATTTTTTAACTAGTTAATGATTAGTAAATATAATACTAATTATATTCTTTTTTGTTATTGTGATTTGTGATTATTAGATGAACAATCCGACCTTGAAACAGTCATGTCAAATATATTATCATCAACAGTAAATTTAAATAAAATCATTGAAAAAATCTTAGATGATTGAAAAATGTGTATCTTTTTAGCAGACTGCTAATATGAGGCTATGCGCAATACTTTTAGCCTTTCATGGCCTTTTTATGAAATTATGAAACAAATGTTGATTTTTAACTTTGATGTTTCTAAATTTAAACTTTTAAATTAGATTACTAAATTTATATATTTAAGAGTTATGGATTTAATATGTGATTTGTGATGTTTAATTCTTAGACTTATTAAAATTGTAAATTTATATAGAATTATGTGTGTAAAGTATAATAGATAGAATATACTTAACTTATTAATTGATATTTATATTTTATTTTAAATTATAATTTGATTTATTATATTTGTACTATAGTTAGAAATAAAGATTGAAAATTATAAATATGGTATGAATTTTTTTTTAAAAAATATTATTTATATACAAAGGGCCCATGGGCCAGCCAGGGCTGGGCTAGCCTTAGGATTTTACAACCCATCAACAAAATGGGTTAGCCTGTCTCGGCCCATACTTCTGCCAGCCCACGTGGATTGGGCCGGGTTGACCCATTTTGACAGCTCTAGTTGAGAAGCAACGTGAGTGAGAGGCTTACGAGTCACGTATAGCTACGTTTCAGATTATCATTGAAGCATTATCTCGCAAATTTGATGCAGGTGTATTTGATGTAGCGCATATACCTCCATCTAGTGCTTCTACGGCATCTCCTGGTGTTGATTCTACTTCTCGACCCGTTGGATCATGTGATCCTGACGAACCTGTCCATGATGAGTGACATATTTTGATTTCCTTCTTGTTTATATTTATACTACTACTTTTGATCGATTTCTTGACATTTCCTATTTCTCATGCATGTAGTACTACTTTTTTTTAAGACTTTGTAGATTATTTATGATTTGATTTTTGAGGATATTACTTTTGAGTTATTTGGCAATAAGAAGATTGTGTTTTATTATATTTAGTGTTGAATGAGTTGATTCTATTGTGTTTGGCTTGAAATTGTACGTGTACAGGGTCAAATACCAATAAAAAAATGCTTAAAAAAAAAAGCCTAATACGTCGGCTTGGTTGTATTTTTCAACAATTAGCATGTTAAAAACGACGGCAACAACAGTCGTATTTGTTCATCAAATACGACGGCTAGTATATGCCAGTCAAATACGACGGTTAGAAGCCGTCATATGTTCTATTCAAATACGACGGTTAGGACCAGTCGTATTTATTAGTCAAATACGATGGTTATATTTACTTAAGTGACGATTTTACGAACCGTGTCATTAAATCATTTAAACTAATAAAAAATGACTCTTTTAAATAACCGTCATATTTGACCATCGTATTAGCCTAATACGATGGTTTCGTAGCTGTTATCCATCAAAAACGACGAGACTTATTATGACGGCTGAATAGTCGTCATATTTAGCAAATATAACGGTTGTTCGGTCCGCCTCGTATTTGGTCTTTATTTTAGTAGTGCTATTATCTCTTTATTTATTTTGTTAATAATCCATTCTATCCTTTTTCAAAATTGCATTTTATTTGGAAAAAAGTAAATTTTTTAAAAAATATCTTAATTAAAAAAACATTTTTCCTTCTTTTTTTCCCTACCTCGCTACTTAAGAAGAAGATTAATGTAATCACTTACTTTAAGTCCGTATATTTGGTTTAATGGCATGAACCTTATAGTTTTGGCTCCTATACGCTTCCCGTGTCTAACCTTTAAGCGTGAGGGGTACAGGAGAGTGTTTAATTATCTCGTATCATAGAGTTAATGAATTAAAATCTTAGAAGTTTTGGATATCGTCCCCTTGCAAGGATTCTTTTGGGATGGGATTAGGTCCGCATATTTGGTTTAAAGGCATGAACCTTCTAGTTTGCCCACATGTGTTTCTCCTTAATTTATTGTAGAGATGGAGTTAGGTTTGTATATTTGATTTAATGATATAAACCTTTTAGTTTGCCCTTCTATGTGTTGCTCCACCAAACTGAGGGTTTTGTTGGAATAATGATAAGTTTAGGAGTGTGATTTTAAGAAGAAAGAAATAACAATAGATTGCGAGTAGTCGAGTTGATAAGATAAAAAACGCGGCGATTGAAAGGTGAGTTCAAATTCTACGAATACTTTTTTTGATATCAACTTTTTTACGAGAACAAAGTGGGAAAAATTTCTCACCACCGTCTTCCATAGAAAAAGAAAAAATAGCAAAACTAACTGAAGGATTACTAACTATAAAGCAGAAGTGATTTGAAAAGAAAAAATGGGAGATTTGAGATGTGGAACGAGATATGTTACTAGCAAAATAAAAGCAGAGAAGCGGTGGCAATGGACATTGTGAGCAGAGTTGTAGAAATGCCAGGCTGGTGACTGGTGAGTGTCAAATGTTAAATATATAGTGGTAGCATTTTTGGCACGCATCTGTTCTGACTTCTCCCTCCTCTGCTTTGTTGTTTGCTTCTTGCAAACGCAATCTCTATTCCTCTTCTTCTTCTCCTAGACTACTCCAGAAGCCAACAACCCCCTCCTTCACACACTGAATATTAGCCTCTTCTCTCTGGCCTTCAAGACCATAGTACTTATTTCAACCAATTCCGGGGTAAAGTTTTTTTAAAGTTGTTTGCAATGGAGAAAACTTCTGCTCACGCAAACCCTCCCCACGATGAGAAGATTCTTATCGTATGTCCCCATCTTTTCACGCTACGACAAACTCTCATTTCACATGCTCCAACTCCAACGTGCCTACATCATACTACGCAACACAATTCTTTCAAGTTAATGCTTCCTTCGGTCTCCCTCGTAGCAAACTCCCAATCCCCTGCAAAGCTAGCTTTGTTTTGTTTTGTTTGTGCGTTCTCTGCCTCTGCCAACAACAGAAACCGCATCGGAGGTGCCATACCTGGTACCTACTACATTACCATGCCTGAGAAACCTTATGATTCCCCCGTGTATCGATAAAAATGACTATAAGAAGAAACTTTTTTTTTTTATAACTATACATAGAGCTAGTAATAGTAACAAAAACAGCACCACCGAAAGTTTCAGGCTTTTAAACTAAAGAAATTGAAGAATAATTCTTTCTCCATTTCCAATTTAAGCAATGTGTTACTAATTTCTCGACTTCGCATCCCTTAATAAGACTGTATTTATAATATAGCATCTAAGAGAGATAAAAGAGAATGCGTTCTTTAGCATTTTTGTGTATTCATTTTGCCACCGGAACAAATGTATGACTTCCTGACCTCGGTATCTCCCAGCATCTCTTTAGTGGCTCGGATTGATCAAATTTCAGACAAATCGTCAGATTTTGCTTCAATATCACCTACCTAAAACTCTCAAATGGAAGCAACATCAAACTGATACAGTAACAATCTAGCGGAATTACAAATCAGGAGGGCACCCGAGGAGAGGAAACTGAAAATGAATTTGCCAAAGTGTTACAAAAAGAGCAATGTTACAACAGTGACTACTCAACTCCCTCTCTCTCACCAAGTCTCTACAACCATGTAAAAGAATAGAATTAACAGAGACACTTGACTCCTGTGATTCTTCTAAAACAAACTTTATTCAGTCTCATTTACATGTGCCGACCTATTCAGTCACGGAGAACAGGCCAAGCAATAAATCAGTGAGTGTGAGAATTCTACATCAAATTTCACAGTTTTTTTTACATTTCTTTGTTATCCTTTTCCTATCTTAAATTTTTTTACATCTTCACAATTAGAGAACTCCCAACTTGAAACTAATCCACTTAAGCATCCATAATCTTCAGAGGTTCAGCATGATGCTTTCCGTGTTGCTTAGACTGGTGTTGAGACCAGTATGCGTGGGCAGATAAAACCCGGTCCAAGAGCTCCTGGGGCACAGGCTCTCCTCTTCTTTGCTGTGGAGAAATGCTTGCTGTGTGGACCAAAGTCTTCCATTTATCCTGCAAGCACCAAGAAATCAATATCTAATGAAGAATGACAAAAACAAACCCCCCCCCCCCCCACCCCCCCAAAAAAAAAAAAAAAATTTGCAGGAACTTTGGATTATTATTATTTTTTAAAAGTCCATTCATATCCGCCCTTGCTTCCTTAAAATTTGATTACACTTTAGTTAAAAACATTTAATGGTCCTGTACCATGTCGCACACTGATACCTTATCTATTCATTTGTCAAGAAAACAAAAATATCATGCATCAGAAGAAAAGATGGTTCAAATTCCGAACAATCAGAGAATCATTTTCAGACTGCGAGTCCAACAGAAACACACAAGTCCACACAAATGACCTAGAGTTCTTACCTTCAAGTCAACGTATGTTCGATGATCTGCATTATCAAAAGCACGCATTTTAACATCACGCCACCTGCACAATAAGAAATAATGTTCTATTGTCACTCTCATATGCTAAGGAGAATACTTCAAATAAGACAAGAGCTTCAGTCTATGCAACCTTCCAGTTCCAAGTATTTCAACAGCTTCAACCAATGCCTCTACTTCTGCTACAGAGAATGGTCTCCTAGTCCTTCGCTGTGAAACTTCACAGCGTTTAGATTTTTGGTTCATGGGCACCATTGCAAGTGCCTCTGCACTAACTGCAGGAAAAGGAACCAATGCTTTGGAGTCTGGCACCTCTGCCTCTGTTAATGCATCAGTAGCGGTTCTAGGTGAGGGTATTGTCTCCTGATTACTCTCATACGGTTTGTCCGTCTTAATTACTGGAGTATCAAATGTAGCATTGGACAATCCTGAGCCAGGAACAGGGCTCGCTGGAGACCTAAATGTGTGGAACAAGATTCAATGCAAGTGAAAATAACACAGTTCAAACCACAACAGGCAGCTATATAGCAGTGCCGTGAACATTTGATAGAGCAGAATAGAACATATCCATGCAAAACCCAAAAACCAACTCGAGAAGCATTGAATGAGCGCAGGTAAAATCCACAGTGGGTATCGATGCTATGAGACCAATCATATACTAGTTTGAAACTTGAATGGCACTATAGAACCTATCATTACCTGAATAAGTCCTGATCTGTTTCACTTGGTAACTTAGGCGAATCTTTTTTAGGAGACTCAGGCACTTGGGTAAGATTAGGCTCCAATACAAATCCTAAAGTATCAAGGTTGCCACTTTGCAAAATACCAGCCTGCTGCAAAGTCCTATTGTCATCTCTGACCTTCTTTCCTTGAAGTACAACCCCAACACGCAATCCTCCTCCAAGAATCGCAGTCACTGTCTCCATGACCGTCCTCTGTAGAAAACAAAAGAGATATACCACTCAATGATATTCGGCCAGTGTCTACATCATAAATCATTGATCCACTAATAAATAACTATTTCTACAAAACTAGAGAAACATGACCATGCCACCATGTCACCACAACACAAAGGTCAGACCTCAGCAGGACTGGAACCAACTATCTACAGAGAAATTGTGTGGAAGTTAAGATGCACCTTACACCAGTATCATATGCCTGGTAAAAATTATGACAGCTTTGTGCAGTGTGGGAACTAAGTGATTGGCAAATTCCGTATAAAATAAGTTTTCACAAAATTACACGTGATATTCAACAGTCTTAACCTTTACTGTGGAGTATGGGGACAAATTTAACACAGACAGTAGAAATCAGGTTTCTGTGAGATAAGATGCAAGATAAAAATAAGTCTAAAGTAGCTGCTAAACCAAAATAAAAAGGATGTAATAACTGCAATCAGACAGCAACAGATAAACAATTACATGGCATAGAATAACGCACATCAAAATCCCAGTCATTAACAACCCCAGTGCATAAGAATTTCACACACTTCTAAACAAAACCAGATTACAAAAGTAGTATATACCTTAAGTGAACCGACAGTGGCTGTTTCAGGAACCTCAATGTAGAGCTCTGGTACCTTGAAGGACTTGATGCTCAATTTGACTGAATCCATAAAAAGGTGCAAGTAAGAACCCTCCTTGTAACCAGCCTAACAGCTTAAATACTAAAAGAAAATTATTCAAGGAAGAAAGGACAAATGGTGGGTAACAACTCTACCCTTATGATCCTTTGATTTTTGAGGAACTTTAACTGAAGTCGAAGCCCCATTTCCTGCAGGAAAGGAGGTAAAGCAATTCAGGATTACAGGATACCTTCAGAAACTTAAACCCAAACAACATTCGAGTAGGTAGATACCTCTGCGAAGGATAGCATCCGAGCTGCAATTGTCTCCTTTTATTCCCTTCTCAGGTGCATTAGAAATACTTTCACTACTGGCTTCCTGATCATATGCAACTACAAAGCTACGGCCACACAATTTCCTTCTCTTAGAAGGAGTATCACGTAGACATCTCTCGCGTACATGAATGCCTTTTCTATTTCTGTAAAAAGGCCTCATTCCCTCATCTACAATGCAAAAAGTCTAGTGTTAATGAGGGAAAAAAAATTAAACTTGCATGGAACATAAATAAATCCTTTCTCTTTAAGCACATTAACTGCACCCAATTCTTACTGTTGTTTGAAAGTTCATAATCTCTCAACTTTGGCGCTACTTTCCAGTATTTCGATGTCAGCATCTTCCTAATTCTTCGGTACCCATTGCGTGGTTGTGGCCTCAAGGCCCTAAACTTGGTGCTAAATTTATTGCACCTAAAAGAATTTTCGTCATCATCTCTAATTCCTAAATTTACATCATTCCTATGCTTGGGAAAAGAGGCACTAGGAAGAGGGTCCCTGTACAAGGACAACTGTACACTACTATCTGAGTTAATCAGTGCTTTATTATTCATACACTTCTCCACCGGATGCTTTACACTGCATGGGTTAGCCACAGTCAGGTCTTTACCCTGTTTCATTTCATCCCCTAACTGCCTTACGGCTTCCTTCCCTATTTTACCATTCGATAAACCCCCCAACACATGGGTGCCTTCCTCTGCTTTGCTGAGCAGATTCCCTTCTGCAGTTTTATCATCACAGATTCCCAACTTCAACTCACAATCCACTTTCTTGGAGATATCAGAACTCAGGATGGTTGAGGTGCGTTCTGAAAAAGAATCATTTTCTGCATTCGGAAAATCCCTTGGAGTAGGATTAGAATTGTGCTCTTTCACTGCAAGTTCTGGTATAAAAGCACTTTCCACACAGCTTCCCTGATCAAGGCATTCTGACCTGAAGGTTTTGTTATTTTCTTCGACTCGTTCTTGTTTGATCCCATCCAGGTGAATGCCAAGTAGATCCTTGGCTTCTGATGCATTACTAGAAGCAGAACCTTCACTTTCCTGTAGCAACTTGCCAGCTACAGCAGCCAGCAATTCAAATGCACAAATTTGATGATCTTCAACCGACTTCCTACGGGGACCTCTCCTCTGGAAAATATATGACCAGGAGATGCATGAGAACATACAGAAAAATTAAGATTGCACGAAACCAACCATGCCCGGCAGAAACTTACTCTGACTGATCTAGGAGCTCTAGGTATAACAGGAATTTGATAGCCATTGAAACCATACTCCAGCCTCTTCTTCGACACCATATCTCATGAAGCATGCCAAAGAAATATCATGAAAGACGGATCAAAAGCTTTCCAGACCAGACCTATACAGAAAAATAACCATTTTCTCAGTCAAGCAGAAGATAGTTCATAAATGTAAAACAAATATGAGATCTGATCCATCATGCAACGTGACCTTATGACACTTTTCAGAATGTGGTATTTAGACAATGCCAACAAGGTTACAATATGGCAATTCAACTTATGTTGTATTCTTCAATTCAGGATCATGAAGCACATAAAGTTACGTGCAATAGGCTGCAAACACTCTTTCAAACCTACAAAAAAGTGTCATTATTGCTTATAAATGTTCTTCTAATAAACTGTAAAAAGAGGTGAGGCATATATGAGATGGTGGTCAGAATGATTTTGTTAAAAAAGGTCATACTTCCATCCCTGTAAAACCAGCTTTAAACAAAACACTCTTGACATAAAGCAAGAAATCATGATTTAGATATTTGAAAATTACCACAAGAAATTAGATCAGAGTATTATGCTTGGGTTATTGAAAAAGACAATGAAAACTTGAATTCTATAGCACAAGACTTGACTTTCATAAGTGGACAAATAAAACAGACACACACAAACAAGTAGATGTTGTGCATCTGCAGGAAAGCTACCCGTCTACATATTATAGATGTAAACATGTAAGAAATGGGAATTATAAGAACGGCATGAATCAAATAAGCATCAGATCAGACGCCAATCTCCGTAAATTTAAAAGAATACTGCCAACAGAATACCCATGTGAGTATCCCAAATATGACAAAATCAAGAACCCACATCTAATTTTGCGATGTGCATCAAAGTACACCTGCAAAAACTTCAAACGTAAATTCCGATGCTTTGCACTAACGGAATTATCACAAAATTCCTACAATCATACGCGATCATGCAAAAGCAACCCAGAAAATTCAATCCATTCTCCGCAGATCCCTCCATGATCAACCTCAATTCCACCCGGAAATGACAACCCACCCGATCTCCTCAATTTTCCACGCAGATCAACCGAAATCCAAATACCAACAAACACAACCATCCCACCATCAAACAAACAACACAATTGTCATAGTTCCTGTATCACCAAAATTATTATTAAAAAAAATATTCAAACGGAAATGATTACCTCGGCGATCCGTCGAGAATTAACGAACCCTCTACGTATTTCTGTACAGGAAGAAGAAAAACAAAATTCGGAAATGGTTTGGCCTAAAAGAACAAAGAATAAAAGAAAGAAGAAGACATAGTAGCGAAGTAATTGTAATTAGTGAGAGTATTTATACGAGAAAGGAGAAAGGGGGAGACGGATGTAAAATTGTGGACAGGATTGAAAAACCTCTCTGGGTTTGAAGATGGAGGAGAGAAGCAGAACCAACCAACCAAGAGCTTTTAACAGAGTGCTAAAACCTCTCTCCCCCTTCTCTCTCTGCCCGCACTATTTTTTTTTAAATAAATTAAAAATTATTAAAAATTTAAAAAAATAAATATAAATAAATATGGGAAATGATGTGGGTAATTGGTTTTGTAGTTGTTTGACCACACAACCGGACTAGCCGGTAAGTGTCCAGGCAATTGCAGGTCACCCCTTCACTCTTCGTTTCTTGGTCGCCTGGACAATTGGACCACTTTCTCCGTCTTGCACATATCTGTAACCTGCAATACGGATCTCGCCACGTGGCACGTGCTTTCTTAACTTTGTCTTTCTTTTTTTTTAATAACGGTTGTGATGAAAATTATTTTTTTTTTTTACTTATCCAAGCCTTCGACCCAATTAAACCCATAGACTTGAAGGACCGTCATGTAAATTCATCAACATATACGCGGCAGGCATCGAACCAAAGCTACACCTCACTTGAGGCGTCAGCCTTTGCCAATCCCAAGTCCTGCGAATAGAAAATTGTTATTATTATTATTTTGGGTAGAGGGATATGATAGTATAATATTAGCCGTCAAGATGGGATAAAATATTTAATTGATTAAATTATGCAAGTACAAGAATTGGCAGAAAATTTTAGCTCTTTTTAATACCTTTTGAGGAAGGAATTAGTGATTGGAGGGTATTTAGATTAGGATTATAAATTTATTTTTAATAAATAAAAATATAATTTTAATTTTTATTAAAATAAAATTTAAGATTAATATTGTAATTTATTTAGATTAAATAATAAAATTATAAAATTTTACAAATAAAACTTATTTGTATTAATTATAATTTTTTTGGTCAAAACAAATTGTAAAATATTTTTTTCCTTTTCTAATATTAACATAATTGTTTTCTTTTATTCTCTAATCACGAGTGAGTGAGAACTTAAATACTAGATTAATTCAATAGTTATAAACAGAGATCCTTAATAGAAGAATTTTTATATGAATATGAATTTTTAAATATTTAATTATAAGTTAGACACTTGTCTAATAGATTAGTAGTTAAGGGGTGATTGAATGGATTTGTTTTATGACTATGTGATAATTAATGTTTTAATTTCGTTAGCTTCTATTTTTAGTCATGCACATAAACGTTTATTGATCAGAATGTTCTCTTAAAAAAATGATGGGAGTGGATAAAAAGGAAAATATTTGGTATTTTCTAGAAAATGGCATTTAATTTTTAAAAATAAATGAGTTACTTAGTAGGCTAGTTTCGGGAGACGATGCCACTAAGTAATATTTGCCGTGGGCGAATGCACTTTTCAGACTGAGTCTCTCGTATTAATTGTTGTTTTCTATTTATATGAATAACAAATTGCAAATTATATATTTTTTATTTAAAACTTTGAATATCTTGTTTAGTATAAAAATTTAATAAAGTATTTTATTATAGATAAATTATTCCATTTTTTTTCTTATTTCTATCTCACAATATATGTATTTTTTTAAAAAATTTGTCTTTAAAATAAATATTTTCTACATGTCAAGAAGTATTAATAATATTATTTTAATACTATCCATATTTCATAATGTTACTCTGTCTTTTGTTTATCTTACACACTGCACTCAATTTTCTAGGTAATTTGAGTAGGCCTGTTAGGTAGTATAACCTCAAAAAATATTTTATTTTCAAACTTTTTAATTACTGTGCACAAATATGAAAGAACTTATATGAGATGGAAGGAATGAGAGATTAGTGGTTAGGCTCAAAGAATAATGGAATTTATAATTTTTAAATAGAAAAAGTTAGTTGTAAAAGTTTAGAGGAAGAATGTGTTTATTTAAAAAAAAAAAAAAGGTTTTTTTAGTATCTCCGAATAAAAATAAAATATTTAATTTTGGACAAATAAAATAAAATGTTAAATTCAGTTCCTGTTAAATAATCAACCGTTTTTCTAAAAAAAATAAAATAATACTAACCAAAATATTCCTTGGTTCAATTGAGCTCAAGAATAATTACTCATTTGATAAAGTAGTCTTTATCAACTCCATGGTTCATGTAAATATTTAGTTAATTGTAAAAATTTGTAAGAAAAAATAATATATTTATTTTTGAGGTTACTGAACAATTCACATATCACTTGATACAGATGAATTCTGTTTTTCCCCTGAAATTTTTATTTAAATAAAAATAATATATTTATTTTTTAACGTCTCAAAATAAAAATAAAAATATTTAATTTTGGATAGAAAATATAATATGTTAAATTATTTCCTAATAAATAATCAACCTTTTTTTTCCCTATCAAAGGTAAAACAGTACTGACCAAAATGTTCGATTCGTCTCTAAATTTACTGAGCTTGTGATTCAAGAAAACTGAAACGTAATTACTCATTTAATAGAATACTCATTATAATATTTTAAAAAAAAACTTTAGATTTATTATTTTAATTGAACACATGCCCCCACCTCTAATAGTTGAACTCTCTTGCCACACGGCAAGCAAAAGTTCAATCAAATACTTTCTCTATTCCATAATATATGTCGTTAGGGATTATTTTTACGGTTTCAAATTATAAGTTAGTGAGAACTTTTTAATAGAGTTGTAAACGAATCAAACGTTTACGAACAAAAATTTGTTCGAGCTCGTTCGTATTCGAATAAGACTCGTTCGTTTAATAAACGAACGAACTCGAATAATAAACGAACGAATTCGAACATGTTCACGTACATATTCGAACATTCGCGAACATATTATATATATTTAAAAATTAATTAATTATTTTATTTATATTTTATAATATTAAGATCTATTCTTAATAAATCTTATATTATAATTAATTATATTATTATATATTTATTTAATATTATAATATTCAATTATTTTAATTAAAATTTGAATTATTATTTTTATAAAATATAAAATATAAAATAAACGAACTTGAACAATTTGAACTCGAACATTAATCGAATTTTTCGAATTCGAATATTATCAAACAATAATCGAACGAACTCGAACATGAACTCAAACTCGAATAATAAACGATTTTCAAATTCGAACTTAAAACTTGAATATTATCAAATAATAATCAAACGAACTCGAACACGAACTCAAATTTGAATAATAAACGAACGAACTCGAATAGTGTTCGATTATATTCGAACTCGAACTCGAACTCGAAAAGGTGATGTTCGGTTTGTTCGTGTTCGAATACAGCTCTACTTTTCAAGAAGGTTTTAAAGTTATTTTTATATTATCGTCCTTATTTATTGTTCTCTTTCTCTCTCATCTCTTTCTTTTATTTTCAAAACATTTAAATAGGGGTATTTTAGGAAGAAAAGATATAAAATTATTTTATTTTTAGAAATTTTAATATGTATGAAATTAAGTCAAACGATTTATATTATGTGATGGAGGAAGTATTTTTTACCAATGCAAAGTTGCAAACTTTATTTATCCTTTAAAAAAAATGATAAAGCTGTGTTTAAACTGGTGGGATTCAAATGGAAATTAATGAATGGCTGAAGAAATAATAAGTTCGCGATTTCGTTATTGTGATGAAAAAATTCAGCACCAACCGTGACATTGGATTATTAGAGCACGTGAATTATTCCCCATATTATTTTGAGAAATTTTCAGTTTCAAGGTCAAGGGATTGGTAACATCTTCTTCGTTCTTCCTCGATCTCACGGAGGCGGCTCCAATTTTATGAACGGACAAAGCATGAAGATCATGCCTTTTTCCGCGTTAAGAAATTGGAATTTTCACGAGTTAAAGAAGATTCATTTTGGGATTTTATTATCATTTATTTTATATATATTAGAACACGGCAATATTTGAATATCCAATCCAATGTCAACTTGAATACAATCTATTACCATTTTTTTTCTTTTCCATTTTTACCCATTTTGAATGTGGGAGTCTCAAGGGAGATGAATCTGAGTATGTTTCGAGCGCTTAAAATTATGTTTATATAAATGCGGAACGAGTAATCATAGATTGTTCAGCATTGATAGGATAAAAGACTTTTATTTTGTTATCATTGATGCCATCATTTTTGGTGAAATTTAAACGACTAATAATTATATTACTTTGATTTGTTAGTATATAAAACAATTTTTTAACATTAGGTAAATAATTTATGTGATAAAAATCAAGATATATTTGTGTAAAATTTGTTTGCGTCATGTTAAAAAGAATAATCAAATTAACTATGAAGTCTATAAAATAAGGTGAAAACATTGTAATACTAGTGCACTTGGATTGGAACTTTTTTGGAAAAAGAAAAAAAAAAACTTATTCTGTTTTATATTGACAATAAAAAGTTTAATTTATAAAATATTAATAATTTAATCTTCATTCAAAATATATTACAATTGAATTATAAACATTTTTATAAAATTAAAATATAATTTATATATATTAAAAAAAATTATCGCGTCAATCCATTGTATTAGAAGTTTCAAGTGGCATAGAAAACGCGCAAGTGAATTTGCATGTGAGGCGGAGAGGTTTAGGGCTTTAGGTAGGGGTTTGAAAGGGTTTGGCAGAAGAAGCCAACGGTGCACGTGGCCTGGTCGTCTGAGTTCCTTATCGTAACCGAAACAGTAAAGTGTGTGTGTTTGGGAGAGAGAGAGAGAGTCTGTCTTAGGATAAGAGCAAATATTCAGTGAACAAATAAATCTAGACACGCACCCAAAAACCCAGAGAAAATTCCTATTTGAGTGGGGTCCACTTCCTTCTTGGATCTTACAATTTACCTTTATTAGTATTTGTTAAAAAAAGGACGTAGGATAAAAAATTGGGGTTTTAGAGGTCGCGGTAAAAATTTTACTCTCGCATTTGTGTTTGGTGTCTACTATTTACACGCAAATGGTGCATCAACGTTTAAAAGTATACTACCAACTTAGGGACATTAAAGACATTCCACTAAACATGAAGACACATTAACAATTCTGGCGGTAGTTTCATTATATAATATTCTTCCTGTTACAAAATATTTATTTGTGAAATTTTTTTACATAAATTTAGAATATTAAAAATAATTAAAATTTATATAAAATTTATATTCTATTCATATTAAAAATACGACAATTATTAGTTGGTGAAAATTTTTAAAAAGTAAAAAAAAAAAAATTTTGTAGTTGATTAAGAATAAATAAAGGTAAAATGAAAAAGAATTAATTATTAATTTTAGAAATGTATACATGAATATCTATTTTAAAATAAAATAAAAAAATCATGAACAATTTTTTTAAAATATAGGAAGTATATTTTATAGCTAAAATATTCTTTTTTTTTTAATGCAATGCCCCTACAAATAGTAATTAGAAATAAAATAAAGCCAGATGACAAGGAAAGATTAATCTAAAATTTTGAATAATGAAGTGATTTTTTAAAAATTATTTAATAATTAGACACTCGATTTATATTTTAAAGATATTAAATCTTAATTCCATTTCAATTGTATAAATACAATATTTCATTCACTCCAAAATGAATAGCCAAGAACGAACATCATATATTTTTTATATATAACAAGATAATATTTGAGCAAATTATAAATATACCGTATCATGTGTAAATTGGTTTTGTGTTTAATTAATATTCTCTTATGAGCATATATTTTTTTAAAAACTTAATTTTACAGCTTCAAATTTAAATAATCTAATATATCACCAAAACGTTATGTGAAGTCAATTAAAGATGGGTTAGGCAACTAAACTTTGCCAAATATTTTCCTAATAGAAGTCCGTCAAATGCAAACTTTGTGACAAAATTGGGCACGCATTATAAAGTTCGAGATGCTATCATCCACAACTGTTCATTGGCAAAAGGGACAGATCCATCTTCATTTTCTTTATTATGGTGTGCCCCTAAAGAAGGATGTCACCTGTAACGTTTGAGGCCAAAATACTCTTCAACAGAATGATAAGAGGATATTCCCTTTTTAAGTTTTTTTTTTTTGGTTGGAGTTAAAAAGAGAGACAGATAGAGAGGAATCGTGACGGGTGGAGCGGCGAACACCACCCACCTATCCTTATTGGGTACTGACGTCAAAGGGACAATGGAAAAGTGCAGTTCGGTTGAGCCAAGAGATTTTGACGGCGTTAGTTGGAGATGGGGTGAAGGGACCTACAACACGCACAAGCCTGGATGCTACCCAATCGAAATGCGTGGTCTATTTTCATCTACTATCAGAAGGAAGGTGTCAACGTTATTTATCATCAGCCAGAGCCGTGCAGTCCTTGCCTAGGCAATGCTTCCGTCCTAGTAGAAGGCATTGGGATTCGGGGCGCGCAATTCTTGTGCGGAAATTGCGCGGTTCTTTTGTGGTCGTGATTTGAAGACGCAGATCGTACAATACAGAAGAAGTCACGTCTTCTAATTCAAAAGTAAGGTAAAACGATGTCGTTTTGCTTTGATTTGGCTTTGACTCTACAGAAGCCAAGCCAGGTTTCGATTTCGATTTCGACGACGAAAAGTGCAGATGAGACGTTTGGCAGTGTGAGTTGATGTTTTTCCTATTACCAATACGAACTGTTTCAATTTCTTCACGCCACCATCTTACCTTGCTTTTTCATCTCCTTCAACGAAAAAACCATTGCCATTGTTGAAGTTTTTGTTGCCCATTCACCTCTCCCGTCGCCGAAAAACCATCGTGTTTTTCCTCTTCGAGTTGCTCATTCGCTCCATCACTGTCAGCCTCTTTCTCCTTCTGTCCTTTCACCATTTGCGGATACTTTCAGTCAGTGTCGAGTACCGTATTTTGCCTCTCTCTTATCACTGTAAAGAACACCTTACCTTCCCTCACTGTCAACCTCTTTTGAAGCCTAGGATAAAAAAAAAGAAGTGGCAAGAGAGCGAGAACGAAGAAGAAGAAGGGAGTTTTGCAACTTTTGAACCTTGGGATAGCTTCAAAGCTCAGGTAAGATCATTTCTCTTAGAACAAAAAAGTATTCGGGGCATCACAAGGTTTCATTTAATACAAGTGTTGTTTGGGGTTGGGATATTAACCGTTAAAGTCCTTGGAAAATTTTTTTTATTTACACATTGTTTGGGGTTGGGATGTTAACCGTTTTGCTTAATGATGTTTTGGTGAAATTTTGCTGTTCATTTTATGTGAATGAAATGCAGTGAAAGGAAGGGCAAAAATAGGTCACACAAAGGTTATGTAAAGTAAGAAGATAAGTTGAAAATGGAATGAAAGAAATGCTGGAAACAATTTTTGAGTCGGGTGTGGCAAGAGCATGAGTCTCTCTCTATGCTAGTTGACCTCTCATTTCTTTTGACTGGGTTTTAGTTGACCTGGAAAGCTCTTAAGAGCACAATGGTCTACAGAAAGGAAGTAAGTTCTGGATAATAGAAGAGTGGCCTAGTTGGATGGATTTTTGCATTACTATTGTTAAATGAGTGGTTGCATTTGATGAATACTAAAAACTGATGGTGTAGATGAAAGTTGAGGTGGACAACATCTGATATAGCTTAATTGACAAATCGAAAATATTAGCCAACTGGAGAAAGTATCAATTCACATTCCTTTATCAGGGCAATTATGTTAGATACTGTTATGGGAGGATGCTCCCCCCCCCCCCCCAAATGTTGTTCTTACAAATTTTCTTCAGCAATAGATATTCTAATCGTGAAAGTTCTCTGCATATATATAGTTTTCTCCAGAGTGAGCTTTTGATGTTCTCTTTTGATTTTTGCTTATGGTAACTATTCAAAGACATATAATAGTTTCTTCATTGTCTGATTCTGCCTGTATATTGTCTACCTTTATCTTATACATCTGTATCTATGACATTTCAGATTAATGGCTTCAGGAACAGGAATAGTATCTTGGATTAATTGAAACTGTATGATGAACCTCTTGTAGTTTTTTGTCACTCGAGCATTTTACTTGCTGTCTAATGCTTATAGACTAAGATCCTTTGCTTCTTTGTTAGTTTATTTAACTGGATGAGAGCTGCCCAAATAGTCTTGGAGGAGGTTTTCTCTTTGCAGCTGAACTTTTGTTCTTCTGTTATGAGGATCTAATTAATGTTAGGTGTAAACATGTCTATTGCAAAACTAGCTATTCCAGTCATGTTTCATCACTTTTGCCTATTATATAGCAGGTCTGGTATTACTTTGGACATTAACTTTAACGATTTTTTTTTTAACTTTCTCTGGCATCGTTTGAAGCAATAGGCAAAAGTTTTTTTCATATTCTGAAATTATTCAAACAATATTTCTACTTCCTGGGTCTTTTGGTAGTTTATGTCCATTTAATGATTCAGCTAGAAAAAATTTATATCAAATGGAAAGGAAAAGTAAAGATTCAGGCAGAAACGTAAATCCAAATAACATAACTAGCACTTCCTCATCTTTAGGTGCATTTACATGTTTGCAATATATTTTGTGCATTAGCTTTTGATTATTGGGTTATGCTTAACTTACTGTATCTGCTAGATGGGGGTCACTTGTAAGTAGAGAATGTCCTCTTTTTCTGCATTTTCATTTCAATCCTTCTTTGGGAATAATAACAAACATGAAATGCTTGAATTTGCTGGTCTTGTTTGATTTTTCTTTCCTTTTTACAAATTATGATACAATTGGAAAAGTAAATCTCACATGCAAAAAATTGAATTTAATGTGTTTCTAGTGGAATTATGTATGTAGTCACTTTGGCATTATTTTGGGCTTCTTTAGCATAAGATTCACTTTGAGTTTTCTCTAATCTTGTGTATCATTTATGAATTTGATCAGTGTTATATAAATGGTGAGGAGTTCAGTTTGCTAAAAATTTTCTCACTCTACTCAACACCAGTAATGGCAACTCTACTTGTAAATGATTCTATCCCGTATGATTGCTGCAGTGCTTATTAACTTTATTGTTATGAGGTTTTCATTTTCCTATTCTTCTTATCTTTCTTGGATGTTTAGATTATATTTAGGATGCAACAATGTGTTAAATATTTAGATTATATTTTGGTGACCAAAGGTCACGGATTCGAATCACCGTGGAAACAGCCTCTTGGCAAAATGTCAGGGGAAGGCTGAATACATATCAGTTCCCTCCCCCTACCCCCGCATGGCGGGGAGCGCTTGGCTCACCGGGGCTAGCTCTAACAAAAAAAAATCTCTTGGTTTTCATTGATACCTGCTCTTTGTGCAGTGTGGTCTAGGTGATGCTTTTCGCTGCATTACATGTCCTTATAATTTTTGTTCATTAGTTATGGCTATGGAATTGTTGTGATTGTAGGGTATTAAACTCAAATGGCTGAACCAAAGCATGCATGATATATTATAAGAGTTGTGAAGCTGATTTTTGGTGGTTTTGAATGCAAACAAAGCTGCAGAAATTAAATGAACTAAAGCTAGTTGCATAATACTCCTGAAAATACGGTTTTGTTATGTTCAATACCATGAACTATTTGGAAGCTTTTAAGAGGGCTAGGTTGAAGGGGTGAATGAAACTCTTTTACTGAAATAATGTCTTAGAAAGCTTAGATTTTACAGGTTACATGGAAAAAGTCATAGAAATTTTCTAGGCAAAATTTCTTCTATAACTGGAATACTGTTTGAGCAATTTGTGTACGCTGTTTGTTTGCTAATTTAACCATATGGAATGGACTTAATTCTGGAACCTTGTGAGTTGAAATTTGTAGATAATTGTTTTAGGAACATTTTGAGGTATATTTGACTTGATTTGGATAAGTTGATAAAACGTTATAGAGTATATAATGACGGTTGTCATAGTATGATTGCTGAGAATGGTGTTTTTGCTTAATTGAAGAAGGATGGTTGTTTTACCTTATTTTAACCTAAGGGATTGTTATAAACCTTGAGAGATTGAATATACCTGAAGCCTTTGATGTGAAAAAGAAAATGTTCATGTGGTTTGTAGGATATTTGATGTTTGTTTTGTCTCACCAAAGCAAAATATCTATATAGCCTAAAGTAAACATATAGAAATAGAATAGTGGTTATATTTTTATTTTTGTTTCTACTTAGTTCAGTTAGATGCTTTGTTTCACCATGGAATATTGTAACACTTTGTTGTAGGTGATCTTAATTGGAGGGGACGATAAACCTTGGGAAGTATTGAATCCAAAAACTTTTAAATACAAGGTGAGTTCTTGTTAGCCGAGAAAATATGTTCTGCAAGTGGTTTTTAAAAAAAATTCATGGCCACAATATCACAATGTGTAATATTTCTTTTTTTTAACCTATCCTGTGTAGTGTGTGAATGACTTTCGAACTAACTCCATAAATTTTTCCTTTACAGTAATCTAACAACTCATAGATAATTGTAAGTTCGTCCGTTTTATATATGCTTTCTTAAAGCATTATTTTGCCATGTTTAAATATGAACAAGATCTATACTTTGCTTATCAACTTTTAGATATTAATGAATCTCTTAAATCCTTTTCTCTTCTTAAGAAATCCACCTCTTTTGAACCTCTTTATTCCCTCACTGTCAACCTCTTCCTCAAACCTCTCCCTTCATCATTTGTGGTTGCTATCGAAGAGGTGTCATTAGTTGCTTTCTGCTTCCCTCATCTCACTACGTGATGGTATTTTCAGAGTGGGGACCCTTCTACAAATAACATTATGCTAGTTTAAAAATGTCTTCTTTTAACTAAATGTCTATTATTTTTTAGTTTCCTGTATTTGTTGTCTATATAATGCCTTAGTTCAAACCTAATATGGAGCTTTTATTGTGATTTTTCTCTGTTTCTTGATTTACGCTTGGTTTATATTTCTTTGCTTTCCAGTAGCTTGTGTTTTATATTTTATACTACTTTTTTAGAGTTCTACCATTTTCTGTGAAATATTTGATATTGTGGTTGCAATGAAAAAAAAAATATGGTTAGAATGCGGTTTAGAAATTTGCCAGATTTATTATTTTTACTTAGTGAAAAAATAAATTCGATAAACAGTACTTTGTTTCTTGTGTTCTGAATATCAAGAGTCAATTATAATTATAACTAGTTTTATGTAACGCAACTTAAATAAAGTCCTTATACTTCACTCTGAGCCTTTTTTCCCCCCTTCCTTGCTCCCTTCTGTTGTTTGGCTCTTGCTAAAGGACCATTAAGAAGGTATATGTGGCTGAAAGAAAATATGAAGGAAGAGAATCATGAAATTTTCATAAAGACCTGGTTATTAAAAGCTAGACAAAATACAAAGAAGACTGGTAGAAGGCATCTTTTGTTTTGAGTAGATTTTTTCATTGTTGCTTCCTTAATTTAAAGAGAATTATATCAATGATTTTTGGAAGGCTATTTTCTTTGTGAAATGAACATCAAAATCAGTGTAACGAATTTATTATGTACCATCAGATTTGTAGTCTTAAGTGATGCTATAGGCAGTGTTCCATTCTTCAAGTCTCTTGTGTTGTTTATCATTTTAGTCTATAAAAAAGAATTTAATTGGTTCTTTTATCCAAATTTTATTAAATCTCATCTCTTTTGGCATTATTAGTTTTTTTATTTTTCTTTTTTAGCAACTAAAGCTTGTATTTGGAATTGAATCCTGCATTTCTTGAGGGACTTTAAGCTTAAATGAAAGGGAGTAAGTATATTGTTGAAAAGTATTAGAACTGTTAATTGAACTATTAGTTGAACCTTCTTGTATGCTAAACACATGATACTCTTGAGACTGTTATGCTAAGGGAAAGGAATTAGTAGAATGGGTTTGAAAAAGGAGCAAGAACAGCCCCCGGTAAAATGAGTGTGAGTTATCATAACATAATGATTGCTATGTTTTGCTAAAAATAATAATTAGCTTTTGCATGATCATCTAATACTTGTTCTTTTCCTTTCTTTATCATCTAAAAAAGTGACAAAGGGAATTAGAAAAACTATATATAAAGGGCTTCATTTGTCATGTGAGTTGGAGTTGGACCATCAATTAAAACTATATTTTTCTTTCTAAATTTGCATTATGTACTTGTTAATGTCGAAAACCTTTGTTCTTATTCTTAAATTTCTCAAATCTCTTTGAATACAGGACTATCATTCTATCCAAAAAAACGTCATGTTACTGTTATATGCATCTTTGCATAAAATATCCTAGTGGTCTGTTACCTCTAAAAACATCCTTCTTTTCTACTAGTTGAGCATCCCTCCAATGCATTCTTTCCATTCACAATGTGTTTAGGGTAGTAAATTGAATCAAAACTCAAGTGTAGAGTGACGAATCTCCCTGTCATTAAGTATAGCCTGCAATATTTCCTCCTTCAGAATAATACATAACTATGCTTCTTGAGAAAAAGTAAGAGAGATTCATGCCTTGTACGATTGTTGTTTTAGGCTTCTTTTAGAAATGTTGAAGTGAAGTTTTGTAGTTGTAGTGATTACCCATTTTGAAATAGTAATTGCAGTCATATAATAAGTTAAAAATTACTATCTTGAAAGTGACATGAATATCATCACAGGTTACATTAAACATACATTTTATACTAATAGGCCGGTTTTGTTGTCATTGCGCCATGTCATCAAGGAGGATGCATCTTAATAATGCAGCTACATTCTGAACAACTTTGTACTTGACCTGTACTGTGTCTTTTCAGCGATTGTGTATTCATTAGATGCATTAACATCTCATTTCTGTTAAGGATTATTGAACTTTTCTCTTTACTTGGGAGTGAGATTATTACTGGACAGAGAAACTACTATTGGGCATTTGTTTTGCGTGGAAAACGTCCATGACTACTTCTATGTCTCAAAGGCTTCTGAAAGCCTACGTATAATGCACAATAACTTAAATGTGCTTTTAATTACAGATAAATTGCTTCATGAAAGTTTGTTTTTTATAATTCTAGTAGTGTTTTTATTTGATAAAAAAGAGGTATTTTGTTTAATTTTTTTTAACAAAAATGTGCTAGTTGTTAGTAATTTTAGTGATACAGTTGTAAATGAATATAGTAATTATTAGTATATGTGCTAAGTATATGGGGCGTCAATATAAGCATGATTGGGGAACCTTTCAGTGCTTTGCGACGATGGTTTACCATCAGAAGCCCACGTATGATGCACAATAACTTAACTGTGTTTTTTTCTACAGAAAAAGTGGTTTGTGAATGTTTGGTATTGAGTTATTGTATAAGGTTAAGAATTTTAATTTTGTGGCAAGTATATTGGAAACCATTTGTTTTAAATAGATGGTGGCATTTTTCGAAAGACAGTGGGGAGTTTAGCTTATTGGTTTTGGAAGTTGGGTTATTCTTTGGCAATTTCATTACGTTTTAAGTATGTGAGTTGAAGAAAATCTGATATTTTGTTGTATGTGTGCTAAGTATATTGAGTGTCAATTTAAGCATGATTGGGGATCCAATCGATTTTTTGTTACGATAATCTACCATCAGAAGTCCATGTATGATGTACAATTCGTGAAAATATTGTCAAAATTGTTAAAGTAAAACTACTGTTGAGTTTATTCTAATTCTCAGAAGGGATAACGAAATTTAAATAAATTAGAAATGCTATGAAGTTTTTGAAATCCATCATATGCTAGGTATATTAGGCATCAATATAAGCATGTTTGTCAATCATTCAGGCTTTTGCGAGGATGTTTTATAAATAATCATAAAGCTAACAGAATATATTTTATAAAGTTGACATTATGGCAATTCTATGGACATTGTACTTTTTTTCTCTGATTGCTTTCCCTTTCAACTATATTCTTCATTGTTGTGGAGCAGTTGTTCAGTGGATCACATCATGTGTGTTTTGCAGCCTGAATTTAAGAATAGTTATTTTGTTTGTTAGAATTAATATGTGAATATAGAGTTGGAAGTGTAAGAAACTGAAAAAATTGAATTTAAAGTTATCTTTGGTAGTCGATCGTATACTTCTTGATAGACAGCCAAGGTGAGATCAATCTAGACTTTGAAAAGAAATAGTGCATTTTCTCAATTGAGTCCACTGTTATACACAAGTTCTAGAGATTTTTCTCTGTGTATATTGAATGTGTTTATAGCAAGGTGGTAATTGAGTTGGTTACAAACATCCTTTACTAGTTGGTAGGTTCTAGGTTCATTGTACATCCCTTTCCCCTTGATGTATTGGACAGATCGAAGAGAATAGGAAATTAGTTATCATTTTTTTTCTCCCTCCTTGTTGTCTTCTAATAGATTTTTTATCTACTAATTTTATCATTGTCATTTGTAGTCATGAGTAATTAATATTCCAAGAAAACCTTCTTTCGGTGATTGTTAATAAGATATAGTGAGATTATATTAATATTGTAGTCGAGACCATACAAAGCGAGATTTGGGGCCGCGCAATTCTTGATGCCGGTAAATTTTATTTTTTGCATTTCCTGACTTCTATGTTTCCATGTACAGTGGAGTGGAATCGTTGGGAGAAAAAAGTAGAGGCAATATTTGATCTCCGGGCGACTACTATAATCAGTAAGCCAGTGAGCCTGGGTGGTGGCTCCCAGTAGACCTAGGTGGTGGTCTTTTTTGTACATTCTATAATATATAGTTAGTATGTGCATATGTTACATTGGGATTTGTGTTTCTATTGGCATTGGATTTTAGAATAATTTTTTTAATTGTTTCGGTGTTCACAAAATGTCATCTTTTATGATAAATTTTTCAATTACATCTTGAAAAAAATTTAAAGGTGAAAATGATTTTTCATTCGAAATTATTCATGTATATTATCTTAATAGATAGTTATTATTATATACACAGATACCTTTGTATTTGAATAATTTAACTCGAAAATAAGTGACATAACTTCATTTCTAACGTTTTGTGGGCTTCCTATATGTATGGTCATTGGAGAGCTTTGGAGAAGGAATTCTAAGGAGGATATACAGCCTTCATTGCTAGTAAAGAATCTTAATGATGATTACTGAGTAAATATGCTGTGATTGATTAGCAAAAAACATGAGTATCTAGTCTTCAATAAAATAATAATTGTAGTAGAAAACATATTAACCAGTGTGCCGCTATCATATGCTTGGGGTTTGTGTTCATGTAAACGTATAAGGTGATCATACATTTGTGTCAGGTGTGCATGTGTTTGTGTGGCAATGGCCTATGTAGTAAGTATGACGATATATAGTGTGGTTCGTGTTAATATAATTGCATAAGGTGTTCATCTATTTGTGTCACATGTGTATGTGTTTGTGTGGTTTGTTATTATAGTAACTAGTACAAATTCATTTTGGGCTTGTATCTTCGTCGTATAAAGTGTTCATGTGCTCATGGAATGTAGTTCATGTGTTTGTGTGGCTATTGCAATGCATTGTGGTTCTTGATCCATCGTAGCAAGCTTTGCACATTGCCAACAATGCCAAGAAGAGTACTACTAGATTGATAATTTTTGGATAAAAGGATGTACAGTGACATGATTTTTCCCCCTTCTCCCACTGTATTCTTTTATCATTCGGAACTTAATTAGATAGTGTATTGATCTCCTGTCTGGTACACCCTCAATAGAGACAGACAGGAGCGGAGAAGGAAATATGATAGGTTCCTTAGTATTCTGCAATGTTCTACAATGAAATTTGATGCAACAGTTTTTTTGTGTTCTGTTATCTTCTCCAATGTTGTACAATGAAGTATGATAGGGTAATGAAATTTTGATGCAAAAAACATGTAACACGTAGTAAAAGATAATCCCGTCTCGCTTAGCTTTTTTTTTTCCATATCAAACTTCCATTTCTACTACACCCACTATTTTTAACTTTTCTTTTCCTTTTCCCCTCAGCACTACTCATATCGCGTTCAGCACAATTTATGTCTTTTACTTTTTGATATGTTATATCACTGATTATGCCTTGATCCTTCATTGTTGTTTTTTTCTTTGCAATCTTCTTCCATTATTTATATGTTATATATAGAAAATATATGCTTAGAGCTTGTGTTCATGTGGTTGTATAAGGTGTTGATGTAATTGCGTCAATTGTTCATGTGTTCCTGTGTCTAGTTCATATGGTTGCATAAGTTGTTCATATATTTATGTCCTGTATTCATGTGTTTGTGTGACTTGTTCCTAGAGTAAGTAGTGTAGAATGAGGTGTTGTAAGGTGTTCATGTAGTTATGTCAGGTGTTCATGTGTTTGTGTGCCAATGTCCATGTAGTGTGGTAAAGAGATGCAGGTTCATGTTAAAGTAGTTTCATAAGTTGTTCATGTATTTGTGTGGCTAGTTCATGTAGCAATTAGAACATATTGAGCAAAGCATGCTTTGGTATGTGGTTGTGTAAAGTATTCATGTATTTGTGAACATGAATACTTTTGTCTGGCATGTTTATGTAGTAACCAGTATAGGTTTACGATATATTTAGAGAATATGTTCATGTTATTATGTATTTTGTTCATGTGTTTGTGTTGTGTGTTCATGCAGTAACTAGTGTACATTGACTTAGGGTTAGTCTCATGTGTTCATGTGACAATTTATATTCTAAGAAACGTAAGGTTTACAGTACTCATCATTTCAGTACATGTTAACTAAATTGATAATAGTTTTTGTCACACTAGAAGATCAAGAAGTATAGACTCAAAGTTTGTACTCCGCATGCACTACCCTTTCTTGATCCCCACTAACACTTGGTATTTTATTTGATGTCTGTGCTACAGCATCATGATAAAGAAAAGAAGAACTAAATCACAACAAGCTTCTTAGCGATTGGCACCGTCCACAAGCGCAGAATGAGAGTGGACCATCAGGGAGCGGCCAAATAGTCGAAGAGCCACATGTCTTATTGAGGAGGCCACCGGGGGCATACTTTATGTATTTGTAAGTAGATATCTGAGGAACTTATTATATTTATTTATCTTTCTGTGAGCTTTATTTGTAATAAAAAAACTAGGTCCTTTTTTTTAGAAGGCCTTACGAGGACATTTGACATTTCAAGAGAGACTATATGGAGAGGAGCCAAGCATCTAGCAGCCAGGGTGGTAGAGCTTAGCGCGCACGAGTAAGAATTTGGCTACCTCCACACCGTGCTTACCTTTCTTAGGCTTAGTTGACAATACTATTATTAATGTTTATGGTTTATGTGCCTTTGTGGTTACTAAAAAGATAATGTGGTTCGACAGGCTCGCATAGAAGCCAAAGCTATTTGGCAGGTTATGGGGACTGGATAGAGACGGGAGTGGGAAGAGAGGCGAAAAGCGGCCTTCCAGCAGTACAAGGAAGCTACGGCTAGTTCAAGTACTCAGCGGAGACTTAGTGCACACCAGGTAAGACGCATGTTAATGTGACTTGAAATGTATGATAATTATTTTTTGTTGGACATTATCACAATATTAATGCTTCCGAATCATAACAATCAATTACTATTATTTTTACAGCAGCAGGCCACGATTCGATGCTCGGCGATGATGCTGAAAGCCTTGGTGGCAAACATGAGTGATGCCAAGTGCCGAGCTGTCGAAGAGATTGGATTTGGAGGTCTACTGCAGCTGAATTACAGCAAGACTTGGTACGACTTGTGCTTCTAGCTGATTGACCACTTCAAGCCAAATGCTTCCGCGATTGAATTATAAGGAGGACGCTGACTGGGCATTACAACCAGGGATATACAAGCTTGCCTAGGTATTCCGGGTAATGGCAGGGTGTCGGAGCTTACTGCATTTGATGAGCATCAAGAAGCCATCGTTGTAGAGCTGCTAGACAATTGCACGATGCTGCTTACTGAGTTGATTGCTATGAAGGCCGGGGACGACTTTAAGATAAAGTTTGTCGTACTTGCGGTCTCCACATTCCTCGCACCAAAGGGATGGGCCCAACTGAACAAGGAGGTTGTCCGTTATTTTCATGATGCAGCAAGCATTAGGACCTTGAATTGGGCTGAGTATGTGCGCCAGCGATTGTGCACTGAAATTTATTCAGCTCAAGCAAGCAGAAAGAGATGTGTTGGGGGATGCCTATATTTTTTTATGGTAATTATTTTATTTTTTTTGACATAAAATAAATTCGTGTTTATTAAATTTGCTTAAATGAGCAAGATACTCATTCACAACATAGCTGACTATATGGTTATGTTCGATTTGTAGCTGCATTATCTTTACCGAGTAAGGGTCATCTACCATCAGCTATCAAAGACTATTCCTAAGGCTGCAGCATGGTCCGACGCAGAAGTGCGGGCTAGAATCGAAAGAGAACTAACACAAGGTAAGGGATTTGGGAAAGGAGAGATAAGAGATAATTCATATGCATGAATTATGTATTCCGTTGATAATGTTCATGTGATGTCGTTGTGTCAGTAGTTTTTGATTCCGTTGTATACTGTCATTTTTTATAGATCGACTTCGGGGGCATGTTTGAGGCCCAGACACATGAGTGCATGCATTCAGATGCTAGCCATATTTTTTAGGAGGTCGCGAATGTTGTTGGCCCCACTGCAGCTGTAAGTTTTACTATTTAATATTTCTTATTTTGTTTACACAAACTGATTGTCTTTTCAATTTTTGTAGAAATAGTTTGAAACCCTGTACAAGCAGTGCTTGGCCGGGGCAGATAGTGTCTTACAGACTATGCGGAGTCTGTGCACTATGACCACTGCCCTTGCAGCGAATACCCCTTCTAGTATGGTGCCTCGAGTAGACGTTGCTGTGCAGTCTGATAGGGCTGGGGCAGATGCAAGAGGGGGAGGATCCCCCGGGCTGGGGCAGAGACGGCAGGCCCCTCCAATAGGTCCAGTGGTGTGCCATTCGATTCAGTCATTGGGACAGATGCGAGAGGGGACGGATCCCCCCAGGATTTGATAGAGATGGCAGGCCAAGAGGAGTTGGAGGAGGAGGAAGAAGATGAGGAGGAGGGGGAAGACAATGATGATGATGATGATGATGACAGCTTCTCATAGCCCCCACAAGAACATCGCCCTTCCCGAGGAGCTGCGACATCTAGAAGGCCCCGAGAAAAGCAAGCAGGGCCTTCGACCTCTCTTCGTAGAAGCAACAGGATTAGAGGTCGGGTCGGCAGAGGAGGAGCAACAGGCCAAACGAGCGCAGCAGCTCCGATAGTCATTGATGCTCTAACGACTTCAGAGGATGAGCAGACAATTTCCACTCCCTCTATCTGAAAGAGTACTCGGAGTAAAGATGGAGCTCAAGATGTTCCATATAGCTCCCCAATGCCTCTTGTCATCACCAGGCAGTACAATGTAGCAACATTGACAATGCCTCCACCACTTAGAAGGACAACAAGGAACAAAATTTTAGATTCAAATGAGTTTGTTAAGGCTTTCGGTGGAAAGTTGCTTGAGATTGAAAAAAAACTGGCAAAGTACGCTTGAGATCCAAGCCGTGAGTCGAGGTTGTTTTTAATTCAAATATTATAATTGTTGTTAATATTGTATTTCACTCATTCGTGTCAACCCAAAAAAATGGACTGACATAATTTTCTGTTTCATTTTTTAAACGAGGTCCTTGTTCGTATGTATGGCCACATGCTAAATCACGGTGATCTTGCTTGTCTCTACAAGGCAAAGCACGTGACGAGAAAGGTACTTCGTATGATATTCAATATATCTCTTTCCACTTATGTTTTATTACTAAAGACTTATACTAGTTTTATTTTTTATTTATGGCCAGCTAATGGGCTGCTGTGTGGACATGCTCGATCAAACTTCATGGCATGGGATGCGCCTGAGATACATCTTTGGTTGTGTGACTGCGGTGAGCAAATTATCTATTTTGCAATATAAGTTTACATTTTAACCATGCAAAATAAAATTGAGTCGTTCATTGTATACCATTAAACGTTATACAACCAGGATAAGTTGATGTCGACATTAACTAAGAGGATGGCAACATCAGCCCTTGTCAAGGAATTCGGAGAGTGCTTCGATTCTACTAAGTTGGGATTTGATTTCACCCGACGTGATTTGGTATATCCGTTATCTGTTCTTGTTTTTTGGTCGTATTTCATTGGCGTAACACATTATCAGTATGTGGCTGAATTTCGTGTTCAAGAGACATGATTTGATTCCAAATCTTAACATTCAGTTTTTAATTCCGTTCGAGGTGAATACTATGTGGTTTGTTCTATCAATTGATGTTACCCAGAGGCGTATCGATAATCTTGACCCTACCGCTGGGACTTCACCAGCGTTTATTTCATCACTGGCAGAATATGTGGTTGGTTCTCCTTGTGTCACCTCAATCATTAAATTATATCGTCTTACGATTGATCATTTGTTATATAAACAACAATTAAAGAAGATTTAATAAGATGCTATTTTTCTTATTTAAATTGTAGGGATACGTCTTTGACACGATTCCGAAACTGGTATACCCCTTCGCTTATCCGTTGTCTACGCCATTTAAGATTTATACAGCTAGTGTATCCCGATGCGGCAAAAGCATGGAGTAAACATTCAATTAAGTTATCCACAGTTGTGAAAGAATTTAATTTGATGCATTTGTCTAGAAATCTTAACATGCTATTTCTTGTTACTCATTATTAGGTGTGATACTGGGATTGTGGCTATACAATTCTTAGAGCAGTGGTGGGGTCGAATGGACCCATTTGTGACTAAGGTAATCCAAGAGGAAAGCATTAATCCCGGATTTCAATTTTAACTCTTTTATATACATAGATCTAATTCTGTGTGCTGTTGAAACGCAACTTGATAGGTCAATGCCAATCGGTACTGTGTGCAATCTTGCGGGGCATTAATGAGAGCCAATGCAAATGAAGAGTGAGAACGTATATGCCACGAGCTGAAGTTGCCTAGCTAGTTGCTAAGCACTGGAAATGATGGTGGAAGCAAACATGAGGTGTGGGAGATGCTCGAACACGGAGAACTAAATTTAGTGGGAGGGACGCTTGTGTTCGAGTGGTGCCAGAGGTTTCTGAATCAGTCTAGCGTGCTGTAACTGAGGAGCAGCAACACAAATGACTATCGGAGCTAACATAAGAAAGCCTGCTAATTTTTTGAATTCTACTGAGCCCCTCTATAGACTATATTTTCATGTTGGATGTTTAATGGATATTAAACAAGGATGAACAATTGTTTATCGAGTATATGTTACATAGTATTATTATTGGTATATGGGAGTAATGGTGATATATTGTCATCTATGTTTGATGGATAGCATATGATCTTCATCAAACTTGTGGTGTTTGTGCTTCAACCTTAATGTATGATATATAAATTGTGAAGATTTAAGATGTTATGTTTCAGTGGTTAGTTCGTGAGATAACATAGTGTAGGTTTGTTTGTGTTCATGTAGTTGTGAAAGGTCTAGAATATATTGAGGATTGCGGTTATGTAGTTGATGATCATGTTTTTTGCCAGGAGGTTGTTCATGTGTTTGTGTGGGGTGTCAGTGTGGTTGTGGAAGCTTGGCTATATGTTTGGCAGGTGTTCATGTATTTCATCTTAGGATGTTCATGTATATGATGATGATGTTTGTATTTTTTGTGGCTGTGTTAAAGTGATTGTAAAAGGCTGGCTATGTTGAGGATTGTGTTCATGTTGTTATGCAGGATGTTCATGTATCTGTGATAGGTGTTTATGTGTTTGTGTGGTTGTGTTAGTGTGGTTGTGAAAGGTGTTATATGGTTAATTAGTGTTCATGTGGTTATGTAGGATGTTGGCAGGTGTTTGTGTGGCTGTGCAAGGATGGCTATATGGTAGGCAGATGTTTGTGTGGCTATATAGTAGGCAGATGTTGTATAGGATGTTTATGTATTTGTGGCCTGTGTTTATGTATTTGTGGCACGTGTTTATGTGTTTGTGTGGCTATGTTCATGTGGTTATGCAAGGTTGCCTGTATGGTTGGCAAGTGTTCATGTAGTTATATAGGATGTTCATATATTTGTGACAGGTGTTCATGTGTTTGTGTGGCTGTGTTCATGTGATTGTAAAACTTGATGCTTATGTAGTTATATAGGATGTTCATGTATTTGTGGCAGATGTTCATGTGGTTATGTAGGATATTCAATGTTTGTGCGGATGTGTGCATGTGTTTTTGTGGCTGTGTTAGTGTGGTTGTGAATGGTGCTGTATGGTTGACTGGTGTTCATGTGGTTATGTAGGATGTTGGCAGGTGTTTGTGTGGCTATGTTCATGTGGTTGTGCAAGGTTGGCTATATGGTAGGCAAGTGTTTGTGTGGCTATATGGTATGCAATGTGTTATATAGGATGTTTATGTATTTGTGGCCCGTGTTTATGTATTTGTGGCACGTGTTTATGTGTTTGTGTGGCTGTGTTCATGTGGTTATGAAAGGTTGCCTGTATGGTTGGCAGGTATTCATGTAGTTATATAGGATGTTCATGTATTTGTGACAGGTGTTCATGTGTTTGTGTGGCTGTGTTCATGTGATTGTGAAACTTGATGCTTATGTAGTTATATAGGATATTCATGTATTTGTGGCAGGTGTTCATGTGCTTATGTAGGATGTTCATATGTTTGTGGTAGGTGTTCATGTGTGAGTGTGGCTGTGTTGGTGTGGTTGTGAAATGTGATATATGGTTGGCAGGTATTTATGTAGTTATATAGGATGTTCATGTATTTGCGATAGGTGTTCATGTGTTTGTGTGGCTGTATTCATATGATTGTGAAACTTGATGTGCAATACAGAGGGCTACATCTGTGTTCACGTGATTAATTTTAGTGTTCATTAAAAGATAAGTAGTATGGAAACCAGGGGTTAAAAACACATGAAAGAATTCAAACCATGCTAAATACAGAGGGCTACATCTGTTCTAACCTTGGAGGGCAAAATCAATTGTTAGAATTATAAGGTTAGGAGCGTATAAGAAATTGCGTACACAACGGCAGAAGAAAACACCCTAAGCAAATGCTAAGGGATAAAAAATTTGGATTTATCCCATTTAGTCAGCTATCAAAACAATCCTCCATGCTATAACGAGTACTTCTTGTGTATCAAATGGAAAGAAATAAATATTTAGAAAGTAACTATAAAATTCATTACCAAGTTAAAAATATGATTGATATATCTCAATCTTAAATTGGCCAAATTGGGAAATGAATTTATATCAGGCAAACGGATTTGAGGGTGCAAAAAATCTTTTTAAGAAAAAAACAATAACAGTAAGACTAATCTCCCACTCTTGCTAACTATGAATTCTTTCATGCATAAGGGCCGGCTTTCATCTTCTCAATGGCATCACAAAGAGGAATGGGAGGCGATTAACATTAGTAAAAATCAGTGACTATAAAACTTTACAAATGAGTAGGACTGAAGTGCTTCAAAACAGGGGAGTGAGGCCAGAGCCGAACTGGCGCCAGCATTGAAAGATGGAACCCGCGTCAGCCCGGACTGTATGATGTTCATGTGGTCATGTATGATGTTCATATATTGGTAGCAAGTGTTCATGTGTTTGTATGGCATGTTCATGCACTAACTAGTACAGATTGCTAGAAGCGGGGAATTCTTAGAACGATGGTTGTGTAAGGTGTTCGGCTATTGGCTTACATGCTGCTAGTAACAATATATTTTTAACTTTTTGTTAGTTCACCAGGCTGTAAAACTTGGGATTACCATTAATATTCAAATCATAAAGTTTGTCATTGCATAGCTAATACCGAGGACTATTCTAGATAAGGAATGTATTGGAAAAAAAAAAAAATAGGGACAGAAGGATTATGATAAAACTAAAAAGGCCAAGCATGAGAATAGAGAAAATAAAAAGGGTAATAAGAGGCCTTCAAGAGGAAGATTTTGTCTAGGAAACAACCCATCTAAGGAATGGACGCCTATCATCCAGACATGTTCATTTGTGTGCCTATCCTCTCAGAGAGAAGAGGCTCCTCCGGTCCCGTATAGATTGGAAAAGAAAAAATGGACTCTCTTTGTTTTGCGGTAAAAGTCTATCCATTGTCATCATAGAAATTAGCACATATATTTAGCATCGCACGACGTTGTAGCCTTTTTTTCAGGAGGTTATTCTCTTCTCGATATCAATCTAGTGCAAACTCAAGATCGACAAGACTATGGAGGGGCAACAAAGGAGCGATCAGATGTGGGATGACTTCCCACATCAACTCAAATTCAGTTAGGAGTTGCTTTGTTCAACAATCTTCAGTTCGATGTTTTGGCGTAGGAAACTAAGGTACATTGTTGGATTGGCATGCCGGGCACGTTCATGGTCATTACAGGGTTGCATGAGCAGAAGTCGGGTCACAGACCCGGGATAATAGATACCGGCACTCTCAAGACTTGTCACAGGCTCCATTGGATCTAAGTGATCGATTCTACAGATAATCAATGTTCTCCAATAACATTTGTGGCATTTGTTGTCTGGGAAATACAGCAATTCTTATAGCAGTCGAAGATGATCTGCCAACAACCAAATGTTAATGCTGCCAGTATGATATTCAATTTAATTCAATTCAACTACCAAATATTTGGCGGTACAACAAATCTCCCAACCACTAAATATTTACTGCTTGATCGTTGATGGAGTGGCAGGCAGTATGAATCAGAACTGCATTTAGATTTACTCTGGATTTGGCGGCACGATAAGAAGAAGGCTTGGCACCCTCCTACTGGTAGCCGTCATTGTAGGGTGTTCACGCATATATTGCCAGCAGTTTAACATTTTTCACAGCTGTATTCATGATTCATTTCTGCCGCCAAGAAGAGTCGTTTCAAATTCAACTCCCAGTCACTTCAAGATTAACCTCTGGTTTTGATAGTTGTGAGTGGGCAACTAAGTGCTGAAACCACTATATATGTATCGGTGGGTTGAAGAAATCTAAGGAATTGAGTTTAGCACATACTCTATCGGTCGCCAAAGGAGTTTTTACTAAAATCCCGTGTTCAAGTATTCAGTAAAAATAATCAGTTCATCTGATTGCATATATTGTTAATGTACTTGTTTTGTATGTTCATTGCCTTATTAGATGACAGTTCATGTAGTAACTGGTTGTTCACTTAGCTCTTAGGTTCATAGCTTCCTCGAGCTCCTTTTCCCGTGAAAATCTGCCTGCCTTTTTGCCACAATATACACCCCGTATGATACACCAATGGATGGGAAGGCGCTGGGCATTGGAGACAACGGGAGAATTTTGGTATAACATGCAGCCGTCCTCATTCCAAAGCCAGAAAAATTATTCTACAATGCAACTGGAGTGGCAATATCGCGTGGACGAATCCATGAATCTTCATCGTTAATTAGCGTTAATGGACTTTTGTGCTCCAAAGAAAAAAGCAGAACAACTAGAGTGTGGTGACTTCAAATCATTGTCTAAGGCCCTGAACAAGATTCGTGAGGAGAATAACGTAATGGCAAAGCGTATTCTCAGATGGGAGCACATGACACGCCTGGAGTGTACGCGGTCTACAATTGTGCATGGACGATCCACTGTTGAGTGAGTCCACATCTCTGATATGCTCACCCATATATACCGAGAGGACCAGCTTCATTCCGATGCGTGGATTTCGAAAAAAGACAACAGTGGGGGGGAAAGCGACTGATTCAGCGAATTTGTGACAGGTGAAAGAACAGTATGCAGTGGGTGTAAGACAAAGTGGATGAATGGGATTTTTTTTTTTTTTTTTGCTTTTGTATTTTGAAACTTCATGTTTTTAGGTAGTATGTTACTTTCAATGTTTTCTATTGTCACATCATTTCCAGTTGTTGGATTAACGTTTTGTTGTTGTGTGATGAAAGTCTATTTTTTAATCATGTGATTAAATGCTTTTCATCACTGTTTGTCTAGACTGGTCGTAGTAATTATATCATATGCTGTTTTTCAAAATTTTTTATCTCTACTTGTTAAAGAAAAAAACATGGAGTAAGCATTACATCTGACTTAAACATAACCAATCCAACAAGAACACAAAACTTGAGCATTTGGACTAATATCAACATGTAGAAGTTACTACATGAACATGCCCCACAAACATAGGAACATATTAGACAATCACTTGAACATAATCCCAAGGATATGTTAACATCCTCTCGTTAACTCCAACATGTCACAAGAGTTGGCATTTCAGCATAAGTACTAGTGTACCGGCTTTCATTTTTTCCATTGAGACTAGTACCTATTCGAGACTCGTTCCCTCTACATAATCATAAACTGCACCATACACTTTGCTCACGACATGGGAGATCCAGTTCATTCAAACTGCTTTACAAAATTTAGTTTGCTCCTACAGAGAAAACAAACTTTATAAAATGTCTCTAACATTGAAAATGTGACAATTAGCATCATATTAAACCCTGTAACTCCAAACTATCATAAGAATGAACTCCACACACATGGACAAGCTACACAAAGATATGACCACCTGAAACAAATATATGAACACATTGCACAGCCACATCAACAACAATGTTCTGCAATGTGGTCAACCTGCGCTAATTACTTCTTGAATTTGTCAAGCAGATATATGATCAGATTGCACAAATACATGAACATGTTACACAAACACATGAATACAATCCCCAAGCATGTCATCCACATAAACCTGCACTAGCTACTACTCTAAGCAAAATCTGGATTGGAGGTTCTCTAGCGTGCCAGTCCAATACCGCATATAATGTCGAATGTTTCCTTGTGAGAGGAGCCAATACAAGTTTATATGGAATACGAGAAAAATCAGTGCCGTAATTATATTTCAAAATACTACTACTATCAGTGCCACAGTTACATTTCAAAGTGCTACTACTATTATAAGATATATTACCTTTAAATGTGTTTATTTAACTTGAAAATCATATTATTATCTAAAATAAGAAGATAAAGACAAGAGTAATATTAGACAATTTCGATCAATTTTTGTTCGCAATAATGCACTCCATTCAGGTGTTATTAACATGAAAGTTAATGAAAGTAACTCCACAAAATTCATCTAAACTGCAGTAGTTAGTATCCACTTCCATCACAAGGTATACACTTTTCTTTTAGGAGTCTTCTAATTTCTGGGTAGCAGGCTTGAAAATGCTACATTGTTTATCAAGATCTTAAACGATAGTTTCAGCATAGGCGCGACTCTACTCAAAATTCTCCTTGTAACGGCATCTGCTAAAACACACTTGGAAATCCAACTTGATGGATGTCGAGCCTAAATTAGTATCTACAAGCATGGTATTCAAGAGGAGAATTACTCATTAATGCTTCTAAAGCACAACCACATAAGTCAAGCAAGTGCCCATCAAATGACAAACTAACCTGAAACATGTGAATATATAGAATATAGATTGCGATCTCTATTGATTTATACAGGCATTTCTCTAAGCACATTGATCTCCGAATTGTCATCCATAGATATACACACATGAGGTTATTCTTTTTTTTTCCCAGAAAAATAAAATAAGAAAGAAAACATAAGAAGACTCCTAAAAACTTCAAGAAGTAGCTTCTTTATCGAAAACCCCAAAAAAAGAAAAGGATTTAAGACATCATGATCTGGTACAGATTAAAGCCTTCGTTTGGTGAGTATCAAAAGTCATACAGAGTACCTATGAGAAAATTGGAACAAAGAGATGCGCACAAAGTCTATTTACGTACCATCTTCTCTTATCTATAACTGCAAGTCTTCGACTTGGTTCATCAAAAGAGGACTGTTTTGCTGTATGAAATGGGGAACAGAGAGGTGCGGCGTCTGTCCAAAACACCGCTATATGTTAGGGTATCTCATAATTATGGCCATTATAGCTTAAAGAAAATCAAGAAGTAAATTCAAGCTGCGAAATATACCATTTCCATGAGCGGAATGTTAGCGAAGTTGGTGGAATGCTAGTCATGCTGCACTGTATAAGTACAGATGTCACATTACTTAACGATGTTTGCTACACGAGAAGAAAAAAAATTTCACCTAAATATATTTTCTAGGTGCCTTTCGAATTTATATCATCTTTAAGGGATATACAAGGATATTACCCACCGATTGCTGTGAGGCTTGACAAGATTCAGTTGTGCAGTAATTATTTTTCTCAGTGGCCTTTTCTATGTGTCGAGCACATTGCTGGCCCTGCTGCTCCCCTGGCTATTTCAACAAGTAAACTTTTTCACTTAATAGTACTGATGTAATTAAAATTCATGCTAACAAATAGTGAATACAACAGCGTTGCAGTAACATTGATGTACACCACATACCTGGTGCATTGGTGTGCCTTTCATTTTGCGTGCCTTTCCTAGTCTCCATTTGTCAAGAAAACTCTTCAATCATTTTCTTGTTTTGTTGGTCTCATGCTTCTTTATACTTTTTGGGTTTGGAAAGTGTGATTTAGCTACTCGGGATAAAGGTTTCATGGTTGCCACAATATCTTGGCCCAAATCTCTTTCAAACGACTTCCCCTCTCTCATCTCACGTGCTAACAATACATCACATTTGTCTCCAATCTTGCGACTCATTTTGGTTGCCATAGAAATGACATCTTCGGTTGCACTTTGAGACTCGGTAGCTCGGGCAGCTAAGCGTATCAACAATGTAGCCATCATCTTGTACCTCTCTGCAATGTCAAGATTGGGATAGATAGATACAGCACCTCTGTCAACCTGAATAACTAAGGCATCCATAGACTTGTGTGTCCATTGCCTGATGATGTATTGATCTGGAACTGTTTTTACATTAAAGTGATCTAACACTTTCAGAGAATGCGAACATAACATTCCAACACTCTGGAAAAGTAAACAACTGCATGTTATGGTTTTTGTCGATGCATCAAATGTATTGGTACGCTGTTTTGATAATCCATCATGCTGTCCAACAATGCACTCAACTAGAGAATTAGGTGTGACGCTTATTCTCTGTATGAGTAGCCCCAAGGATTCATCGAATTGGGCATGAAACTCATTAAACAATAGGGGAGTGTATACCTTCACTACGCAATTTAGCATTGGTGAGTTTCTCAACGCCATTATTGGTAATTTTTGCTTACTTTCGTATTCTAAGATCATCTCTTTGTATCGCTTCGAGGCAACAACACGATCAAAATGTGTGAAGAATTACAGAATATCATGATCTACTTCAGATAGTCCTTTAAATTTGCATTAAAATTTTTACTCAATTGTGTACTACGCATCCCAGCCATCCAGGTACCCATTAGGTAGCATCGTACCCACTTCACTCTTGCTGCAAATATACTTTTGATCCATTCATTTGTCTCCAGCTCATGGACTGGTACGAGTTCCTGCCAAGTCTCAAGAAACTCCTTCTCGTCTTCAATATGGAACATACAATTTTGAAACATGTCCGAGAGTGACAATTCCTTCCTACAAAGATATCCCAAGTGTTTTATAAAATTTCTCTAAATATGAAAAGTACATAAACCATGAAAGGTCTGTGGGAGAACTGTAGAAATTGTTGCAGCCATTGCTGCATCTTGGTCAGTGAAAATTGTTCTAGGATGCTTGCCTCCCATAGCTTCGTTGAACGTCGTGAATAGCCAATTAAAAGAATCAATTGTTTCATCGTAAAGCAAAGCAACCCCAAAAACTACTAATTGTCTATATTGGTTGAATCCAACAAATACTCCAAGAGGCCGGCACTGTTTGTTTGTCTTGTATGTGGTGTCAAATGTGGCAACATCCCCAAAGTAGGAGTATTCCATGATCATGCGTGCATCAGCCCAAAAAATATTTGTGATTAACTCATCACAATCAAGTTGTACTGTATGGAAGAAAGGAGGATTCATAGAAGTTTACTCTTCAAAATATCTCATTATTACCGCGGTCTCACCATACTGTAAGTTTCTTTGTCTTCTACTGCGGAGGTATCGCTTCAAGTCTTTTTTGGTGCACCTTAAATTTTCTTTGCCACCTACTTGTGCTAACATTAGCTTATGAGATTGCTTTAAAGATAATCCTGCAGCTTCGGCTAAGGAAGCGTCGATGCCTTGCGCATTGCTCACATTCCTCTGTGATGGCATGAGATGAACACAAGCAGCAGTATGAAGGTCATGGTTGTGGCTTGATTCAAACTCGGTCACCTTGTATTTTATTTTTCCCTATCTAGAATAATGACCATCCGAGCAGCACAACCGATCTTCGTTTCTGCATGAGAACGCTTAATTTCTCTATCACGTTTATCGATCATTCGAAACCCTACTTTGCAGCATGTAAACCTCCTAAATGTCAACACACCAGAGGCATTCTTGTTCCCATACTCTCTATGTATACCGAAGCCCATAGTTGTACCATAACAATTGTAAAAGTTGTACGCTTCTTCTTCAGAATCAAGTAACTGTCCAATAGCAGGTAAAAAATAAACATTCGCACTTGTACGGTTCTCCATTAAAAGGAACCTATGCACATCATTAAAAAAAAGGGAACAAAGAAATATATTAAAATACTGGAGTACGCTTACAAGTAAAATTCATAGGATGTTTCTAAACAGGTCACTAATTCGAACCAACAAGTGCAACATGTAAGTAAAAAAGAAATATTATTGTTTTGGTCAAATTTAAAGAACTACAAAGACATCAGTAATAAACAGTGGGAAAATTTTTTCAGGTGGAGCATGTAAATGTATAGGCAAGCGAATATATTGCGGGAAAAATTCTTAATTTAACCATGAGATAGTCAGAGAGAATGTTATAAATAAGTAAACGTGTGGTCACATACTGTGTTATGCTCTGCTGTGTTTTGTATACAATCAATGCTGCCAAACAAACATGTATTAACAAGTGAAGTAATCACATGAACATGGATGTGTATATTACTAACTCATTCTCACAGAGACATGAACACAAATATTAACCTAAAAACCCAGATTACATTAAATGCAATTTTTCAAATGCACATACTTAGCTGCCGGAAGATAACTTGGGTGACTGAAAAAGAAAAATCCCTTTTAGCATTGCATGCCCATTGTCTCATTTGTGTATCAGGAGCTCTTCAATTTTGTCAAATTACACTAACCCTATCAACACCGTTCGAATTAATCTCAATATTTGAAGGAATGAGAGAAGAAAGTGAATGGAAATATTAACATTTAACGAAAGCTTTTGTTTATGTTTACAGAGCAGGTGATTTAAGCGGGATTTTTAATTTTTTGATGAACAGTTCAAAGTACATCTACAGTAAACTTGCAGAGGCTTGTGGAAGTTGGCTAACGATACAAGCCGTGATTTTCGATTGGCTAAGAGCAAAACGACGTCGTTTTGCCCTTTTTTTGGGACCAGGGACGTGGATGTTTCCTAACCAGACGATTGCTGGGTTCCTGAATCACTGCCGCAAAAGAGCCGTGCAATTCCCGTACAGGAATTGCGCGGCCCCTAATCCAAGGCATTGTAGATATCTTATTAGTGTATTATTAGGTTTTTTAAATTGTACATGCTTGAGACTTGTATTATTATAAGAAAAAATTTAGACACTTATATTATTAAAAATTTTATTTAAAAATTTTCGTATTAAAAACTGACCTTTTTATATGAAAAATTCCTTGAAAAGGAAAGAAAAAAAAATACAAGTTATTCCTTGCGTTTCTTTTTATCATTAAAGATTTAGAGAGATATTTTTTGGGACAATTTTGCATAAATATTTCATTATCTATTTTATTTACTGCACTATAGTTCTATTTTTTTTTTTTTTCAGTTTCTACGATTCTCAATCTATATATTTCATTTTTTCAAAATCTCAATCACTCATTACGTGGTGGAATTCGGTGGAATACTTCACGTGGCTTGTATGTGAGCCTATTAATAGAGGGTAAAGTTGGCGTAATACTTGCATTGACCAGTATTGAATGGTGACTCAAACTAACCACGAGTTGAATAGCACCAAAATAAGTCTTTCCCTTCCTTATTCCATTCACGATTGGAGGAACAAAACTTTTGAGCAAAGAACGTCTCATAATGTCTTCCTCTGATATAATGGTAGCAACTGGACGAGTTTACTTTTGTGGAAAGGCTACTAAAATTTGAACTTCTTGGATTGATACAAATCCAGTAAGAAGATTTATGGGTTGCACAAATTATGATGTTAGTATATTATTGTTCTTCCTAATTTGTATCTTCTTTTGTAGATTCATAGGAATGAGAATGTGTACTCAATGTAGGAAGACGGAGGTTGTGGATTTTTCTAATGGTTTGACCCTCCTATGTGTGAGAGAAGCATGAATGTCATCCCTGGATTGCTAAGGAGGATGAAAAGTATTGAAGCTGAAAATCAAATTTTGAATAAATGACTTAGGAGATGTCAAATTGTTGTTTGTAGTTGTTGGATCATTGTTACAGTCTATTTTTTTGTAATGCTGCTTTTTGTTGCTAGTGGATAAGAATTTCTTCTTGTTCGGTTATGTTGTTGTTGTTGTTAGTATTCACAGCTAGGTTTTGTTAGTGTTGGTGATGAATGTAATAACTTATTGATTTGTTCACTATGTATACATCCACTGGGTTGTAAGAATTTGAAATTTCGACACTTTCTATTGTATTTTTGTATTTAAAATAACATAATTTTTCAATGCAAGATGTTATTTTGCATTTTGCTGGATATTTAGCTTAAAAGTGAAGAAACTATATTCCATCTAGTGTGTGAACTGTAAAGAAGAATACAATATAATAGATAAAATTTAAACTCAAAATGGACAAAAAAAATGGTTGCCATATTAGAGCATCATATCCCAATTTTAGGCTTAGACAAAAAGAATAGATGCCATACAACAACATTTATGCATATACATCCATATTACAGAATAAGTTCATGTCAACACATAAGTCAAATGTACATTCAGAATTGTGTTACACAAGTATGTTCACAAAGCATTACCTTTCTATTATTTACAAAGAATCATCCTACTGTGCGCCTTTCCAAGCCCATTTCTCACGCCATTTTCTTGCATCTTTAGTTGGACATGTTTTCCTATTATGACCAAGCTAGTGGCAGAAATGGCATCTCTTTCTCTTCCTAATTGATGGCTTCTCCTGTTGAACCGTGTTTTGGGACTCCAAATGAGAAACTTCATTGCATATAGCCTAAGAATGGCATTGAAAAAAAAATCAATAACCATCCTATTCTTATAAGGAACACATGTAATGTGTTGACAGCAAACCTAAGAAGCCTCGTTTCCTGACTGATTTTGAGCACTCAAAGACTGTTGTATTGTTTGAATGGCAGCATCAACATCATTTAGCCAGTCAGCACTCAACCCATCCATCTAAGGATCATCAACAGTAACCAAATGAGAAACAAGTCATTATTTAAACTCAGCTGAAATAATAATGGAAATTAAAGAAATAAAAAATAAATACTCACAAATTGATTTTCAAGAACTACAGAAGTTGTAGTTTGATTGTGTAGACCACATTGCACATCAGAACATGTAAAATATGAAATGGCTTCTAACACTTGCGATGCATTAATTTATTAGTCATTAGCCTTAGCGTGTCTTTGTCCTTGTTCTTGTGTACCTTTTTTCGGCTGCATGACATTGCATGTCCTTTGATTATGACTAGTAATGACATCTGGGCCGGTCTACATGGTTCTGTGCCGAGCCCAAGGACCAGCTCGCGAGTCGTGCGGGCTGGTCCCACAACTTGGCAGGTCGATCCATGCTGAGCCCTGGGCCAAAAGCCTTGGGTTCGGTACGGCCCTTGGCTGGTCCCGGGCCTTAGTCTCTCATTTTTTATTTTTTTCCCACTTAATTCGATTAAAATTTTTTATATTTAACTGTTTTGTAATTTTTTATTATTATTTAAATAGCAAAATTTTTTAAAATTATAAAAAAATCACCTTGAAGTGGTGGGGAGTTTGGTTTGGACCCCTACATGTTTTATTAATTAATAAAATAAAGATTATTTAAGAGGGGGACTTGTTGCCTAAACCTCTTAAAAATATTACAATGATCAAAATTTAAAAATGGAATAAATATCCAAAAAATAAAATTAAATACATAATATTACTTATCATAAATTCTTAATTATTTGAACACTAAACTAACTACTTGACTCACCCCATTCATCATCTGAGTCATCATCAACAATCCACGAATTAGTCGTCATATCTTCGGATGCGAACCAACTACTGCAACACATTAACATCTCCAAAGTATGAGAAGCCAATCCTTGATTGTTCGAGCGTTCTCACTAAAGATGCTTTCCAATGGCACTGTAGAATCAGGTGGTGTCAAAAGGTCACGTGCTATTTTAGATAAAATGTGGTATTAACTTACATGAACCTTCCACTAACCACAACTATTAAAATGTTGATCCTCATTTTCTACCAAGGACTGCATCTCATAAATTGTCATTTCATTGTAGGTGGTAGATGATCTTTTTTTACGCTTCATAATACCCTATGGATTAAATACTAATGAAATCGAAGAGGTAAGATTTTCGTAGTGATTGAGAGTGACTGCTAGAAGATGATGAAACTTATCTACTTAAACTAGGAGAACTAGAACAAGAAGACTTAAACTCATACAAATTATACATGTCAGATAGAGTTTTAACCGTTTTATCTTTTATATCTTTTATCATATATTACCTAAGTATTTGAAATTCATCAAAATCTAATGTTTCATGTAGATATTCAATAATATTATAAAATCCAACCGTTTTTACTCGAGGATCCATATACCTTGCCATATAATATAAAATATATCTTCATAATATTTTTTATATTTTTCAAACATACTTATCATAAAATAACTATATTGGGGATGATCCATATACTCACAAAAAATATATGCTACATTAGCAAGTATTGGAAGAATATGATGAGTAGCGGGATAATAAAATCCCGATAAAAGTCCAATTGTTTCTTTGAAAGTAAATAAAAATATTGAAAGTGCAATATAATTTTCAAAATGAGTTTCAATTAGTTGAGGTTGAAAATTGTTACTATTACAAAATTCAATAAGTTGATTTTGAAAAAGGTATAACACTTTCAAACTGATTTAAAGTTGAATTCCATTTAATTTTACAATTTAATCTAAATTTTTTAAAAGATGCACCTTGTTCTCAGCATAAAGCCTTCAAATTTTGTTGCCTAGTTGGAGAAGTTTTAATAAATAAAATAATATTTCTAATTATATTAACAATATCATCAACATATTTATATTCTTTCTTAACACACAAATTAAGTATATGACAAGCACACCTAGTATGAAATAAAATACCATCTAACATAGGATTTATAGTATTTTTTAAAATTGTTATGGCAGAATCATTATTTGAAGCGTTATATAAAGAAATAGAAATAATTTTATTTAAAATCCTATATTCATGACATGTTTGAATAATCATTCAAGCTATACTACTACCTACATGAGAATATTCAAATAATTTAAAACAAATAATTCTTTTTTGTACTAACCAATCATGATCTATCCAATAACATGTAATGTACAAATAAGCCTCATTAGTAATTGCAGTTCAACCATCACAAGTTAAAGCAAATTTTCAATTACAAAAATCAAACATAGCAATTAGATACTCTTTCATTTCTTTATATATCTTTACTATATTATTTTTTAACGCTATTCTAGGAATCCTTTTCCATGCTGATTGACAATTATTTTGCATATATTGTTTATAATGTGAATTTTCTGTAAAATTGAAAGGTAATTTAGTTTGAACAATCATTTTAGCAAATCCACTTCTATTTTTTCTATGATCGAAAATTACCAATAAGACATCCTGTAGTATGGATTTGTTGTTGTTTAAGTAAATTTTCTAACAAATCATTATGCGATCTTTTCATATGTCTAACTAACGTTTCCGTCTCTCATCCCTTTCTTATGTGTGCATCTACCACTTTACAAATTTTACATGTTACCCTATCATTATCATTATTCTTTTCAAAAAAATTCTAAACCATAGATGTTTTTGTTTTAGCTATAACATCCGCAGTTTCAACATCATCCTGACGTATATTAGATTCACTAGGATTAATAGTTGGAGTTGGTTGTGATTGTGAAATACTAACGTTAGGTCAACTAGGGCCTTCATCTTCATTACCTATTTTATTATTTATTAAATTCAAGGCTGGATCTATATTAAAATCAAAATATACAGATGATTACGATGAAGAAAAATGATGATATTGATTTGAATTCATTATTTCTATAAAAAAAAATCAACCAAAATTCAAATAAAATTTTTAAAAAATAAAATAAAGTATTAACAAATAATAAAATAAGAGAATTAAAAAATATAAATAACAAATTAACTTAAAAAATAAACAATTAATAAAGCTAAAAAATAATAATGTAATATTAAGAAGTACTAACTAGTTGATGGCCAAGAATAACAACACTTTGTGAAGCTTTACTTCTTTTAACCACTATTCTGTCACTCAACAATCTTCTAAAATATGAAGACTTTCTTGAAGAATTGAAAAAGTATATTAAAAAATAAATTCTATTCTAACACTTTTTGTAGAGAAAATGAAGAGATTTGAGGATTATGAGAGAAAGATGAATAAAAATAAGAGAGTTTGAGAGAATTGGATAGAGTTGGAGAGAGCTAGAGAGTGTTTGATGAGTTTTGGGGGTAATTTATAAAGTTTTGGGGTTATGGAGGAGAATATAGCCGTTAGGGACTAAATTGTAAAAAAAAAAAAAAAGAGTTTCAGCCATTTTAGAGACCAAAATGAAAAAAAAAAAAAAAACTTGAGCGCGGGCTAGCCTGTCGGGCCGCGGGCCAAGGTTTTCTACCCCCGGATCGGCCCGGTGAACAATAGGCGGTTCGGCCCTCCGACTGGCCCGGTAGACCGAACCTGCCCACTAGCTAATGCTAATTATGACTTTGCAAAGTACACTTTTTGCACTTGTTATTTTTACCCTTTTGAACAGAACATATAGTTGCTCTATTCTCATTCACCGACCTCATGAACGAACATCGTCTTACATTGTGACCTCTAACCCTACATTTTCTATATTTCAACAGGCCACATCCCGCTTTTGACAGCTTGGTACCATTATTTGTTATCTTCTTCACTCTACCTTCATTGTGCTTTTCTTCTTACTTTATTGGGTCTGCTAAGGAGTCTTAACTTCTTCGGAGGTAAAGGTGGATCCTTATCCAACCTAGGCCACAAATTAGGTTAATTAATAGGGTTCACAATAGGTTTATACCCAACCTTATATGTTGATCTTTTATAGCACTCATTCACATAATATTCCACCTCTTCCCCTGCTAAAGTTTTCGCACTAATATCATGCAAATAGGGAATCCCAGATAAATCCCATCTCCTACATGAACAAAGTATTTCTTTTAAATCAACAACAAACTGCTCACCATTATCACTACCAACTCAGTACTTCGTATTCCCTACCCCCTTTGGTATGAAATTGGCTAAACCTTTTTTAGTTTCTCAACAATCTTGTGAATTTTAAGACACAATAAATTGTCATGTCTTTTGATCCATTCCCTCATAACCTCCATCTTTAGCATCATATATTGTTATATAGATTCCAGCATTCTCAATATTGGTCTAGATCTTGCTTGTAGGATCTTTGATTTGAAACACTCGAATATGTTATTCAATAAGATATCACATTTGATATTTTTTCTAAAAATTGCCCTACACCAATTAGATGAATGGTTATTCTATCTAACCTATTCGTAGGCCCTTTTATCAATGTTTTTGAGCTATGATATTCTGTCCATGAACTGATTGGCATGTGTTGATCTCGAACATACCTATTGCTTGTCCTTTAGGAGAACAACACTATATAATTTCTTGAAATTTTCATAGAAATACCTCATGCAATATCGATATTTAATCCTTGGAAGGAGCTTACCAATGGCTGGTATAAGGCCCTACAACAATAAAATGCAATATCAATTCATATGAAATATACATACCTACACATAATAAAAGGAGCACATTTTTTATTGACTAAACCTTTACCTTTTGCCTATCTGACATAATGGCCAACTTCTCTTGATCATAAATGTTAAAATCTTAAATCAATAATTCCAAGAACTACTTTCATATTTCTTCATTCTCCACCTATACAATTACCCACACTAAAGGAAAAACATTGCATTGTTAAGATCAAACCCTATAGCTGTTAACAGAATTCTTAGTTCCACTGGTTTGTAACAATTTGAAATTTCGACACTTTCTGTTGTATTTTCGTATTTGAAATAACAGAATTTGTCAATGCAAGATGTTAGTTTGTATTTTGTTGGATATTGAGCTTAAAAGAAATAAAATTATATTCCATCTAGTGTGTGAACTGTAAAGAAGAATACAATACAATAGATAAAATTCAAATTCAAAATAGACCAAAAAAATAGTTGTCATATTATAGCGTCATATTAGGTTTAGACAAAACGAATGGATGCCATGCAACAGCACTTACGCATAGACATTCATATTACAAAATAAGTTCATGCTAACCCATATGCCAAATATACATACAGAATTGTGTTACACAAGCATGTTCACAAAGTATCACCATTCTATTATTTACAAAGAATTATTCTTCTGCATGCCTCTCCAAGCCCATTTCTCACGTCATTTTCTTGCATCTTCAATTGGACATATTTTCCTATTATAGCCAAGCTGGTAGCATAAATGACATCTCTTTCTCTTCCTAATTGACATCTTCTCTTGTTAAACTCTGTTTTGGGACTCTAAATGAGAAATTTTATAGTATATAGCCTATGACTAACATTGAAAAAAAGTCAGTAACCATCCTATTCTTACAAGGAACGCATATAATATGTTGACAACAAACATGAGAAGCCTCGTTCCCTAACTAATTTTGAACACTCAATGACTGTTGCATTGTTTGAATAGCAGCATCAATATTATTTAACCAGTTAGAACTCAACCCATCCATCTAAGGATCATTAGTAGTAACCTAATGAGAGACATGTCACAATATATACTCAGCTAAAATAATAATGAAAATCAAAGAAATAAAAAATAAATACTCATAGGTTGGTTTTCAAGAACCGTAGAAATTGTAGTTTGATTGTGTAGGCCATGTTGCATATCAGAATATATAGGGTATAAAATAGCTTATAACACTTGTGATGCATTAATTTGTTGGTTATTAGCCTCAGAGTATGTTTGTCCTTATTCTTGTGTACCTTTTTTTGGCTGCATGGCACTGCATGTCCTTTGATTGTAACTTAGCAGACCACACTTTTTGCGCTTGTTATTTTTACTCTTTTGAACAATACATACAATTTCCTATTCTAATTCACCGACCCCATGAATGGACATCATCTTACATTCTAACCTCTAACCTCACATTTTCTACATTTCAAAGGGCTACATCCTACTTTTGACAACTTGCTACCATTATTTGTTGTTTTCTTCACTCTGCCTTCATCTGGTGCTTTTCTTCTTGCTTTCTTGGGTCTGCCAGAGAGCCTTAACTTCTTTGGAGGTAAAGGTGGATCCTTAGTCTTATCTAGGCCACAAATTAGGTCTATTAATATGGTTCACAATAAGTTTATACACAACCTTATACGTTGATCTTTTATTGCACTCATGCATATAATCTTCCACCTCTTTCCCTACTAAAGCTATTGCACTAACAACATGCAAACATAGAATCCCAGATAAATTCCATCTCTTACATGAACAAAGTCTTTCTTTCAAATCAACAACAAACTACTCACCATTACCACTACTAACTTCATACTTCATATTTCTTGCCCCATTTGGTATGAAATTGATTGAACCTTCTTTAAGTTTCGTAACAGTCTTGTGAAGGTTAAGGCATAATAAACCATTATGTCTTTCGATCTATTCTCTCCTAACCTTCATCTTCAACATCATATATAATCATATAGATTCCAATATTAGTCAATATCTTGCTTGCAGGATGTTTGAGTTGAAATACTTGGATATGTTATTCAATAAGATATCACATTTGGTATTTTCTCTAAAAAATGCCCTATACTAGTGAGATGGATGGTTATTCTGTCTAACCCATTCATAGGTCCCTTTATCAATGTCCTTGATCTCTGATATTCTGTCCATGAACTGATTGACATGTCCTTGATCTTGCACATGCCCATAGCTTATCCTTTAGGAGAACACCATCATATAATTTCTTGAAATTTTCATAGAAATGCCTAATGCAATGTCGATATTCAATTCTCAGAAGGAGCTAACCAACGGATGGTATAAGGCCATGCAATAATAAAATGCAACATCAATTCATACGAAATATACATACCTATACATAATAAAAGGAATGCATTTTTTATTGACTAAAACCTTAGCTTTTGCCTATTTGACATAATAGTCCACTTCTCTTGATCATAAATATTAAAATCTTGAATCATTATTTCCAAGAACCACTCCATGTTTCTTTATTCTCCACCTCTACAACTACCTACACTAAAAGAAACATTGAATTGTTGGGATCAACCTCTGTAGTTGTTAATAGAATTCTTGGATGAGGGCCTTTTAAATGGCAGCCATCTAGGTATATAACTTTCCTACACCCTCCAAAGAAACCTTTTCTTAAGACAACTAAAGATATGTACATCCTTTGAAATCTCCCATTTCCTCTTGCTGTATAAACTAGTAGTTAAAATGATGTTGTTATTCGAATATGATCTTCTCAACTCCTCCACACAATCCCATGTCTTCATATACTGAAACTTATATTTACCCTCAATACTTTCTCTTGCCCTTTGTCTAGCCCAATACATTTTGTCCCTAAAAATCTTGGAATTAAGCTCTTTGTGCACCTTCTCAATAAACTCATCCATATTTACTCCTTTTACTGATCTGAATTCCTCTAAATATCTCTTAGCCAACCAACCTGATAAGATATTCCCAATATCAAACATCTTACCACAATTATATTTTGATTGAATATTCCTTATCTGAAACATACCTGTCCCATTCTGCTTTGCTGCATATATCATCCATAAATAGTTCTTTCCTTCACATTTTGCATCTACTCTCAGCTTGGCATTTTTTTTGAAAAAAATTCTTTTACCCCATCTCTTACAATGGCTTCTAACTACTTCCTTAAACCCCTCTCTACAACTAAATGTTTGTCCCAACTTGAACCTTGGATCTTCTCCATCAATGATAACTCTTAAATCTTTCATGTCTTGGCCTACATTCTTTCCCTACACTTTCTTCCGAGTCACCTTCTGAGGAGAAACTAAACTTAGTTGTTTGATAACCAGTAGACTTTTTTAAAATAGATATATTTTTCCCTACACAAGAGCTCAACCTCCCTAATATCAACAGTTATATTCCTCTTCTTTGTTGGATGCCGATCTTTTTTGAATTCTTATATTGTTTGATTGGTTGTGCCTTTTCTTCACTGTATTGTGCTTCATTTGGTCTATTATCCAGCCTAACCGTATATGTCATTATTGTCTTTTCAAATATAAGCTTTGGAATAGCACCCTTCAATTGTTGTGTCTCTCCATCTTGGCAACCCAAAGATGATACTTCGTTGATGTTTACTTGTTCCCAAATCCCCTCATCATCTTCTTATTTATCATCATACTTAGAGGCATTAAACTTAGAACATTTGCTCTTAGAAGACTCCACATCAGCATAATTTTCATCATCCTTGTCAGCATTATTTTCTTTACCCTTCTCGACTTCTATGTTAGCATTATTTTCATCATCCTTTGTAGCTAAAAAATCATTCTTCACAATATCTATGGTAGTTTCTAAGTCAGCAACATTATTTTTATCTTTTTTGTCAGTAGCTAAAACATCATTCTTCTCAATATCTATGGTACTTTCCAAGTCAGCAACATCATTTTTATCCTCTTTGTCAGCGCTAAAATATGATTATTCTCATAATATATGGCAGCATCCATGTAACCTTCCAGGCCAGCATCCATGTCAGTATTCATGTTAGCATCTTCTTCAGCTTCATCATCAGTCTTAGTTTCCAAGTCAGCATCATACTCAGCTTCCACCTCAGTATCCATATCGGCTTCATGTTCCTTATCATTCTCAAATTCCATGTCTTCATTTTCACTTTCGTCAGCATCTAATTCATCTTTATTCGACTCTAAATTTATAAGCTCTATTTTTCTATCCTTTTTAGCATTTGAATGTCTTGACATCAACCTTTTGCTTCTCCTTGGTGCCTTCCTACTGGCAATGCTTAAGGTCTTCCTATTCTTACTAGTCTTTTCTTTCTTCCTATTTTTGTTTTTCTTACTTGATAAAGTAGCACCAAAAGCCTTCTCTTTCGTGGTTTTTGCAGATGTCTCATTATTCTTCTTAGCACCCTTCACTATTTTGGCACCGCCGCTTAATTTTAGCTTTTTAACTACGGATGATACTTGAGACCCTTGTGCCTCTATAGTGCTACTTAGCTCTACAATTTTAGTATTACCCTTTCCGATTAGAGATTCATCCTCTACAACTACACAACTTGATAGCACCTCAACAACATCATTATGAACAAAATAAACCTCAATAGCCCCATCTTTGCTCCTATTTCAACTGTTGCAAGAGCAGCCTTGTCCCCACTAATAAATACCAATTTCTGACTCATATCTGTCCAATAGTTTCTATAGAAGAATTGACACTCTTTTTGGTATTCTAAATCTTTTGCCATAACATTTAATTCTTGTAGGGACCACAAGTCTATATTATACCTATCATAGTACTCTACAATACCCCAAGTGTATATCCACATATTAGTGCCAACAAACGCACCACCATGATAAAGAACAGCTGTGAAATCTCCAAAATTTGGATCTATTAATATGAAAAAAATAGAGGCAAAAGTCAAATGAAAAGAATGAAAATGAACATAAAAAGCAAAAGAGATAGACCAATCCAAGACAATTAAAAAAGAGGCAAAAGCCATGAAGTCCCACAAGTCACTAAATAAACACACCAAAGACAAACAATGTCATGGTAAAGCTAACCAGAAAAAAAAAAAAAAACTATTGGGACCACATTAACATGTTGAAGGGTATGCAATCAGTCAAGATATGCTAAAGGGTATGCAATCAATCAAAAACACCATTCTTGGACTACTCAAGGTAATCAATAAACAAAGACATTCTTGAGGCAAAAATGGAAAAATACCAAGTTAAAAAATTGAGAACTAGACAAGCAAAACACCTAAAAAAAATAGAATATGGGACCAATTACATAAAATAGATATATTTCATATAGTTTAAACCATTATGAACCAACAACAATAACACCAAATAAATCTTCACAAGTTGAAAAAATTCAGAATTTAGTCTCTTATTACTACGGTAAATAAACAGAAGAGGCCATAGTTGCTTATCATACACTTGGTCACCGATATCTGCCCCCAACTTTTATCGCAAGTACATTTTCTTGTATGTGAATCGACAATGGATTCAAGTTAGATGGTAACCTAACTTGGTTCCATTGATCGAGAATGGATGAAGGAAGGTTGAGGATAGTATTTTGGTGGTTGGTTCGTGTCACCATTCTGTTCTAGTTAATGCAAGTATTGTGCCAACAGTTCAAGAAGGTAGAAATGATTTCTTTTTCAACATTCAAGTAGCAAATGGAGTCAAGTAGAATTTTGTTCTCACTTATCAGATTGTCATTCTCATTTGATAAGGAATCAATTTTCACTTTCATCTCCTTGTTCCTTCTTGAGAGTCTTTTTAGTTCACGGAACATATCAATAAGAAGTTTATTTGGATCATCAATATTATCACAAGGAGAATAATGTGATTCAGCTACAAGGTTAGATAGGGAGGAGTTTACCTTATCCTCTATTGCCATGAAGCACATATTAGATGTTTCATTTTTAGAATCTCCGTTTTCCTCAAATTCAAACTCATTTTGATCCCAAGTTCTCACCAGTCCTTTTTCTTTCTTTATTTTCAAATCCTTCTTTTTCTTTTTGAGCATTTTGGCTTCTTTCTCTTTAGCTATTGGGTAGTCAGCAATGAAGTGTTCTTTACTCTTGCATTCATAGCATTAAAGCGTGAAAGATGAAATTTGTCCATTTTTTTACGAACTTCTTACCTCTTCCAAAGTGTCCTTTTTTGAACATTTTTCTGAATTTTTTTGCAGTCATGGCCAATTCTTCTATATCTACTTCAGTTCCACTGTCACTATCAGATTAACTGCTATCAACATCATCATCAACATCAACAGCTTTCAAGGTTGTCCCTATTTTGCCTTTGTCATTGTCCATCAAATTCTTGAAACCTTTTGAGTTTCATTATTTGAGTTAGAGAGCCAATTAGCTCTTCAGTGGGTAAGGTTTTCAATCCTTTGATTCCTCCACAGCCAGAGCTTTAGGCTGCCAGCTCTTTGATAAGGCATCAAGAATTTTTCTATTCTGTTTATCAAGGGAATAGCTTTTTCCATAAGCCTTAAATCTATTTGCAATGTGAATCTAGTGAATATGTCGGTTATGCTCTCATTTGGCTTCATAATAAATAATTCATAATTATGAATCAAAAGCCCCAACTTCAATTCCTTCACTTGATTTGTCCCTTCATGGGTAACTTCAAGCAATCTCTACATGTCATGGGCTAAATCACAACTACTTACTCTGTAATATTCAATGGTATCAAGGGCACAATATAGAATGCTCATAACTTAAAAATTCAATGTCATTTTGACATTATCTTCAGTATCATATTCGTCACTCTATTTAGGAACTACTTGACCTTCAACACTTTTAAAAGGAACATATGATGCTTTTTCAATCAAATTTCATAGCTCAAAATTAATTGAGCATACATAGATCTTCATGAGATTTTTCAAAATGTGTAATTACTCCCAGTGAACAAGGGAGGTCTATTTGTCGAAGATCCCTAAATATAGGGAAGAGATGAGATATTTGTATAAGGATATTTTTTACAAGACTGTTTAGTTGAAGAAGAGTAGACCAATACTCTGATACCAGTTGAAAAACCTTAGAGGGGGTAAACAAAATTTTTGGTAAATTTAAAACACTTTTCAGAAAAAGATCTAATTTTCGAAATCTTCCTTTTGTTTTACAGATCGTGGTGTTTACAGGTTCTGCAAAGAAGAATTTTGTGTACCTTTGAAGAGTCATCTAGGATTTTAAGAATATGAAATAAGTGATGTGAAATCAAGACAATAATAAAGATGGGTTGGTGATGATCATAAAGATTTCTTCGAGTGATTGAAAACTCTGTGCAAAGAGGTTTGCAAGTCTTCAGAAATAAATGCAAGGAAGATGAACAAGAGATTTATAGTGGTTCGATAATCAAATATCTACATCTACTATCTCAAACTCACACTTAAGAATTTTAAACCAAATCTCTATAAAACTCAGTTAGCTTAATGGTATTTGTCTACACCAATTATATAAGAGGATCATCATACTTGGTTTTACTCAAACCTCTCAACTAACTACAAATTAAGGATCATTTCAAATGGGTTTTATACTACAACCTTAATATACAAAGGATTAGAGAAATGAGACAGATATAACTCACAATTTTGAACAAATATGTAAACAGATAGAACCAACACCTTTTTATCTTTTGAACAATTTGATTTCACTTTTGAAGCACAATGAAAAAGGAAATTTTTGTTTTCTAAAGTGTAGGAGTGTTTCTAAGAGAGATAATACAAAAATCTACTTAAAAATCGAGTTTTGAAAGTTTTTATAGAAGCAAAAAGTAAGACACTGACGGCTAGTTCCTCGTTGTCAGGTTTTTTAGAATTTTGGACTCAAAGATCGGACGAGGGTGCATCCAAAAAGTGAGTCCAAAATGACACTTTTCTAGACAAAAATATTTTAATACTGTTCACAGAGTTTTGGATGAAACTTTTAGATGCAAAGCCATCCAAACTACTCAGTCAAAATATTTGAAAGCTTACTCTTTAGAAATCATTTTATTTTCGTGTTTCAAGGTAAAATTAAACTGAATTATAAGATAAATGAGACATAGGAATTTACACAAATATACCTTGACAAACAATTCCTAATCCATGATTCTTCTCAAGAGTTTCTTGGTATGCAATCTCTTAAGCTTGTCAATACTTGGTCACCCATTCTTAGATTCCGTTGCTTAAGAGTTGCTTAGCAATCTCGTTTGTATGTCTTGGAAGAATTGAGGTCGAACATTTCCTATCATATATAGATTACATAAGTTAGTCCTCATCAACGTTTGTCATAAGTCAAAACACATGAGAATACCCTTAGAGTTAACAACTTACCATACACATGGTAGCCGACACTAGGCCCAAACACTTGTCACAAGTACATTTTTTTTATGTGAATCGACAATGGATTCAAGTTGGACGGTGACCTAGCTTGGTTCCTTCGATCGAGAATAGATGAAAGAAGGTTGGGGATAGTATTTTGGCAGTTGGTTTGCGTCACCATTTGGTACGGGTCAATACAAGTGTTGTGCCAACTTTACCCTTCATTAATAGTGTAACATCCCCCACCCTAAGTACCTAGATAGGGCAGGATGTCACACCATCCAAAGAATTAGGGGTCTTTATAACGAGGACCAAATAAAATTAAAAGAATAATTCTATTACATCCGGAAGCAAAACTTGTACAAGTCTGGAACTCAAAACTAACAAACGTCTCTTGAAACAAACTCAAAAACACAACTAAATAAATAAATTGGAACTCAACCCTAACTTCGCCCCACTCAATGTAAGTAGTCCTCTAAAATCATGATATAAAAGGAGTGAGATTAACATCTCAATAAGTCCCGTGTGTGCAAATATCAATTATAACCATTTCGTGTATGCAGGTTTATCAAAACCACAAAATCATGTTTGCAAGTCAATTTCATCAATAACAATTATACAAAGGAGCCTTGCTCAATAAATTCAAAATAGTTCACAATCAATCATTGTTTCATCACAATCATAATTCACTAAATAGGGATTAGCAAATGATTCAACAATATAGTAACACAATCCATATTATGGTTACCACCATGATAGCCTCCTAATGTATTCTTTCAACAATGGGCAGTGGGGGATCCACCCACTGGGTGAGATACTCCTTAATCTCTACACCCAACATTCCGGTTGTCCAATCCGGATCAACAATGTCCACATGGACCAATATACTAGCTCAGACCGGCCTGACTAAGTAGTACTGTAGCCTCTCCAAGTTGAGTTTATCTTCTGGCAGGAGAGGTGGCCTCCTGCCAGAAGACTCACTCTTGCTCTTCGAAACTAGTACTACTAAAATACCCCTACTGAGTACTCAACGCTTCCCGATTAGGGGCAGAATCATTTTCCCTTTTCGAAAGTCTTGATTAATTTGATTGCAAAACGTGGTTTTTCATAATAGCGTTTTCAAATCGTTTGACAATGGTTTAAGAAATCATTTTCGAAGTTGAACAACTAAAATTTAGCAAATTCGTTTTAAAAATAAAATATCCACTTTTCCAATCCAAATCTCACAACAATTAAGTATAACTCATCATTTTCAGCCAAGGCTCAATCCTTGTGTCAAAATATCATATTCACATCAATTACAAATAATATCGTAAAAATTGCTTACAAACAAGTATCATTTATCAAAACAGTTATGTAGAGACTTACTTGAATATACTCAGCAATCAACCACAGCAATATTCGCCCCTTACTTCAAATCTCTTCCTTATCTAAAATCAATGATTCTCTAATTAGAATCCAAATATTAACCCTCTATCATCATGCATCATGAATCCCTATGATCATATTACTCATCTAATTCATCCATGGCATCTAGATGGATTAATTCATCAAATCGTCTCTATATCTTCCTATGATCATGCATCTCATCATTATGCATGCTTAAAATCAAATCAACTCATCTAGGCCATGACCTCCAATATTTGCCCACCCTTAATCTCATATAATGAACATATTCGCTTCAAAAGGTCTCATCTTTAATCACCACGCAATAGATCTAGATCATCACAGCATTATTTAACCACGCTCAAAGTCATACATGCCTAGTTCATTCCAATGCTCTTTCAAACTCATCAATCTAGTCTATTTATGCTTTTCGAGCTAACTCCATGCATAATAATACCACCATAAAATCAACCTTATGCAAGACAAAAGGGATTGAGACCAAAAATACCTCTTGGCGAGACACACTAAGAGCAAAGGTGACGCATTTGGTAGTTGCTTGAATTTGCTTTGGAAGGAAGAGTTGATTGGTGACTCTTGGACCTTTGTTCGAAAATTTTCAACAATAGGGGAGAAGAATCAGTCCCTTGATGACCGAGATTTAGGAAAAAAGAAGAAGATTAATCGAATACAAGTTGAAATGGTTACTCACCTTAGGTTTAGATTTCAAGTTTGGAGATGCTTGGAGGTTGTTAGGGATGCAAGCCTTAGAGAGAGAGTGGCAGATGAAATTCTGCAGTAGTTGAGTGTGTTTTAGGGTTTGATTGTGGCTGGTTTGATGAAGGGAATAGGCTAGGCTGAGGTGTTTTAGGGTTTAGTAGAGTTTGATCTTACTTTGGGTCTCTTGATCACAAGAAGGAAAGGTGAGAGCTTTTGTCTCCTTGGTTTGGACGAGATTGAGTAGGGTTTGAGGAGGTTTTTGGTGGCTGTTTCTGGTTGTTATAGTGGCCGAAAGTAAGAGGGAAAAGATAAGGAAAGATGTTAATTTTCTGACTACTCTTGGACGAGATTAGGAAAAGAAATATTAGGCTTTTGTGTAGCTATTTTTGCTAGACTGCTAGAGGGGTTTTTTGTGCAGGCGTTGGACTGGAAATTTCATGAGAGAGAGAGAGAGAGAGAGAGAGAGAGAGAGAGAGAGAGAGAGAGTGTGTGTGTGTGTGTGTGTGTGTGTGTGTGTGTGTGTGAACAGTGACGAAATTCTAGAGGCAATGGAGCTGAAATTCTGGTATTCTTTTGGCTAAATTTAAGTCCTAATTGGTTAGGGTTTTTTTAGTTAACCCTAGCTAGGTTTTGGGAGTGTTTTGGGCTGGAAATTTCATGAGTGAGTGTGTGTGTGTGTGTGTGTGTGTGTGTGTGTGTGTGTGTGTGTGTGAACAGTGACGAAATTCTAGAGGCAATTGAGCTGAAATTCTGGTATTCTTTTGGCTAAATTTAAGTCCTAATTGGTTAGGGTTTTTTTAGTTAACCCTAGCTAGGTTTTGGGAGTGTTTTAGGTAAGTTATTCTTCCCTATGTGGCGGCTGATTATAAGGGAATTTTCCAGAAACCCTAGAAAGGAATTAGGTCATTTATCTTGGGGTTAGATTAATTAATTTCCTATATTAATTTGAGTAATTTTTAAATAGTTATTAAACAGTTATTTGGTAAGGAAATTTCTGATTTTCTAATCCTTGTAACTACTGAATTTTCCCTTTCCTTTTCCCCCCTTCAAAATTTCGAAACCCTTGGCTTAATCCAAGGGACAAACATCTCATTTAATTCCCGCTCTTTGCCTTCTATTTTCTATATATATAAAAAAAAAAAGATTATGATAGGATATTAGGAGTAGAAATTTAATTTACTAATTTCATAAAATAATTTCCAAGATAAAGCACACCCCCAATTTTTAGGGAATTGGTCTCCAAAACCTTAATGATTTCGGCTAAGGCTAGGAAAAATTAGGGTAGAAGGAAGATAAAAGAAAAGAAAGAATTTGAGATAGTTAGGATTCAAACTCAAGCCCACCAAAGAACACACATCAAGCTCTATCCACCAAACCACATTGGTTCCTGGCAAGTATTCTCTTAATAAATTTCCTTATTTCTTACTCGCTTACTCCATTCTTTTTCTAATAAATTCCATTCAATAAAATAAAGTTCAACTACCTCAAATACCACAATCATTCCTAGACAAATTAATTCATGCAACAACAAATTGATATTTTCATGAAAATACTTCAAGTCATCAAATGTAGCATAACTCAATATGACATGCATGGCTTTTCCTCATTTACTAAAAGTGGTCTAATATGGGGTATTACAAATAGGCTCACGTGCAAGCCACGTGAAGCATTCCACTAGGTTCCGCCGCGTGTGGGTGGTTGGGACTTCAAAAGAAGGAAATATATAGATTGAAGATCGTAGAAATTGAAAAAAAAATTAAGACTATTGTGCAGTAAGTAAGATAGATAAAGGATTATTTATGGAAATTTATCTTTTTTTTAAATAAGTGATATAGGCTTTTAATATGTATTTTTAATTAATTTTTTCACTTTTTTATTTTTAATTCTAAATTATTTTTTAAAATTTTATTGTTATTATTCATTAAATTAGTGATTTAACTTATGTTATATTTTATAAATTTATGAATTCGTAATTATTGGTAAATTTTATTTCTTTTATTTAATATTATTTTTATTGTTTTTTAACTTTTTCAATCATTGACAAATATTTTAAATTATTTATTTATTTGTATCATTATAATTTTTTTATTTATGATCAAATTTTTTATTTTTATTATCTTTTTTTAAAAGTTATAGCAAAGAAATTTTTTAAAAAAAAATTAAAAATAAAAGTTCTAAAATATTTCGCTTAACATCTTTAGAAAAGATTATATCACCCGCCACCGGCGCTTCCGGTCGGGGTGTTGCCTTGTCGTATTTTGAATGTGGGCGGCGTAACTTGAAGTGTGTCGGCTGAAAACATTGTACATTTGTGATCATGTCACTGATTTTCTGCCACGTCATCTTATCTCAATGGGTTGGAATTGGGGCCCGGAACGTTACCTCTCCACAGACAGAAGTTAGTTTAAAAACAGTGAAAAGTGCACCGAATAAATTTTTTTTTAGAGATTTTAGGGTAGCACTCGTATTCTGTATATTTTAATTTAATTTGATACAAAATTAGAAGAAAATAGTTTATTATAAATAAATTATTATATTATTTATATTATTAGAGAGATTAATAATGAAATTTATATATCGGTAAAGTTTACACGATTAAAATAATAGTGGTCAATAATAAAATTTTAAAAGAATAATATGTTTATTTTTTGAAAAAAAAGTTAATATTCATTTTTAAATATCTTAAAGTGAAACTGTGAATACTCATTTTTTAATAGCAGGAATATTATAGTGTACATAGACATGTTATTGAACAGAGTTGTTTGAGTTGCTTCGTATTCAATTAATGTTTAATTATTTGATAATTGAATCAAGCTAAAACACAACATATATAAATATAAATATATATTATTGTAAAAAATTGATTGGTATATATTATCTTTTTTCTCAGGCTTTTTTTCCCACACCATATAAATAAATCCTCCCTTTCTTTAATTTGTTTTGAATTGAATTATTATTCATTTACACAATTTGAAAGAAGGAATATAATAAAACACTTAAATTCAAATACCATTATAATATTTTGAACTTGAACTAGAATGATTTTTAATATTTGTAAAATAATAAATAAATAAATTAAAAACCAACTTAAATTGGAATAATAATCAAATGAATTCAACCATAGCCCCTCAGAGGAGGTACTGACACCAAATTTTGTGGAATTGAATCTTGCTTTAGGGACCGATTTGAAACTGACCCACTTATAAGTTATGCCACGTTTTTATTAAATATATATAATATCTATTTATAACATATATGGAAAATAATAAAAGATCAAATAATCCTCTTCAGTTGTGAATGAATTTTAGTTGCTTACCCTTCACCGTGCATTGCTCCCCACGTAGATCAGAACCCCAACTTGTGTGTGTGTGTTTTTTTTTAAAGAAACCCCAATTTGACTTGAGAACTAGTTTTTTTTTTTTTTGGTCTTTCTCCTTGGCTCATTTTAATCACTTTGCCATGGTGTACGCAATTCTTGACTAGTGAAAGTCTTAAGAAGATCACCAACTTTTCCCTTCAAATGGTATAGAGCAGCCTCTTTGGAATTAAATGCTGATTTCCAATTTGCTGGTAATAACAAAGTCTAATTAATTCTTCAAAAATAAAAAAAAAAGGAAAAAGAAAATCTAATTAATCAATTGGCTCCTCTAAAAAGTAGGGATAAGTGGTTTTAGGGAAGGGGGAAAGAAGGGGTAGATCAAGGGCCAAAGCAGGGCAGTTAGAGGTGTAAAGTATCAAACTTTAAAATAGTTATCTTGCAAGTTAAAGTTCCTCTATTTCCCTTGGCTTAAGGCAAGAAAAGCTTAGGTCGTATGCTCCCCTATATTTGTCGTTATCCCCTGTCTCTATGTCTTGATCCTTTCTTCAGCTTTGAAGTTCCTCTGCTGTAAAAGCCCAGTAATAGCATTTTTATTTTACATTCACACACACACACACACACACTAGTTTTTCCTGGATTGGGCAGATTGAGCGGCAAATGTGATTGATTAATGAAGATGAAGACTATTAAAACCAATGGCAGCACCATGTGATTCTACGATGAACATTGCTTAGACAAACTTGTAACTGCATTTGCTTTAACTTTGAAGTCCTCCATAAAATTGTTTCTAAAGTATGTCAGATTGAAGGATTTGAAGGGACAAGAAAATGACTGAAAAATAAATTTTGGTGTTTGGATTGATTTTTATAGAAGAGAATGAAAGACCAAAAAGAAGGGGGGGAGGTATGGAAGGAGGGAATGAAAGGATTAAATTTATTAAAAATGTTTAATTTAATTTTTGCCAAGAAATAGACTAAAGGAAAGGAAATGAAAGGAAAATCGACTCTAATAATTTTTTATTAATTAAAATATTTTTATTCATATTAAAAAATATATATAAATTATCATCTTATTATTTCCTTATATTCTATCGATTATCTAACTACTATAAATACTTAATCAAACTAGTTGTTTCTCTCTCTCTCTCTCCAATGATAAATAATTGCTCCATAATTACTCGACAAGCTAGAAGTCTTTTAATATTATTAGCTGCCAAATTGTGTGAAGTCATTCACGGTGTAACGATAAATGATAGTAGCTTTCGGTCCAAATTGAATCACACATGTTTTTAGTTGTTTTAAAATAACTATCTATTATTTATTTAAAATTTCTAATTTAAATTTTTACTATTAATTTAATCCGTGAAGTTATTAGACTCGTAATTCTATGATTAAGTATTAGATATGTCAAAAAAAAAAAAATCCTACAGAGTTTAATACATCTGAACTAGCTTTTAATTTTTTTAGTTAAATTATACACTTTTTATATAAAATTACGTATTTTATTTTATTTTGATATAAAAATATAATAAAATATTTGATTATAGACAAACTACATTATCACTATTAATTAAAAAATAACTATAAGCAATTTAAATAAAATTATATTTATTTTTAATATTTTAAAATAAAATTTAAATATTCAATTTTGAAGCATAGGATATTTAATGCAAGGAGTGCTACGAAGCAGCAGTGCCCTTGCGAGGTCAAAGGCATTTGGTGGGCCGATGACAAGCTTAAAATCTATTTATTCACCTTATAGACTTTATTAAAAAAATTGGCCCATAAACTTGATGACATATTCAGGGCGAACGCAAAGAAGACTTCAGATCCACACATATCAGTTTTATACGGGCCGTTTGGGCCCGATAACTTAGAAAAGATAAGTTTGGTGACTCAATTCAATATTTACAATCAATTAAAAATATTATTATTAATAGATGCTATAAAATATTAATTTTTTAAAAAATTTTAATATATTTAATAATAATATTTATTTTTCAAAAAATTTCTTTGTCTACAACCGGTGCAGCCAAGAATCAATTGAATGGAATCCCATACTACCAGCTTTATATTAATTTAATATGGGCTGTCCTCAATATTGAAGTTGGGAACTACACCAGACTCCAATGTCCAGAACAACACTACTTACGGCCCATTTACAATGGGCCGCATTCCTACCGTCCAACTTTTGGAGTTGTTCATGATACAGTGAGAAAACAGTAAATTTTTTAAGTAAAAATTAAATTTTAAATATTTAAATATTAGATTTTTAAACTTGAAATCTCAAAACTAAAATTTTAATTTATTTTTATATTATATTTTATTATAATTTAGATTAAATATAAAATAATATCAATCTTTTTACGATTGAGGAGAAGAAGCAGCACCTGTATTGAATGTCCTTCTAAGAATGTGTTCCCACGGTTGAAGTTCAATAAAGGGCTCCCTTTTGAGGCGGCATGGGTCTTTCATTTAGGACTTTTTCCCTTTTCTATAAGGTGTGCTTCTGCTAGAAGAATGGCTGGACTCCCCGAAAGTCGGCCAAGGCAAAAAATGGACTTTTTCTCCATCGGATATTGCCACGGAATCGGGTTCTGTTTTCGAATCACTTTCTGCTCCTGAACCAGAAGATGCTTATTTAACATATTCATATTTCAAAATTAAGGATTTTTCAATTCACTTAAAATCTAAAGTTTGATTTTGAATATTGAAGTTTCAAAATTAAAATTTGAAATCTGAAATCTTAATTAATTATAATTTATTTTTAAATTATATTTTATTATAATTTAGATTAAATATAAAAGAATATTAATAATTAGATGAATATTTAACATATTTGTACTTCAAATTTAAGTAAATTTTAATTTACTTAAAATTTATAACATGATTTCATTATATTTTAATTAATTATGTGATAATAAAAATTTATTATCAAACACATTTAATTAATTAAATATTTTTATTATTTTTATTAAACATACTTAATGAAAATTGTAATTAATTAATTAATTTTAAATATTAATTAAATTACCAAATAGACCCATAATCACTTCAAATTTAAATGTTGGATATAAGTTGATTTAGACCTTTTTCCGTTCCTAGTTGATTAAATATATTTAAAGGCCACATATAAATTCTTTATATAGAAAAAATTCACTTAACAATTCATATGTTGAATTCCATCTATTTGGGATATATATTGAAAATTATTTTGCTTCCACACTATTATTTCTATAAAATTGATTCTATTCTTTTTTAATTGAAGCCCTAGACCAAAAATAAGAAAACGCAACTTTTATTAGTTTAATAAAATGATCAAGACTTTTTAAACTATCTTATACATATAAGCTTAAAATAAGGCATATATTATAAAATTTGGGTAGTGTTAGAATAAAATCTACACACTATACACTAATAAAACTCTAACTATTCTTTGCATAAGAATTTCTCTCTTTCTTTTCTCTCACAATTTTCTCTAATATTTCTTTCACTAATCTTTCTTTCACAAAATAATGGTGTCTTACAAGTTTAGAGAATAGCTCTATTTATAGAGTTCTAATTAGTGGATTACATCATGGCATACATCATCTTCCCCTAATCTTAATTAGTGGTGTCTCCATTAAATGGTGGACATCCATAAAAATCTTCTCTAATTATTCACATAAATCCATAATTAGTGGAGCCTCCACTAATTAATGGAGTTTCCAATAATTTTAAGATATTCATAACACTCCCCCTTGGATGTCCATCCATTACATAAAGAATATGCCTCGTTAAAACCTTATTAGATAAAAACCCAGTGAGAAAAAAAAGTTAGTGAAGGAAAAAGAGTACACTATTCTATATGTCTGTTTATTACTCCCCCTGATGAGATGATTCCTTTAAATCTTTAAACCGACGCATACCGATTTTATATCTCAACTTCTCAAATGTTGCAGTCGGTAAAGTCTTCGTGAAAATATCTGCGAGGTTGTCACATGATCGAATTTGTAGCACATCAATTTCACCTTTCTTCTGGAGTTTGGTGACCTATGTTGTATCCGGTCTCCTTTAATATATCCTCCTCATAATTACGCTTATGCCAACTGCATTATCTTCATAAAGAGGAGTTGGAATATCTCTGATATATGATAATCTACAACTTTCTCGGATATAATAAATATGGATCTTAGCCAAATACATTCTCGACTTGCTTCATAAATGGCTATAATTTCAGCATGATTTGAAGAAGTAGCTGTTTGGAGATATCGAATGACTTGTTTAATTCCATTCCAATGTCGTCATGTTGGTGAAGAACTAAATCTTGCTAATAAATTGACAGCAAAGGCAATATCAAGTCGTGTATTGTTAGTAAGATATATCAATGCACCAATTGTACTGAGATATGGTACTTCAGGACCAAGAAGTTCTTCAACATCTTCTTGAGGTCGGAAAGGACCGGACGATCATTGGAATACTCAATGGATGTGTTTTGTCCATGTCAAATCTTTTTAGAACCTTTGCTGTATATGTTGAATAAATGTTCTACTTGCCAAATGTTCAATTTGTAAACCAAGGCAAAGTGTAATTTTACGACTATCCTTGATGTCGAATAATCAATTGTTTCTTGGAGCTCTTCAAGAGTTCCAATAAGATTAAAATCATCAACATATATAGCTAATATCACAAATTTAGAACCAGATTTCTTAATAAAAACGCATGGACATACCTGGTCATTTTAAATCTCGCTTTCAATCAATATTCACTAAGATGATTGAACCACATGCGCCCAAATGGCTTCAGGTCATATAATGATTTCTGCAATTTGATGGAGTAATTTTCACAAGGATAATGTGTATATGCTTCTGGCATATGAAATCCTTTAGGGATTTTCATGTAAACATCATTTTCTAAATTTTCATACAAGTAAGCAGTGACAACATCTAATAGGCGCATATCTATCTTTTCATATACTGCCAAACTGATAAGATATCGGAGTGTAATAGTATCAACAATATGAGAATAAGTTTCATCATAATCAATACCTGGTCTTTGTGAAAAACCTTGGGTTACTAACCGTACTTTATATCATACGATTTCATTCTTTTCATTGCGCTTTCGTTCAAATATCCATTTGTAGCCAATAGGTTTTACACCTTATGGTGTTCAGACTGCAGGTCCGAAGACTTCACGTTGTGTCAGTATATTTAACTCCGATTGAATCACATCTTTCTATTGCAGCCAATCTTTTCTATGCCGACATTCATCAACTGATATTGGTTCAGGATCATCATTATCCTGTATAACATCAAGCGATATTATATGCAAACATATGATCAATAATTGTTTCTATCCGATTCCAACTTCTATCGGAAGTGGTATAATGGATAGAAATTTCAGTGTTACTTTCATCTATATCTGGTTCTTTGTCATAAGTTTTCTCTTGGTCTTTATCATTCTTTGCTTTAATATGATCATCTGGATCATTAATCCTCTCTTCTTTTGAGGATTTTATCTTTAGAACCAAGAGGTCGGTCATACTTTTGGCATGCTTTTGGCTCAGCAACTATATGTAAAATCTTTTGTTCTGCTGGAACTTCAATTAGAATAGGAGCATTTATAGCTGGCATATGCGATTTTGTTACTCTTCTAGAGTCAACAAAAGCGTCTGACATTTGATTTGCAATGTTTTACAAATGAATTATCTTTTGAACTTCAAGTTCACACGAGCTTGTATACAGATCAAGATAATTTAATGATGTTGTCCAATCACGATCTTTCTTGTACTGTTTCTGTTCTCTCCCTAATTTAGGGAATAATGATTTCACAAGAGAATAAGAGAAAAGAAAAAGAAATATAAGAAAATGATAACAAGAGAATAATGATTACACAAGAGAATAAGAAAAGAAATATAAGAAAATGATGATAAGCAGGAAATGCCAAGAAAAATATCTCTTTTTTTTTTATTTATTTTACTCTTCTCGATACTGACTGTTCCTCTTCCTCTCTTGTCTTTTCTTTTCCTCCTACCATCTACCTCTTCTTCTTCCTCATACAAAGATATATATATATATATATATATATATGTATATATATATATATGTATATATGTATCGATATATATTTCAGTCATCAGTCATTAGTAAATATAAAAAACAAAAACTACAAAGCAGATATGGAAGCTCGTAATTCATTTGAGACATGGTCAAATTTTGACTTGGTTTCTGCAGCAGATTTTGATGTATTTGCCTGTCCAAGCCAACCGCTTCCTTTTAATTCTAATGCAAAAGATTTTGATATGTTTTCCTTTCCAAACCAACTGGTTCCTCCTAATTTCAGGTGAGATACCTTTGAGGGCTTCCACTTTTTTTTGTGCTGGATAATGAAATTAAATTCTCTTTTGGTTTGTTTTTTTTTTTATGTAAATCAGTGAACATACTGCTTTGGACCAATTTGATCCGCCCATGCAAGAGACTGTTTTTGATACTGTTCCTCTTGATGCTATTCCTTTGAATGAGGATATGCTTGTACATGATCCTTTCTACTCTCTAATTGATTTTGAACAAAGCCAGAATATGATTCCAGGTTATTATACATTTAAACATGGATTTTGAATGGTATTACCTTTACTGATATTATTTTCTTTTTTTAGAAGAAATAATGAGTGGTCTTGGCAACGAAGTCGGAGTAAGTACTCATGAAATGCATAATATTGAAGTTCAAGATATTATTTCAGACGAAATTCCTATAGAGAATAAGAGGATTAAGAGGTAGAGAGAGAAGAAGGGCAATAACTCCCAAACACTATCAAGAGGAGAAACCATTTCGCAGTACTTTTACCTGCCAATCAAGAGCGCGGCCAAAGAACTGAATATTGGCATAACCCGTCTTAAGAAAAGATGTAAGGAGTTAGGAATTCGTCGATGGCCTCATAGGAAGTTGATAAGTTTGGAGACCATAATCCAGAATGTTCAGGTTCTCTCTCACACACACTTATACTTTGCAAGTATGAAATTATGAAAGATTTATAAGTAAATAACCAATGATATCACTTCGATTTACAGGAGATGCAAAATAAAGAAGAAGGAAGACATATGGCTAAGAAGAAGTTGAAAGAAGCCATTAAAATATTGGAATGTAAAAAACAGTTGGTGGAAGAAAATCCTGATACGCAGTTGGAGGACTAAACACAGAAATGGAGACAAGCATGCTTCAAGGCCAAATATAATGAGAAACTTAAGTATAATAAACTTAAGGGGATCATAAAATCCCAAGACTCATTTCACAGTAACTTCACGGCTAATTCTGCTGCTAGTCTAAATGTTGGCTCAAAAGGGAAAGAAAAGGAGGAGGATGCCGAAAAAGAGGAGTTGAAGTCCATAATTACTAATTGTTTGTCTTCCTCTAATGTAAATATTGAAAAAGAACAATTACAAACATTCATCTTAAATTTGTCAGCTCAATTACAAAAGAGCAACTATAAGCATGTATCCTTCATATGAACACTAGTGATATGAATAAAAGATGTGATGCTTATTATTAATGGAAATATCTTTTTCCTTATTATCCTTTTTGTTCCCCTTCAAGTGGCCAGTATTTCTCAGTGATAAGGGAAATATTAAGTGTGTCCATGACCATAACCATGGCCACTGCCACAACTACGACTATAACGCTGGCTTCTACTAGAGCCAACAGCATTCACTTCTGGGAGTACTGTTGAGCCAGTTGGTCTGGCTTCATGATTTCTCAATAATAACTCATTATTTTTCTTTGCAATGAGGAGGGTAGTAATTAAATCTGTGTATACCATTTTTCTCGATATTGTTGCTGCAGGACAATATTCGAGGCATGAAAGGTGGAGAAGGTCTTCTCCAATATATTTTCATCAGTAACTTTTTCTCCGCATAATTTTAACTGAGATGTAATTTTATACATCGCGGAGCTATATTCATTCACGGTTTTTAAAATCTTGCAACTTCAGGTGCAATCATTTATACCGTGCAGTTGGTAGTACGACCATCTTCAGGTGGTCAAATCTTTCTTTTTATCCACATGACATATGGATCTCTTTTTTTTAGCATTTAGATGCATTTCTGTATGACATATAATTTTTTCTAGAAATATCAAGGGTTACAAATTCGAGTTTAGCGAGGTTAGCCATAGAGATCAATAAATACGTACCTGTCTTATGGCTTTAATAACGGTAGAGACTCGTGCTGATAACGTGTTATAAAATTTGGGTAGTGTTAGAATAAAATCTACACACTACACACTAATAAAACTCTAACTATTCTTTGCACAAGAATTTCTCTCTTTCTTTTCTCTAATCTTTCTTTCACTAATCTTTCTTTCACAAAATAATGGTGTCTTACAAGCTTAGAGAATAGTTCTATTTATAGAGCTCTAATTAGTGGATTACATCATGGTATACATCATCTTCCACTAATCTTAATTAGTGGTGTCTCCACTAAATGGTGGACATCCATAAAAATCTTCTCTAATTATTCACATAAATCCATAATTAGTGGAGCCTCCACTAATTAATGGAGTTTCCAATAATTTTAAGATATTCATAAAGCATACACATTTAACATAAAAAAAACTTTCTTCCAAAAATTGACTTAATTAAAATTTTAAAACTAATAATTGAAATAATATTTACACTAATATTATAAAAAGAAACAGAAAAAAAAATCTTATTTATTAAACCATATATTTTTAAAATAATAATTGACAAATATTTTTAGTAAAATACGGATTATCAAAGCCCTTATACGTAAGGAATCATTTTTGAATATTCTATTCATTTTCTATCTAATGACATATAACATTCATATAAGAATGAGTTTGCTAATGATCACTTTAAATATCACTATATAAAGAAATTTTATTAGACAAATTTTAAAAAAAAATTGCGCTAATTGTTTATTACCTTCCCCCCCCCCCCTCTCTCTCTTTCTGTATGTATGTATGTATGTGTGTGTGTGTGTGTGTTAAGTCTACGTGTGATAGTAGTTCAGTGAACATGTTTTGCAGTAAAATTTAAAGTATTTTGACAATATTTATTAAAATGTAATCTTTATTCAAAATTAAATGCAAGATGTTATACAACTACTATTCTAAATAATTATTCTCTTTGCATTTTTTAAAAATATTTAAAGAAACCAATAAAAGGATGAATAAATGTAGTAATAGTGTATTTGGTAATTTGTTATTATTTGAAATTCAAATCGAACTCTTGAGGATTGTACCTTGTTAGATGTTGAGAAAGCGTACCATAATTTATTCTTGGCTTAAATGCATACAATTTAGGAGTAACAGTGCAATAATTATACTTAGCTTTTACTTCACCGGATAGTATTATTATAATGGTAAACTACTTGGTGAACATATAATTTTTCTTTTTTGTGCTTTCTTTGTTGTACATAGTATTAGTTTCGATCTCAATTTGTATTTCATTTGGACATTGAACATTTTCTTGAGTATTAACGTAAAAACATTGTTATTGAGTTTCAAATTTTTTTTATCACTAATTTGTACCAATTGGTTGGTTGTTAGAAGAGCAAATGTGGTAAAAAAAAAAAAAAAAATCACAATTAGAGGCCAATTGTTAATTAGATGGAGTAGTAAATACCATTAATTGAAAATTCGGATCATAACTAGCACTCATTTTCCCTCACCTTTGAAATTACTTAGATGAAACTTTTTTTTCTTTTCAAAAACTAAAAAAATAAATATAACAACAATATATTATAAATTGAAATTATGAATTAAGATAGTCGATAGAGTTGAGAGAAGTGTAAAAAATAAAGAGTAGATTGAGGTGTGTGTATATATGTATAGAGAGAGAGAATAAAAAAAAAGAACAATGACTAAAATATTTTTGCGTTTGCCATTGCACGCAACGCTCAAATTATGACCCGTCGTTGCTGCAAGGTCCTATGCAAATCAATGGCTTAATATGATGAGCCATTTCTGTAGGCTCTTTTTATTTTTTATACATTGTCATGTTGACTAAAAAAAATTTAAAAATAAAAAGAATTAACGGTTGGGGAAAATTCCCAACTGCAATTGGACCATAGACGACGGTTCCAATTAATGGTTGGAAGTGTGAATCGTGATTAACGTTTAAAAAAATTGTTAATCACGGTTTCAATTCGCGATTTAACTGAAAATTTTTGAAACTATAGCCATCCCCTTAGTGAGCTTCCAACCCTTTTGTGGCAAAAGATGGAACATTTTATGGTGGTTAATAATCATGAAAATAAGGAAAGTTAGTGGCGGTATCCATACTTTAAAAATTTTAATTTTTTTAAATATTACTTTTTGCTTCCTTCTAAAAAATTTTAAAAATTTGTAATATTAGTCTTTAATATATGCTTTCATGTACCTTGCTCCATTAACCATAAGTTATTGGTTTCATCTTTTGTAGTTAAGTTTCCATAACAGGGATAGTCATATCACATTTAAACGTTGGAAATTAATAGGTTTAGTAATGTTCGACCTAGTCTTAAAAAAATAAAAAATAAAAAACTTTTCCAAAAACCGATCGTGTGTTTTGTTGGGAGATTTTAGAGTGGGGAATAAGGATGAGTTGGAATCATACTAATTATTTATGTTTTTGTTAGATTTTATGTATTTCAATGTAAGAGAATAAAAGACTCAATAACTGAGAATTATATTTATTGACCAAAATCATGTATTTCATTTTTATTTCAAACAATTATTTACGGAATGGTTCTCATTGCACTGATTAACCAAATAAAGGTAAGGGGTCTGTTGACACTAGGGACAGAATTAGGTTCGTGAACTTGAGACTACGGTCATAAGAAAAAAAAAAGAATAATGTTACAAATTTAAAAATTATTAAGGAGTCTGAAGATTTTCTCTCTCTCTCTCTCTATATATTAAAAATATTAAAATTTCAATTGAAATGAGTAATTTTTAAAAAAAAAGTTTGAGAGCTTGATGTCACACTTGTCCTCTTAAATCCGTCTTTAGATTCTATCATTTTCAATTCCTAATCGTCAGCAAAACAGTTATGAGTGATTAGTATTTGGATTGTAACTCTTTTGTGAAAATTTTATTTGAATTAAAAAATATTAAAAAATATATGAGATTAGTGTGAGGTCAAAGAGAGAATGTAATATGTTGTCAGTAAATAATAATTTTAAAAAAATAAAAAATATTTAAATTAAAAAAATTTAACTGAATTGAGGCTTTTATTTGAGATAAAAACCTATCAAAGTACACTAATTTTGGAGACATTACCATTTACCAACTCTCGCAAATGACAGTCAAAAGTCTACGAGAAACAGGTGGATGGATGACGAAAGCAACCCCGCCCTCCTTCGCTGGACGTCGGGCCCATTAGTACTTTTTCATTTTTCCTGGACAGAAGGCCCATCAATATTTGTTCCTTGGGGTAATAAAGAGCCCAAGTTAAACAAATACTTAAGTTTTCTCAACCGGAATACTTTATAATGGCGGGTAGTTATGTTAGTTAGGGTGGAAGCATTTCAAACGAATTTGAGTAGCTATCAATGTGAGGCAACATATTGAGGCCACTCCTTGGAACCATTTGATTGAAGCCTTTAAAGTTTATTCGCCTACCCAACAGTTTGAGGGCCCAAAAGAAAAATTGGGGGAAAAAAAAAAAAGAGTAAACTGTGGTCCAGTATGGTAGTAGTGGCAGTGCAAGAAATCGAAGAAAAATCAAGGAATGATTCCATATTTGCTTGTGTGAGAAACTATAGTATACAACTTTTGGTGTGGATTGCGTAAAGCATCAATAGACCATTTCAAGATTCACAATTTCAGGTAAAGAGTAGACATGATTTTATGAAGGCCCTCCACTTGTATAAAATAGAGCATATTCAAACGGCTTACTAAAGAAGTAGAGTATATTTCGTGCATGAGATCGTGCAAATCAAGTTTAATACATCATTAGCATTGTTAATTCCTAGGAACATGTTCTTTTTGAGCAAGGGATAGGAAATATTTTGAAAGAATTATAAATTATAAATTATCTGTTCAATATGCATGTTCATAACTAGTTTATACCATTATCAAATGGATGTTGATATTGCAACATTCATATATAGAGGAAAGGATCAGAGCATCCCGGAAACAAGGGTTTGGAGAGTGCCAAAAGCTGTTTTGTCTATGTTAGCTGTGCCCTAGCAGGGGAGTAGAACACAATGGGCATTTTAAGTATAATCCACCGAGAAGAACAGCAATTTAATCATCTATATAAGCTTCCTGATTCCCCAGTAATAAACTAGAAAGAGAAACTGTAACCATAATGCCAAAGAACATTAATTATTTCGAACCTAAAGTTGTGTAATCTGTGTGGAAAGCATGCCGACGACCTAACTACTTTATCCTTTATGAGCAGAAGATCAAGTGGCCGGCTTAGTAATTATAGTACACCAGTAACCAACAATTAAGCTCATGCCATGCACCAATACAGAAATGATGATGCCTGGACTGTGCCGTTGCCTATGTCTGTCTTTCTGGGTAAAGTTGGATCAATATTTAATCCTCTACAGTGCGAAATTATACGTTACAACATCAGAAGAGTCGAAATTATACTGGAATTCAACGTGGGTTTTGTCTCTTTTTGTTTTCCTTTGGCAGGAAGAAGTCAACGTTGATTGAATGATTATGCAGACACACATTCGAATTCGTAGAGTGAAGAAGAAGAAGAAGAAAATTCGGTAATAATCTTTATGTTCCTTCCCTTGAATGATTGTAAGAGTAGCCATATTAGTGATAAAGGTTAAAGAGGAAAAATAAACTATACACTCGATAGAAATTGAAATCCCTACTTATATTCTGAAGATGCTACGTACATCTTTAAAATGCTTTCCTTTAATAGCCACATCAAATGGTGACTTCATTGGCACATTTTATTAAAGCTACCTTATAGACTAGTATTTTATTTATTCTAAATTGAATATTTTTATTTATATTTTAAAATATTTAAAAATAAACATTATTTTATTAAAATTTATACAACAAATCATTCTCATTTAAGAAATGCAAATTTTGTTTGACCCGTGAGTTTCACACTAATTTACATATACTTTAAATATTTTACTAAATTTTTATGATAAGTAAAGATAGAATATTATTTAAATGAAAAGAATAATTCTTTTGTAAAATACTCTTAACATTTTTTTAAAAATTGTTCGATATAAATTAGTATAGATAGTTGGTCATACCGAAATAAAAACTCGAACTCTTTGATAGAGAGAAAACCAAAGAGATAGACCTATTTTCTCCATCTGTTTCTGATTTATTCAATGAGCAGCAAATTATTAATAAAAAAAAAAAAAAAGCGGGTCGTACCAAATTGGAAAATCTCAGTTCGATAGTTGGCGGACTTTGACTCGTAACCTAATATACCCAGGGTGAGGAGGAACTCCATAGAAGAGAGAATAATAGAAGTCAGGCACTCTTATCTGACCAAAGTTAACGGAGGAGCATTGGCGGTACGGCAAACGCACGGCGCAACGAGAGGAGCGATGAATGCGGAAAGAGTGGGGCCCCCTTGAATTTTGGCAGGTAGAATGCTCTATCATTCCATTCCAACTGTAGTGTGCAGTCACAGTCTGCATGCATGTGTCTGTATGGATGACTTTGAATTAGCATAAAAAGTGATGCCCGTTAGAGAAGCAAAATTTAACTTGAGATACTGCGGCTTAAGAAGACTCTGTAAAGTGGGTTCTTAGTGGATAATCACCAAATTTCTGCATTGTCTCCAGCTTCCGTTCAACTTAAACTTTTAACTTTTGGCACCTAATCTGGAATTTGGTGCAATTAAGTTGTTAGGTTTATATCAAATGTAAAAGCAAAAGATTTTTAGAAGAAATCAGTAAACGTTTAAATTTTTACGAAGAAATAAATTTAACTTCTGTATATATTTTGACTTATCTAATCGCGTATAATATATACAGTATATTAAAAAAAATAATATACTCCTTTAGTTGAGATGTTATTACTAACTAATACCCCTTTAGTTGTTTAGATGCATGAGGGAGGACTGAGGAGGAAGGGCAAGCACTGAGAATGGCATTTGGGATTTAGCTAAACATAACAAGCAGAGCAAAAGTGGAATAGTAGCTATGGTTTGTTACGCTGTAAATGCAACCAACCCTATTAAAAGGTCGAGTATTTTAAGGAATTGTTCACCAAACCTCTGCGCATTTCAAATGTGCTAATCTCAATGCTCGACCATTTCCATGCAAATGAAGATCACGGACGAGGACTAAAGAGCCTAGCTGGCTCCAATTTTGTTTGGCAATGACATTTTATTCTTTTGCCTTCCAAAGTCCAAGCCATTATAGCCAAACTAACTACAGGTCACAAATTGAAATACTGAGAAAGACAAATATAGTAAAAGTAGTACCCCTACCCCAATAAAAAAGCTAGGTGAAAAAACCAAAGGCAAAAAAAAAAAAAAAAAAAAAATGGTGCAAGGAGGGAGGACTTTGAAGAAAAGATCCCAAATGGTGTTGATGGCACAACTTGCAATTCAAGCAAAGCGGCAAAACGGTTTCATATCAACCATGTGAGGTTGTGGCCCTAACCTTTCCCCTTTTTGAATCAATTTCACAATCCCCTGTTTTTCCTCTCATGCCCTTGTTTTCTCCCACTAATCCAAATCTTCTTGTTACGATAGGAACCCCAATCCTTATCTTTTTTTTTTTTTTTTTAATGTGCGTTGAGCTAAAAAATGTGTGTAATATGAAAAATTGTACAAATTCAACCGATTTGAAACAGTTTGAATATTTATTATTTTTTAATTTTTAAATAAGTATCATTTTAAGAAAAACTTCTAATTGAAAGAGAAAAATACTGAATTATCCTTATTGAAATTATAGAAATAATTTGAAAATTAAAAAGTAATTAATATCACTATAGTTTAGAGGAGTATGAAATTTACGGAAGAAATGGTAAGGAATGTTATATTTTCTTAGGACTAAACTAAACCACCTTACCCAAAAAACTTGGTATGAAAAAAGAATAAAGTGTAGGGGCAATTAGTGTAATTGAGAGTTGAATTTTTGTGTCCGTCTATTTGCGCTTTAATTAAGCAGTTAGCAAACAACATTATTCCGAGGTCTATTCATGATTTCGCCAAATGTCTTTCTCTTTCCTTCCGTGTCTCCATAAGTAGCCGTTCACCTTCCACCTTTTCTTCACACTTCAGGGCAGAAATCCCTCTTTGTGGTTTTCCCATTTCCCTCTTTCTTTTCCTTTTTCCCTATCTTCAGCAATGGCTGCGTCTGGTGTCGCCTACCTCATTGCTCTGTCTTTGCTTCTGACACTTGCTGAGGCTAGAATTCCTGGCGTTTACTCTGGTGGATCATGGCAAAGTGCTCATGCTACATTCTATGGTGGCAGTGATGCCTCTGGAACCATGGGTAAGTAATTTCTCACCCCACGCAATGACTATAAAATGATCCCCTGTTTTATTTCCCCTTTCTTTACATCTCTTGAAACTACTAAAAGTCCAACAAAAGCATTTGAAATTAAACCTCTGCTTTAACGGTTTCTTGTTCTCTTCCAATCTTGGTTGAGTTTTTCCCCATAAAAACAGAATCTAGGAGATAAAATACCAAGAGAAGTGGACACTTTTTGGTCTTTGCTTAACTTCAAGTCTTCATATTGTTTAGGAGGAGCTTGCGGTTACGGTAACCTTTACAGCCAGGGCTACGGAGTGAACACTGCAGCTCTAAGCACAGCTCTGTTCAACAATGGGTTCAGCTGCGGAGCTTGTTTTGAAATCAAATGCGCTAATGAACCACAATGGTGCCATCCCGGTAGTCCTTCCATTTTCATCACCGCCACCAACTTCTGCCCTCCAAATTATGCACTCCCAAATGACAATGGTGGTTGGTGCAACCCTCCTCGCCCTCATTTCGACCTTGCAATGCCCATGTTCCTCAAGATTGCCGAGTACCGTGCCGGCATTGTCCCGGTTTCCTACCGCCGGTGAGCTCTCCAATTTTTATTATTTTTAATCTTTTTGGTAAATAATCACTTACTGTTCGTAGCTACTGTCTTTATTTACGTACGCATATTTAGTAGTTAAATGTGAGTAAAGGCACAATGATGCATCAATAGCCCAAATTAGTGGCAGTAAACGCGGGGTAGACATTGTTCTTTGAGACCAGCGACTAGATTGAGCAAATCTTGGCCCCAAAATAATCTTCCGTATTTTATGTAAAACTATTGTGTTTTTAAGATTTAAAAAGTTGGAAGATAATAACTGAATTATTAATTAAGATGCATTCCTTATCTATCATATAATCCTAGATTCTATTCAATTCTTTCACCCTCAATATATCACACACAAGCTTTGAAATGTACCACAATCCGTTGCCGCCAGAAACGGCCATCAAATTCTTGGGAAGTGGGGTCCAGCCATCTAGGTGGGAGCAACCAATGTCGTTTGATATAAAGATTCTCAGGTGAACAATAAAACGACGTCTAGTTGTAGCGCATATATTACCTCGTGACTTACAGTTCTCACCATGCAATCTTGTGAACCTTTTTCAAAATCAATTTGCACTGTAACTTCAGTGTACTTCAAATCAGAACCCTTCATAGCAAAAATCAGAGAATCGTAGACTTTTTTTTCCCTATGCCCATGTGCGTGGTTCCGTCGATTTCCGTTCTTCAATCAAAGCTAGTGTGGACCAAAAGGAGGAAACCGCGTCAGTACAGTACCCCATTCTGATTTGGTCTTGTTTTTTTTTCCCTGTCACACAGGGTGCCTTGCCATAAGCAAGGAGGGATGAGATTCACAATCCATGGCTTCCGTTACTTCAACTTGGTGCTGATCACCAACGTTGCCGGTGTCGGAGATATCAGGCAGGTGTGGGTGAAAGGTTCGAAGACTGGTTGGATGAGCATGAGCCGAAACTGGGGCCAGAATTGGCAATCAAATGCAGTCTTGATTGGTCAATCACTATCTTTCAGAGTGAGAGGCAGCGATCGTCGTGGTTCTACCTCGTGGAATATTGTACCCTCTAATTGGCAATTTGGTCAAACATTCACTGGCAAGAATTTCAGAATTTAATGCCCAGAGTTTAAATGAAAAAAGAAAGAAAAGGGAGCTTCATTGCTGCTGAACTTTTTTCCTATTTCTTTCTTTTATTTATTTTGGTTTTGCTGTTCTTTTTTTTTTTTCCTGTTTCGAAAGTGAAAAGGGGGAGAAAAGAACTTTTGAGTAGTTTGCAATGTTGAGTGGAAATGGGAAAAAGAGAGGTGAAAAATGGGAGTGATTCTCTTCTGTGTGCTTTTTGTGGTGATGACTTTTTTTTGACTATTTTGATGAGAAAATGAAGCAAATTGTAGGAGCTTGAAGTGGCTGCAAAATAGTTAGCCCTCAGCTATGCTTACCGCTAATATATACTATATAATACAACAGTGCTTTTCTTTTTAATTATATATATATATGTGTGTCTCTCTTGTCCTTTTGAATTCGATGCCTATATATATATATATATATATATATATATATATATATATTCCCACTCCTCATGGGATCTTGTTTTCCCATCCCTAGGTAGATAAAGTGCTGCTACAGCATGTTGTATGTTCTTTTACTTTTGACTTATGAGGCATATGGGACAGCAGAGTGCATGACAACTGAGATGTTTTTGTTACCTATATCAATCATTTTTCACTTCTCAATAATGCAAACTATTCACGATTCCTTAAAGTATTTATGATTGTTGAACTCAGGAATAGGGTCAAACTTGAATTTGGGGGAAATAAATTATAGGAAATTAAAGGCCAAAAGATAATGTTATAAAAGTTTTAAAATTCATATAAACTTTTAATATTTTAAAGGAGAACATGTAGTTTCTAAGTATTTTGGGAGAGTAAACAATATCCTTACCTTCTATATCCATAACTAATTGAATTATAGACTCAACAACTAAAGACAACCTATTATAAATTTTAATAATATATAACAAGCTACTAAATCTTAGTATCATGAATGCATACACATAATAATTTGCTGAAAACTATCATTCCCTTGCAATGTCAAAAGCAATTGGGCGGCACACTCTATGAATAGAATCCTAAAATAAAATAAGGGGTGAAATATGACCATCAAAGTAAAATGGTCATTCTGTAGTTATTGTTTTGCAATACATTATCTTGTGATGAATCTACAAAAGCTCAATATTTTTTTCTTTATTTATTAGTAGTACATTTTTTCATGATTGAAGAAGGAAAAGGTGAGAAAAAAATTGAATAGTGAGAGCAATTGAGTGAAAAAAGCAAAAAGAGAGGGGAAGTGGGAGAAAGTTTAGGGAGTCTCTGTGTGCTTGTCGTGACCCTTTTGACTCTATGAGTGGATTTTTTTTTTTCTTTTTTTTTGGGAGGGGGGAATGAATAACGCGGTGCATATTTTGATGGAGACAAATGAAAAAGCAACTAAAGGATTTTATTTTTTTTTTTTATGTATTGGTTTAGGAGATTAGTCTAGAGCTATCAAAACGGTACTTTTAAGTCTACAGCTACCACCTATCAATATATGGGAAAGAAAATAATTTGTAATTATAGGAGAAAACCTCATCCAAAATTAAGTTTACGCATACAGTGTAGCAGCACTTAGTTCCTATAGGCATGGTAGTATTCATGACCAATTATTTGGTCATTGTTTCTATTGAGTCAAAATGTGTATCTCAAATTAATAATACTTGATCAATCTTTATATACTATTTAAAGTTATTATTAAAATTTTGGATAAAATCAAAATATCATAAAAAAATTAAGTCATATTTTAATATGACATAAAAGATTATAAAATATTCTATTCACCTAAAAAGATAAGAGTATCATTGAGTCTTAGATGAAGTATTATTGAAACTTCGGGCTAAAGTTTCAAATTCGTACGCTCATAATGGGGAGTGGAAGAATTACGGTCCAACAATCTAACCTCGCAGATTTCTAGTAGACTAGCTACAATAGCCCATAGTATAGCTAACAAATTGATAATCTCTGTTCTCAGCGAAGTTTGAATTAGTACATTCAAAATTAAGATTATTCACTAATAAATATATGAAAAATAGTGTACATTCTCTAAAAAGAAAAAGGAAAAAGAATCCCCTTTAAAGTTATCGTCCTAAGGTTGCAGAATGGTATAGCCCAAATTGCGTTATATCCATACATGAAAATTGATCCATTTGCTTTATACAAAATGGAGAGGGAGGGTATAATTAGGGGTGGTAATCGTATTGTATTTAGGTTGGTAAGTTATGTCAATTTGAGATTATTACACACGATACGTCAATTCGATCATAATACGATTAATAAACGTGTTTAATTTTGTAACACGAATGCGATACGAAAATAAACGGATTGACACAACACGAAAATTAAATAGATAATTACTTGTGAGCCTATGGTCCAGAGGCTTTACTAGGCCTTTCATTTTTTTGTGTTAATTAGCAATGGGCTCAGCCCTTATGGTTAGGGATTTAATTAATGGGGAGAAAATTAGGAGGACTTGATAGCAATTTTGTAACTCTCTAACTGATTAAACGTTCTGCCAGAACGTAGTTCTGATATTCATCATTGCTCATCTGTCAGAGACAGTTCAGAGAGGGGAGAAAGGCCAAGAGGAGGAGGCAAAAGAAGGGGAAGAGCTCGAGGTTTCGAATTTAGGTAATCCACGTTCCCCTTAAGCTTTTATTGAGGTTTAATTGATGTCTAGGGTTCTTGATTTTACTGTTCTGATTTGAGGGGAAATGGGGTGAATGATGTTCTGATAGGGATTGATTGGGATTGTAGGTGTGGAAGAGGTTGGTGGTGATAAGGGTGATCTGTAAGTAGGATTCCGGGTAAGGATTCTGACTTAACTGTGTTTTGATTTTCAACTGATGGTTTGACTTTATGATCTTCTGTTTTTCAATCTGAAAGTTATGTTGGTATTCAATTGGATTGAGCATGGGAATAATTTGTTGTGATGTATGAGTTGTTTATGATTAAGTAAGACTATATGATATGTACTTTACTATTCTTGTTCTGTACTGAATTTTGGTTGCTAAAATTCTGCTCTGTTCTGTCATCTGTTTGGGGTTTGGTCTTGGTAGATATGATCCCTTATGTTCTGTGTACTAGCCCTAGGCTTGGGGGATACAATACCTTGCCCAATTCTGTGTACTGGCCCTCCTCCTAACGGGATAAAATAGTTAGGAGACTGATATCAGCTAGCCAAAGCTTCTCCCCAAAAACGTGTCATAAATTCTGGGTCTGTTCAATTGATTTGAAAAGTTGGAAATGGTGTAGTGAACTGTTATGGAAAAATGGTAGGGTAATGGTTGTGTTGTTCATTATTGGAGTGGTTGTGGATGTTGAGCCTTGTTCTGTTTCTTTGTGCATTTTGGCCTCTGATTCGTTCTGGTTTTATGTCATTTCTTTGGTCTCTGCTTTTCGTGCATTGTGCTCTGTTTTTTTTTTGGGCAGATTTAGTTTGAACAGGCGCCTGTTATTCAGTCCAACAGGCGCCGGTTGACATATCTAAACAGGCACCGGTTCATCTCAGAATCGGACCCCTTCCGTTTTAGTAACAACGGGCGCTGTTTACTCTTCCTAACGGGCGCCGGTTGACTTTCTAATTCTGAATCTCTTCAGTTTGATCAAAGTTACCCTTGTTTGTTGTAATATTCCTTAGTGTGTGCTATAAGTGAGAAATATTTGAGCACTGAACCACAACCATATGTTACCCTAACTAAGTCCACTTGCTACCACTTGTTTTAAAGTTCAATGATTTGCGAAACTATATCTATGTAACTTGCTCAATCTCGGTTAAGTCATGATTCTTACTGAGCTAGTGAGCTCACACCTTACTTATCATTTCAGGTTCTCAGTTGAACGAGGAAGAATTAGACGGGTGGTTCGAGGAGGACCTAGAGTGACTAATTTGGCGAGTTCATGTAACGTTCTCATTTATGGTCTACTTTATGACATTGGAGTTTTAGTACGTTTGAAGTTATTCCAAGAGATTAGTTAAATCGTTTTGCATTGTAACAGAATAATTATGAGTTTTGGCAATTTCAGTTATGACAGTTGAGTCTATTTTTTTGGTAATGTCTGTTCTGGTTCTGGGTTCGGTATCCCATTTCGGGATGCTGCCATGTCATCTCTCGGGTCCGGGGTGTGACATTTAGTGGTATCAGAGACCATAGGCTATGACATCTCTAGGCTTTAAACTGCAAGTGAAAAATAAGTCTGAAATTTCTTAAGTTGACGTGTGAGGGGGTTGATGGTTTAAGTAATGCCTAGGTTTCGAGACTGTTGTTTATTAAGCTTTTGATTGTTTCTTTCTTGTTTGATTTCTTTTATTTAGTTCTTGGTTGATTACGATATTCGAGATGGCACGTGGAGCTAGGAGAGCAACACAGGAGGGTGCAGGAGACAGTGACCGAGACAGGGTTGCCACCAGGGCACGAGGCCAGTCCAGTAGAGCAGCACAAGGCTCGGGTTCGTCAGCTACGATATCTGCATTGCGACGGGCTGATGGGGTACCACTTGGGGGAGTCCATTTGCCTCCACCGCCACCGTATATGCCACCGCCGCCTGCCTCAGTACCACCACCAGTTTCGATGCCGGCAAGAGTGCCTGCTTTTGTTCTTTCAGCTATGCCGGGACCTAGTGCACCGATAGATATGTCTGCAGCATGGGCTATGATGGCTTAGTTAATTCAGAGCCAACAGTCTCTCCAGCAGGAGCAGTTACGGTTACAGGCAGAGCAGCAGAGCAGACAACAGAGGAATAACTCGGGGGCTCAGTCCTTGTTCGAACGGATGAAGAGAATGGGGCTTCCGACATTTGATGGCATGGGCGGGCCAGATAGAGCTGAGGCATGGTTGGAGGAGCTAGAGCATTATTTTGAGACTTTGGAGGTGCCAGAGGAAGTCAAACTTAAGGTGGTTGTTCCCTTATTAGTGGGGGAAGCACTGGATTGGTGGAAAGGAGTTACGCCAATTTACTACCAAAGAGAGGAGCCCTTCACGTGGGGGAAGTTCAAGAAAATTTTCCTGAATCAGTATTTTCCAGACACATTCTGGATGGAGAAAGAGAATCAGTTCTACGAGCTCGTCCAGACGGAGCAGATGAGTGTCACTGACTACGCACTCAGGTTTAATGCTTTGGGGAAGTACGTACTGGCAGTCACAAAAAATGCAGCTTCACGGACTAACAGGTTCGTCCGGGGACTTCAGGCCAGGATTCGAAGAAGGTTATTTGGTAACAGGCCTACCGACTATCAGGATGCCTATCAGCGGAGTCTGGACATTGAGGCGGAGTTTCAGAGGACCGATGCTGAGAGGGACCGGAAGAGGCCTAGGTCTGTAGTCAGTCAGAAGCAGAGTGTTGGATCCAGATTTAGCCGAGGGCAGAGTGTTGGGACCGGATTCAAGCAGGGGCAGAATTTCAGACCGGGTTCCAGTCAGGGGCAAGGGCCTCGATCAGCACCTACGGGACAGCCAGATCCCAAGAGGAGAGTTATGGCAGGGTCATCAACACCAGCAGTATCGGGAGGTCGCACCATGAGTGTCTCAGGTTCCATAGCGCCTCAGTTCAACACGGCTGTGGAATGCTTGCACCAACTGTGGCAGGAGGCACCCAGGAGAGTGTAGGTGGGCATCAGGCAGTTGCTTCCAGTGTGGGAAGCAAGGACATAAGGTATATCAGTGCCCAGAGTCAGTGCCGGGGTCAGCTTAAGCGAAGGTTGAGTCACAAAGGCCTAAGGCGGGAGAGCAGAAACAGAAACCCAATGCTCGGGTTTTCACCCTGACTCATGATGAGGCCGAGACAGTAGATGATGTGGTCACATGTACGATTCTGGATAACTCTGTGCCAGCTTATGTGTTGTTTGATTGTGGTGCTTCTCACTCGTTTGTATCCCGTAGATTTGCTAGAGTACTTAAAACCTCCCCAACCTTGTTAGAAAATGCTTATAGGGTGTCTGTCCCCAGTGGGAAGGTGTTGGTTTCTAATCTGTTGCATGGGGATTGTAAGGTAGAAATTGAGGGGGAGGAGTTGGGTGCTAATTTAATTCAGTTGAATATGGTGGACTTTGATGTCATCCTAGGTATGGATTGGTTAGCTAGGAATCATGCCTTAGTGGATTGTCGGGAGAAAATGGTCCAGTTTGCTTTGCTGGGTAAAGCAGTGTTTCACTTCCAGAGCGAGAGGAAGAGAGTCCCGTAGAAGATCAATGCCGGTAATTTCGGCTATCGAGCTCGCAAGAGTCTTCAGAAAGGATGCGAAGCTTATTTGGCTTATGTGGTGGATACTAAGAAAGAGGAACCATGCATGGAGGATATAGAAGTGGTAAAGGAGTTCAAGGATGTCTTCCGGAGGATTTACCAAGCATACCACCAGCCGGGGAGGTAGACTTTGAGATCAACCTTGTACCGGGAGGCGAGCCTATCTCTAAGGCTCCATACCGGATGGCGCCGGCGGAGTTGAGAGAGTTGAAGACTCAATTACGGGAGTTATTGGACAAGAAGTTTATTCGCCCTAGTGTCTCTCCTTGGGGAGCGCCAATCTTGTTTGTTAAAAAGAAGGATGGTAGCATGAGGATGTGTATCGACTACGGGAGTCTGAACAAGATTACTTGTGAAGAACAAGTACCCTCTACCACGAATTGATGATTTATTTGATCGGTTGAAGGGGGCTAAGGTATTTTCAAAGATAGACTTGCGATCGGGGTATCATCAGTTGCGCATCAAGCCCGAGGACATCCCGAAAAGTGCCTTTAGGACACGATATGGGCATTATGAGTTCTTGGTCATGCCTTTTGGTTTGACTAACGCCCCAGCAGCATTCATGGAGTTGATGAACAGGGTCTTTAAAGAGGAGTTGGACAAATTTGTATGTACTCACCATCAGAAGAAGCTCATCGAGAGCATCTCAAGATTGTGTTGCAAAGGCTTCGCGAGCAGAACTTTATGCAAAGTTCAGTAAATGCCAGTTCTGGTTGAGGAGTGTAGCATTTCTAGGTCATGTCATCTCGGAGGAAGGTGTTGCTGTGGATCCTAAGAAAGTTGAGGCGATTGTGGATTGGCCTAGACCAACTACGCTTACGAGGTTAGGAGCTTCTTGGGATTGGCGAGGTTATTACCGGAAGTTCGTGGAGGATTTCTCTAAGATAGCTACTCCACTAACCTAACTTACTCATAAGAGGACCCGGTTCAAGTGGAGTAATGCATGTGAGAAGAGCTTTACGGAGTTGAAGAGGTTGTTGACTTCGACTCCGGTTTGGCACTACCTTCGGAGACTGGAGGATTCATCATTTTCAGTGATGCTTCGAAGAATGGACTTGGTTGCGTGTTGATGCAGAATGGAAAAGTTATAACTTATGCACTAGACAGTTGAAGCCATATGAGCAGAATTACCCGACTCACGACTTGGAGCTAGCTGCAGTGGTGTTTGCGCTAAAGATTTGGAGGCACTACTTATATGGGGAAACGTGTGAAGTCTTCACGGATCATCAAAGTTTGAAGTACCTGTTCACTCAGAAGGAGTTAAATATGAGGTAGAGACGATGGCTTGAACTGATTAAGGACTACGACATGAAGATCAGTTATCACCCGGGAAAGGCAAACCGAGTTGCGGATGCTCTTAGTAGGAAATGAGCGGGAACATTGGCAGCTTGTATCACTGAACAACATAAGTGGATTTCTGAGTTTGAGAAGTTGGAATTGGAGGTTGTGCAACCTGCTTCGGGTTATCTGGCAGCTTTGATAGCTCAATCATCATTGGTGGAACGGATTCAGGAGGTACAACCCAAGGATGGTGAGTTAGGGAGGAAAATGGCAGCAGCACTCGGCGGAGCACGGTCGGAGTTTCAGGTTCACGAAGATGGCAGCTTGCGATTCCGGGGTAGATTATGTGTCCCAAGTGATGAGGTGCTGAGGATGGAGGTGCTTAGGGAGGCTCATAATAAGAAACTCTCAATTCATCTTGGAGGGACTAAGATGTACCGGGATCTCAAAGGAAATTTTTGGTGGAGTGGAATGAAGCGGGACATAGCAGATTTTGTATCCAAGTGTCTAGTATGTCAGCAAGTTAAGGCTGAACATCAAAGACCTGCAGGATTGCTAAAGCCACTGGAGATTCCTATTTGGAAGTGAGAGCACATCACCATGGATTTTGTTACGGGTTTACCGAAATCAAAGACTGGGAAGGACACAGTATGGGTTGTGGTGGATCGGTTGACCAAGTCAGCTCACTTCTTGCCTATGAAGTTGACAGCTTCGATGGAGGAGTTGGTACAGCTATATATGGATGCAATTATTAGGTTGCATGGGGTGCCGATAAGTATAGTATTGGACAGGGATACCTGATTTGTGTCACGGTTCTGGAAGAGTTTCCAAGAGGCCATGGGGACCACTGTCACCTTGAGTACTGCTTTTCACCCTCAAACTGATGGTCAATCTGAGAGGAAAATTCAGACCTTGGAGGACATGTTGCACGCTTGTGTTATGGACTTTAAAGGGAATTGGTTGGACAGCTTAACTTTGGTGGAGTTCTCCTACAACAACAGCTTTCAGTCTAGTATTGGTATGGCCCCTTATGAGGCGTTGTATGGAAGAAGATGTAGATCCCCGGTTTGTTGGGATGATGTGGGAGAAAGAAGGGTAACTAGACCCGAGTAAGTGCAGATAGCCTCAGAGAAAGTACAAGTTGTTCGTAAAAGGTTGAAGGCAGCTCAAGATCGGCAAAAGAGTTGGGCTGATAGTAAACGGAGACCTTTAGAATTTGAATGTGGAGACAAGGTATATCTGAAGGTTTCACCAACCAAAGGAGTCATGCGGTTTGGCAAAAGTGGGAAGTTGAGTCCGAGGTATGTGGGACCGTATGAGATTCTGGAAAGGGTTGGAGATCTAGCATACCGGTTAGCTTTGCCACCAGCTGTTGGATTGTATGCCCTCTTAGACTAGGTTTCTGATGTAAAATTGAATATTTTAATAAAAGAATTTATTTTCAGAAATTGTTTGTGAATTTACCTTTTGTTTGTGCACAATTTTCATTTGAAACAGATCCATTGTGTTTAAATAAGTGATCCATGTGAATGGTGGTCTTTCACAGTAAGGTATGGATCACGGGTTATTTAACACATAAACATTTATTCTTAACCTATTGATGAGATTGAGAACCTCATCATATTTAGGTTATTATGTTATGAATTCCAAATGGGGAATGGCTACCTTTAGCCAGTGAGTAGTCCACTCACTTTATGACATAAGCATATTTCGAATACGTAGGACAGGACCTGTAGTAGTAGTTTCTAAAAGTACTATATGATAGAAACCTAGACTACTACCGCTATAACGTGGACTAGCACTCTACGACTTGAGTATGAGTTGGTGGTCTGGCGAAGCTGGAAGCATATACTTTGATTTGCTATAGTTGAGGTTCTATCGTAGGGCCAATATACTTGCATGTTGGGTATGTGTGACTAGTTAGTTAAGACAAACTTATACAAGATAGTTTCTGCACTATATCGCCCCTTGTGGTTGTCCGAATGGTCTAAAATGTCCAGGGCCCTGGGAAACATTACTTGGATGTTTGCTTTAGGGTAGCTCCCTTGGAAAGCGGAAACACTCCAGGAAGTCGTGGATCATTGGACTAGAAGCCTAAGGATGGTAGATGTCTTTTAGAGGGGTGTTAGTACACTTTTTCCTCTCTAAATGTACGGCGATGTGTAGAGGGGTATTTTAGTCATTTCACCTGTAGGTCGGAGACTTTGCGGATGCAGCATTGTCCTTGGGGTCAATATTTTCTTATGGTGATATTAGGAAATATTTAAAATACAAAATACAGCTATTTATATAGCAGGGGTATTTTGGTCATTTTAGCAGCCAATGCGATGTGTCTTTTTGGTCCTCGAGATAGCCCGTAAGTCCTAACTACTTTTGGGTTGAGGAATTGGTCTCGTATGAAGAGGATTTTATTTTATTTTATTTTATTTTATTCAGGAAGTCTAATTTATTATTGGATTGGAATAAAATAAATAAATAAATTAAAATAGGAGTTGAGAGAAATTAATTATCTAATTTAATTGGTTAATTAATTATTCAGGGCCTAGGTCCAATATGAATAATTAAAAAATTAACCTGGGCTTAAACTATGGGAAATAATTAATATTTAATTATTTATTGAGTTATTTATATAGGCTCAAGATATAAATAATTAAAGATTAATTATTATGGTTCATTTGGGCTTCTTAATTATTTATTAGGTTGTTTATATAAGCCCAGGAAATAAATAATTAATGTTTATTATTTTGGGCCTTTTGGGTCCAAGAAAAATAATAAATATTTTTCTGGCCCAATAGCTTGGACCTTAGGGTTTTTTCCAGATACGGTTAAGAGGAGTTTATGGTTAGGCCAAACAGATTCTCAGGATAACATCCGGGTGTTTGAAATATGATATCCCGGGGATATGTTTATCAGATAATGAGAGACCCAATTTTGGCTAACTAATAAACTACTCTCTGGTAGGAAAAAACCCTAATCTTAAAAACACAAGAAAGAGACTCACGTAAAGCTCTCTCACTAAACGTCTCTCTCTCTGCTCTTGTCTCACGTTGCTCATCTTCTTGTTTGTTCTCCTTGGAGCTTTGCTAACCAATAGCAAGAGAACCAAGGAGATTTGAGACCATTCTTCTTCTCTGTTGTGTTCACCGATTAGAGGTTAGGTAGAGGAATATCCCGAGAGCTGGAAAGCTAGGCGTTCATGCAAACAAGGTGGAGTAGAAGGCTAGCGGGTGTTCAACCGGAAGCTTCTTCAAGTGGACAAAGCGAGGCGATTTCAGTCGTTCAATCCGCTCTTACTCAATTTAGAAGGGTTAAGGAGCGCAAATGTATGATCTTCACGCTTACGCACGGCCTTTAAGGCTTGGTTTTATTTTTCTCCGAAATTTTTTAACATACGGAGCATGTTCCCTTTGTTTCTCGTTCCCTCACCGGCACTATCTAGGTTGCACAATGTGTTTCATGTTTCCCAGCTAAGGAAGTATGTTGCTAATCCGAGTCATGTGTTGGAAGCATCTCCTTTGCGAGTCCGTGAGGATCTGACTTACGAGGAGGTACCAATAAGGATCGTGGACAGGAAGATGCAAGTCTTGAGACGAAGAACTATACCATATGTGAAGGTGCAATGGTCAAATCACACGGAGCGGGAGGCCATTTGGGAGCTGGAAGAGGATGCACGACGAAAATATCCTTCCTTGTTTGATGATTCAGGTGCGCAAGTTTTGAGGACGAAACTTTTTGTAAGGGGGGTGGAATGTGAGCCCATGGTCCAGAGGCTCTACTGGGCCTTTCGTTTTTTTGTGTAAATTAGCAATGGGCTTAGCCCTTATGGTTAGGGACTTAATTAATGGGGGGAAAATTAGGAGGACTTGATAGCAATTTTGTAACTCTTTGACTGATTAAACGTTCTGCCAGAACGTAGTTTTGATATTCATCGTTGCTTATCTGTCAGAGACAGTTCAGAGAGGGGAGAAAGGCCAAGAGGAGGAGGCAAAGGAAGGGGAAGAGCTCGAGACTTCGAATTTAGGTAATCTACGTTCCCCTTAAGCTTTTATTGAGGTTTAATTGATGTCTAGGGTTCTTGATTTTACTGTTCTGATTTGGGGGGAAATGGGGTGAATAATGTTCTGATGGGGATTGATTGGGATTGTAGGTGTGGAAGAGGTTGGTGGTGATAAGGGTGATTTGTGAGTAGGATTCCGGGTAAGGATTCTGACTTAATTGTGTTTTGATTTTCAACTGATGGTTTGACTTTATGATCTTCTGTTTTTCAATCTGAAAGTTATGTTGGTATTCAATTGGATTGAGTATGGGAATAATTTGTTGTGATGTATGAGTTGTTTATGATCAAGTAAGACTATATGATATGTACTTTACTATTCTTGTTCTGTACTAAATTTTGGTTGCTAAAATTCTGTTCTATTCTATCATCTGTTTGGGGTTTGGTCTTGGTAGGGATGATCCCTTATGTTCTGTGTACTGGCCCTAGGCTTGGGGGATACAATACCTTGCCCAATTCTGTGTACTGGCCCTCCTCCTAACGGGATAAAATAGTTAGGAGACTGATATCAGTTAGCCAAAGCTTCTCCCCAAACACGTGTCATAAATTCTGGGTCTGTTCAATTGATTTGAAAAGTTGGAAATGGTGTAGTGAACTGTTATGGAAAAATGGTAGGGTAATGGTTGTATTGTTCATTATTGGGGTGGTTGTGGATGTTGAGCCTTGTTCTGTTTCTTTGTGCATTTTGGCCTCTGATGCATTCTGGTTTTATGTCATTTCTTTGGTCTCTGCTTTTCGTGCATTGTGCTCTGTTTTTTTTTTGGCAGATTTAGTTTGAACAGGCGCCTGTTATTCAGTCCAACAGGTGCCGGTTGACATATCTAAACAGGCACCGGTTCATCTCAGAATCGGACCCCTTCCGTTTTAGTAACAACGGGCGCTGTTTACTCTTCCTAACGGGCGCCGGTTGACTTTCTAATTCTGAATCTCTTCAGTTTGATCAAAGTTACCCTTGTTTGTTGTAATATTCCTTAGTGTGTGCTATAAGTGAGAAATATTTGAGCCTGAACCGCAACCATATGTTACCCTAACTAAATCCACTGCTACCACTGTTTTAAAGTTCAATGATTTGCAAAACTATATCTATGTAACTTGCTCAATCTCGGTTAAGTCATGATTCTTACTGAGCTAGTGAGCTCACACCTTACTTATCATTTCAGGTTCTCAGTTGAACGAGGAAGAATTAGACGGGTGGTTCGAGGAGGACCTAGAGTGACTAATTTGGCGAGTTCATGTAACGTTCTTATTTATGGTCTACTTTATGACATTAGAGTTTTAGTACGTTTGAAGTTATTCCAAGAGATTAGTTAAATCGTTTTGCATTGTAACAGAATAGTTATGAGTTTTGGCAATTTCAGTTATGGCAGTTGAGTCTATTTTTTTGGTAATGTCTGTTCTGGTTCTGGGTTCGGTATCCCATTTCGGGATGCTGCCATGTCATCTCCCGGGTTCGGGGTGTGACATTACTAAACTCGTTGACCCATTAATTCGAATACCTACTAAACCCGTTAACTCGACAAGTAATTGCCTTTACATGTGTCTTGACATTTTTTTTCTTTTTTTTTTTCTTCTTAGTCTTGGAATATCAATTGCTGCAAAGAAGAACTAAGCTATCACTTGTAAAAGAGTTTGTGTAAAAAAAATAATAATAAAAAAATAAATAGGCTTGTGAGTTGTAATGGGTTGAATTCGTTTATGATCTGAACACGTTTAATGTTAAACGGATTGACTTGTTTCGATCCAAACACGCAAAACTTTTAACCTATTATAATCGTGTCGTTTTTAAATAATATTGACGTGTCATGTTTAATATTGCCATCTCTAATTATAAATTTAATTGAAAATTTTTACTCAATAAAAGTTACTTCTTAACGAGTATACCTTTTTGGTTCTCGCACTGCTTTCACTTGTAGTTACTACGCCGCTGGATTTTTCTGTTATAAAGCCGCTAGATTTTTCTGTTATAAAAATTTTGCTCAAAGTTTCTAGTGTTCAAGGGTTCATTATTCAAGGTTCATACTTCCACTATTTTTGTTTAAAGATTATTGAGCATCTTTTATTACTTGTTTTCGTTTATCGACTCTTTTTAATATGCAGAAAAATAAGCTGTTTTAAAAATTAACCCTAACATTTTTATTTTCAATAACATTAATAAGTATATGTAGTTTTAAGGTAATCGCTCAAAAAATTTCTAAATAAAAAGGGAAAAATGATAAAAATGAAAATAACAATTGAAAACAAAACTTTATGCATGAAAGTGTTAAGTTCTTCAAAATTATTGAGCTTCTAAAAAAAAAAAAACTTTGCATCAAAAACCAAGAAAAGGGTAAATATAATACTTGATTGTCCAAACCATTTCCGTTTTTATTGACATCATTATTTGGTCTGATTTAGTTTAGTTTTTGTAATTGCGAGTTACGAGATTATTTTCTCTCTAAACTATATTGAATTCGCTGACTAAATACTAGTATCCCATGTATAAAAGGTTGATTTCCCCTTTTTTTTTTTCATTTTAATTTTAATTTATTTTTAAACAAATGAGCTTTATTGAGAGCACAATACAAATGACAAAACCAGATTTTCCAGAAGGAACTATTTCGGGATCATCTATAAGCATATTTCGTCCGCCCAAAATCATATAGGCTTATTTAGGTTTTCATTCCTTCGCCGGCCGTCGGCTGTTCCTGGAATCCCTCAATTCCAAAGTGATTACCACCACCATTAGAGCTACACCAACATACGAAAAATTGCAGTTAATCCATACAGAAGAAAACACCTTTTTATCAGAGAGACGAAAAGGAATCACATTGCATTGTTTGAACAAGCGAAGAGCATCTCAGAAAAACAGTTAATGGGGGCTCATATCAAGTGTAAATTTTGCTTGCTCTGTCTTCGTGAGGAGACTCAAATCGAAAGGATGAGATAGAGAGGAGGAAGACAGAAATGAACTGAAGCTGGGAGATTTTAGGCTGCCAAAAGCCACTTCTTTTGGAAGGCGGCAGCCACACCCAGCTTCAAGCCACGTCTTCTCTCTCGGTATATGCTCATCCATCAATTTGAGCTTTCCCTTTGCAGGGAGATACCCTCACTCAAGCCCTCTCTCTTTTCAATCATAGCCCCAGCATGAAACAAAGTTTTCAAGAAATATTTGTACTAATAATTGATCCCAAAAATTTTAACCCTAGTGCTCCCTTGATTCTTCTTGATGCTAGGTCAGTGCCCATGGTGGATCAAGAAAGAGCAGAGGATGCAACGTAAAGATATATAGAACAGGGCCAGAGAAATCTAGGGTTTCAATGCAAAACCAAAAGCCCACACATGAAGCAAATGCGGCTGGAAAACCCAGGCCCAACAAATACCCCTCCCTGCTAATTACTACAGAAGGATGTGAAATATGAGCTTTGGAATGGAATCCTTAAAATCTTATCCCAACAAGTCTCATAGTACTATTTTTTAGTAAATTTAGTTCGGGTAAAATATATTTTTTTTAAAAGAAAGATGAAGAAGGGAAGTAAATATAAGAGTAAATAGTTTATTTATTATGTTTTAATTAGAATGAAAAAATAGAGGAAAGTTAGATCACAAGACCATCACCTAGCATTTCCTTTCCTTCCAAATGGGAAAGAGGAAACAAGATGAATAAAGAATTTGACATTACTCTCAATTTATATAATAAAATTTTTTAAAAAGGTATAGTGACATTTCCCTTCCCCCTTACCAAATAAAAACAAGGTTAAAAAAAAAGAGAAAATACTCTGCTTCATTTTGGGAGAGTATTTGTTTGTCCCCCTCCTCCCTCTCTTCTCCCACAGGTTTTACATTGAACAACAATGCTCTGAAAATCCCTGTAGCTCAACAACTCACCTGTATCTGCATGCCCTTTTAAGTAGACTCTGTGAAGAGGTTTAAATATCCTTAACCGCAATCCCCTAAAGGGAATATTGAAAGCCCGATGGCAAAAGAGTAAAGGGAGAAATCTGTTGCAGCAAGTGGATATTTACACTCTTTTCCGCTTGCGTTTAAGAGCCTTCAACTGCTTCATTATGTATTCAATGATCTCCTTTAGGCTAGCTCTTCTTCCCTGCTTTATGTTCCACAATTCTGGAACCGGGTATCTTCCACTAGGATTGTACTCGTTCAACTCCAACAATGCATTTGCCACAGCTTTGAATACTTCTTGACCACCCTCTTCTCTTAATTCTTTCAACTTCTCGTCATCTTCATCTATAATTTCCTGCACTTACAAGATATTAATATATAGCACATGGGAGACTGAACAAGTCCAAAAATGTATACAGATTTATAAAAGAAACTTACGACAAGTTTTCCGTGGTTCTTCACTCTCTTGAAAGGATGCCAATGCGGATTCTTCACATTTTCTTCCCACTGTGAACATAGTTTAACTGATTCTTCTTCCCAGTTTCCACCAGAGCACTTCTGCGAGCACATAGTTTGGAAAGGTTTTCGGTCAATCTGCCCCATTCTTTTAATTGCAAATGTTGTGCGGCCGTTCAGCATGCCTTGCAAAACCTGAACAAGGAATGGAAAATTGTTAGAACATTGCCGCTCTGTGAGTATAGGTCTTAGCAACAGTATTGACTCATCTTCATACGAAATGTCCGTAAGAAAAGGAGGCAGATTCATACTCTTATAGCTTCTTTCCGAGCCTCTTGCAATTCATCGTTGCTCATGCGCTCTTTAAGAATCAGAGTTTGATATACGGCTTTCATGGCAGCATTTTCATTTTCCAAGTCTTCCAACTTTTCCCTCAGCTGCATCAGCTATGTTATGAAATATGGACTTAATAGAGAAGAAGTCTAGACAACAGAGAAAAAAGAATTGCACACCATTATTGCATTCAGATCATCACATGTAGAAGAATAGGCAAAACTACCAAAGAGAATGTTTCTGAGTTATGGATGACCAGTTTTTGGATAAAATGAAAGTCATTAACCTTCTTCTGTTCTTACACGGCTTAGAGTGCTAAAAATTAACAAAAATTTATTATCAAATGTACTTAATTAATTAAACACTTAATATTAGTTGTTATGAAACGTACTTAATAAACTAAGTACTTAATTCATTCAATTTTAAGTATTAAATCTAGTTATCAAATAGGTTCTATGAATAATACCAAAAATATGTTTATAGGCTTATGGAAGAGCTTATCTAATTCACCACCTTACATTTCCTCAAAGGAGAGGCAGAAAGGACAGGAATTATTTGTTTACTACCCTTTCTTTGTTGATAACAACACAGTACAGTGAATGAAGAAGGAAACGTTTTTCACAAACTGATTTTTTTTTTGGAGCTAGCCCCAGTGCGCTAAGCACTCCCTGCCTTGCAGGGGTAGGGGGAGGGAATCGGATATGTACGCAACCTTCCCCTGACATTTTTGCCAAGAGGCTGTTTCCATGATTTTCACAAACTGATAAAAGAAGAAATAGTTAAAAACAAAAGTATCTCTCTAAATGTGGATTAAATAGCTAAAGTACAAAATTTCTGAGATTTAGGACATGATTCCAAGTCCAATGGCTAACTTCAACTGCTTACCATGGTAACTTCTTAATGGAAACCTAAAAATAGAAAAATAAAGAAACTACAAGAAACATGGTAAAAGGGTATTAGAATATCAGGTTAGCATGTTCTCCTAATCAAGGTCCAAATTCAAAGGCAAAGGTTTTGGAATTTGCCTAAAATGGATAATCATGAATCCTGGCATATAGAGTCCTGTCAATTTTTAAGCCAATCAAAGCATAAGATGTGGAAGCCTTAGGCCCTGCAACACAAAGACTAAGGAGATGGCAGAAACCAGGCAAGTTAATTAACTTTCTATGAAGTTGTTATCCAGATCTTTAGTTATGACACAACTCAATCATGAATGCAAACAAATTTTGCGCTTTATTTTGTACATTTAGTTGATTTCAATCCCAAATGGTCCCTGGTTGGCAAATTGTTTAAACAGGATATGAGAGAATTATTTGCCTCTCCAACCAAAGATCTCTATCTATTTGAACTTCAGATTCAGTTTTCATATAGCTTAGGAAAATTTTCTCTTGAAACCAGGTTTTAAATTTGTTGTAAAACCTTCTTCTCTGGTTTGTCTCAATAACGTTTGACAAGAAATGATAGATTACCTCATCCCTGTTAGCAACAACAGCCATTTTCTTGAAGTCATCATCATTTTGATCCAGCTTTTCAAATTCTCCAATGGGCTGCTCTAAATCTGTTCTTTGAGATTCCACTACATTGCCAATTTTCTCATTCTCTTGTTTGCTGCATTCAATATGTAGAAATGCTTGCACTGCATAAAGTAAGAAAAGGGTACATGAAACATCCTAGATGAACAGTAAAATATGAGTTATAACTCCAACTAAGAGAAAGAAAAAACCAATTATCTAACGTGATAATCTTAGCTTCTCCTGTCAAATGTTCTACTTACACTCATCTACCTCTTTGGCTTGCCGTTCAAATTCATTTTTCCAGTACTGCATCTCTTGGCTCAGCTTTCCAAGCACTAGATTAAGGTTTTTCTGTTCTTTTCGTGCTGTGAAACAGTAAATCAAGGATGAGATGGAAACTGAAGGTGAGAACATCAAGCAATCACGTTCTGTATTAATGTGCATGTGCTGCCAAGGAGGGAAATTTGACATCTGGTAAACATATTAAAATTCATGGACCAAAGAATTATTAACAGATATATCTAAATATAATTATTCAAATTTTATGAGTCCCATCCCAGAGCTCTTTCAATATCAAAGATTTTTAAAACCCCTGGCCCCCTTTCCCAACAAAAAATGGAAGAATCACTAAAGACTAGTCAAGTCTTTAAGTTAAAGCTGAAAATCAAGATCATTAAGCTATCAACTTACGTGCATTGATTACTTACCGTAAAGGAAAATTTTAAGCTAGCATGATAAACTGAACTTCTACAGTGAAATTGACCACTTACAGTCATCTAGCTCTTTGGCTTGCCGCTGAAATTCTATTTTCTGGTACTCCATCTCATGTCTCAGCTTTGCAAGCTGGAGCTCAAAGATTTGCCTTTTTCTCAATGCTGCGGTATAGTGAAGGGTGAGATGAAATCCCAACATGAGGGCATCAAGTAAACAAGTTCTATACTAAGCTGAGTATTTGGGCATATATGAATGCTTCCGATTCTTTGACCAACGAATTGTATTAGCAAATAGCACGTATCTAAAAACATAACTCTTTATTCTTCATGATAGGTGGTGTGCCAGTTTGATTTCTAGGGACAGAATGAAATCCTGAACTAAGTAAACTGAGGCGGGCCATTTGGATATGGTTCACTATTTCAGTTGTAAACTTGCAGCTTGCTTAAGATCAATCGATCTCAACATTCCAAGAAATTTAAAATCGATTTTTACGAGTTTTATAGAAGCTCTTCTGGATGGTTATTTCTTTCTCGCCTTCCTTACCCCCTCTTCCCTTATTCCCTCCATTTCTCTCCCGTTATGTGATTTGAGATGACAATAGATTGTGGTTTAAGAACTGAGAAAAGGTCAAAGGCTGATCAAAAGCAATCTTTTCCACCTTCCTTCTTCCCCCCCCCCACATATATATATAGAGTTTGTGGAAGGTTCTGGTTGAGCTTTGAAGGACATGAAAACAGAAAACATGGTTCTTGATTTTAGAACAAATTAGCCAAAATATACTAATAGTCCCGCACTCAATGGGACGAGTACTACAACAGATTCTCCATCACGCCAACAAGAATCAGGTTATCCATAAAAATGATCGTGCTATTTTTTTGGGATTTGCAATACCTTCTTCAAGCTGCTTAGCCTTCTCCTCCAGTTGACTGTTGATATTACGTAACTCTGCATTTTTGTGGTCTATCTGCTTCATTACAGAAAAAGTGAATCTGCATTGTTTCTGTAGTTCCTCAGCATGACTGCATTTGCCCATTTGAATGTAATTTAAAGTTCTCTAAAATCATTAAAGAAATCAAACAAAAGATCAAAGATCCCAGAAATCAATGTTAATTCGGATTAAAATTGACATCTAAACACATCAACAAGAATAAAAGCAAAACAGATGAGGCCTGCAATAAGATATGCAAACAAAATTTCCAATTCAGTACTGCAAATAAATGTCCTCTTGCAAATGGAGCTCCTTTAATTGAATTAAGAAACCGCAACAGTAAAATCTTGTACCGTATAAACAAAAATGGCCAGCAGCAATTAAAGTACCTTTTACCACATCAAACCCCTTTTAGTCCAACGCCCGAGTTTACATTCTTGAACTTGTCTTTATAGACTTAACTCCAAAATTAAATTATCGTGGGCAACTTCTTCAACATTGGACGGTCTTGATTAGTTAAATGCAGCTTTCCAGTGGGTGTCAAGAATGAATTTTTTTGGTCACGAAAGCTATATGCTGTACCATTTTGTTTTCATGCTTTTGACTACCCTGAGTACTTTTCTGTACTTACTTTCCCCATAAAAGTAGTCCGCCGAGAGAGAACATCTGATAACGTTACTTTTGCATGCTTTGAAAAATACGTAGTTCGAAGAAAAGGAAGGAGAGAGGATGCAGAGGTAGGACGCACTTCCTTATCCTTTTCCCAAGTTCCTTTAGTTTTCTAATGACAGGTATGGAGATTTATGGAGGCTCAGTTTACAGGTCTTTGCTTTTGGTAAGCGCCGCTACCTAAAATCAGAGAAGTCCCCATCTTTTTCTGAAGGAAAAAACCAACATTTGTTAAGCCAAGTGATTACAACTTGGGAGACTCAAGCTTATCTGCATAGATTGATTTATGTAACCCTTATATCTTTGATGTAGTACTTTTTATCCTCAAGCAACGCCTTTCACCCTTAATATAGTAACAAATTCTTTGTAGATTCGGAAATTTTAGTATGAACTAGAATACGTGCACCGCCTGTATTGAAAAATTATATTTTATACAATAAAAGTTATATGATACAACGCTTTAATAAATATGATTCACGAGTCTATGATTTGTACAAGAATTTTTCTTATGGGTTTGACTTGCTTCTTATTTTTAGGTACTAGAATTTTATATGCTTGTTTGCAAGTCGTTTTATATGTCGTCTTATATTTACAACTCGCGGTATAACAATAAAAAAAAATTAAGCCTTATTCTAAATAATTTAATGTTGGTTATACAAATTAATATAAGATCACATATGATCATCCACATAAATCTTCTTCTTCTACAAAGTTTAGAATCTTTATATATACTCCATCTTGATTTCAATGTCATATCAATGTCATATCCTAAGTAGAAGGCAATTTTTTTAATTTCATTTCAAACTAAAACTTTATTTTAATTTAAATATATTATTATTTTATATATTTTTGTTTCTTGATAACTATCATATACTTATAACATATCATACTATCTTTCTGAACACCACTAAACCCTATATATTTAATAATTTTTTATTAACATTTATCTCAATCCAATTTTATGAATTCTAATCCAATTAAACCCTAAATTTGAGAGTATATTTTGTGAAGTTTGGGGATTTCACTGTGGACCTTTTATCCTTCAACTAAAACAATTGAAGAAAACTAATTGCCGGTAATTTTTGTCTTTGATCGACTGCAAAGGTACGTCTGCGTTCCCCATCCTAAATGTTTCGAAGAGTCAATGCCAAAACCACGATATACCTTCTCCAAGGGCATGGAGTCCTATTCATTTTGCCTGTTTGAAAGGAGAATTCTATGCATACCTTCTCCACGATACACTCATCCTTTGTTTCTATATTTGTGAATAGAACTCTAGGCATTTTCACTGTTTCAATCTTCAAGAATACTTTGATTCCTTGTGCCTAAGAGTTGGCAATTTCATTATGACATTATGGTTTTACTGGACATGATGCAGAAAGAAAATATCTGATTACTAATGCAGTTTAACAAGGCGCAAGCTATTGTTTGGAACTGTGAACATTTGTTCAGAGCAATCCTTTCCTCACCACAACCAACCCCTCTCCAACCCCACACGCATGCCCAAAAACAAAAAAAAAAAAAAAAAGGAAACAAGAAATGGAATCTATATGACCTTCAATGTTTATTAGCCTAAACTTGTGAATCAAGCGTTGGATCACCTCTTGTAAGCTGCCCCTTCTTCCATCCTCGAAGTTCCAAAGTTCTGGAACTACAGATCACCCACAAAGGTTGTAGTCGTTTCAATTCTAGCAATGCATTGACAACAGTATGGCATGGGGCTTCACCACACTCACTTCTTAATCCTTTCAATGCACCATCATCTTCATCAATCACTTCCTGCATCCACAAGAACTATGCTGTTCATGAAAATAGTCTCTCCAATTATCCAATATTTTTATTTTTTTAATAACTAGTAATGAATTAGCATTCTTGACCCAGAGATGGTGTAGTCCATGTAATTCCTACACAACAATGAAAAATCTATATTTTCCCTCTACTAGAATTCTTTAACCACCTTTTGCATATTTCCGTTTCACTTGGGAAACCGATTTCCAGACAAATCTATGCTTTTCTCAACTATAGTTTTCTGAGACAGGTATTCAGGTGAAGTTGATGTTGACGTCAGAATGCTCTTCCAAAGAAACTAAACAACTACGCAGACCAGTGAAAACAACAGAGGTACAATTGATTTCAGCACTCACACAAGCAAGGCACATGGTAAAGTTAAAACTGTCAGTTTCTCAATAGGAAAGGCAAATACCTGCTGCTTTCCATCTTTGAAGATTTTCTTGAATGGTTGCCTATTTTGAATCATTCACCTTTTCTTGCCATAATGAACTTGCCTCAACTGATCTAACCTTCGAGTCCACATGAGAAAATTTCTTAGAACAAACGTCTCTAAAAGGTTTCTGGTCTACCTCTCCCGTCCATTTAGCTCCAATTGTTCTATTCAGAAGACTTGGCAAAACCTGTAAAGCAGGAAATTGGACACTTTTATCTGTGGCATTTTGAAAGAACGTAAAACAGATAATCTCAAAAAGGTGGGAAGGTGAATAATGCATCAGAAAGCATACAGAAATCCCATAAGCAAGCTAAGACCATGTACCTTGAATGTATATGGTACCAAATCTCATCTCATGAATTCTTTTCAAGCATCTTGTAGCTCAAGGTTACTCATGCACTCCTTAAGAATAAGATTTTGATTTAATGTGTCATATCTTGAAGCTCATCATCTTTTTCAATCTCAGCCAACTTTTCCTTCAATTTATCAATTTGAGCCATCAGCTACATCACAAAATTGAAATTCCTGTTTAACAAATCAATTATTAAAAGAGATATGTAGTCCTTCATAGTATAGCATAGAAGATACATCAATTTACCAACGTAAGCTATCAGCTGCATCTAAAAATTGAAACTCCAGTTTACCAAATTTACAATTAAAAATATTTATCTAAACCTTCATAATGTAGTTTACAAGACAACATTTTTCACTAGCATTGATGTTTTCGGGTATCAGGACATCAGTCATTGATGAAAAGATAGCTATAAAGGCAACACAGTTTCAGCTAGATCCTGAAGTACAAATTGGTATAGAACCTCTAGTAAAATACTACATTAGCTTAAGCAGATAATGGAAACAATTGAAATACCCCTCCCCCCATAAAACAAGACAAGTTTTAAAAGTTTTTCGTTGATCCTGATTGAGAGCAAAAAGAGCAGGACACGAAAGACAGGTCGCTGCTTCCCATCCACTTGACCTATTCCTTCTCCTTCTTCGTTTTTTTCCCCTCCCCCTTTCCAGTAGCAGGACTCTTTAAAAGAAATGCTGCCACTCTGACATCCTTTAGTATACCTTTCTTCTTCTGATTTCACATATTCTTTCTTGAATTGAGAAGAGCCTGAAAGCTGTGGTTGATGGATATCATAGAGCATGCCTTTAATATTTATGTTTTCGACAAAAATTCAAGTTGAAGGTCTTTCACACATCAGTCATTCCCTCTCAGTTTCTTCAGAAACTCCTAAAACAGAAAGGTAGAGGGGAAGGGGGGGGAGGGGGGGGGGACAAATAAGAGTAGCCTTTCATAGATAGGTCGTGACGGAGAAATTTGAGGCAGAGTCAGTTGCTTTAACACACAGGAAGCCAGTTATAAACCTTGCAAGTTCAGAGCACAGAACATTGGGAAACTAAGAGAACCCTCAAAAAGAAAATAGCTGTGGAAATACTTTAGATAGTTTTACAAAATTCCTGCTACTTGTATAACAAAAGACAGTTAGGAGAGGAAAACTTTTTCTTGACAATAATAGGCAATCACTTGGGACAAAAGAATCCAGGTTTCTGATGGTAATTTATAATTCCTGCCATACTTTTGCCTCCTTCCAAAACTTAACAAATGCTTTCAGCCTTCTTTGAAATGTAAGATATGTAATTCCAGTTTCAACAACTAACAGTAGCTTTTGCATTCAAGCAGTTAAATCACCTGTTCCTTCTCAATGAGCAAAGTTTTGCACTGATGTTCAACTTTGTTCTCTTCTCTATCCTTTCTAGCTTGATGCTTCAGTTCTTTTTGTATTTATGCCAAATCATCCTTCATCCTTCCATTTCCTAGCTCTGCAAGATGCATCTTTCTCATTTGATGGTCCAATTTATGCCTCAACCTTTTGATTTGTGGCCTAATGAGTTGCGTCTTCCTCAATTCTGTAACAATGATGAACATACATAAATCCAATAGCTAGCTCAGTATAAATCCAAAATGGGCTGCATATTTATCGTTTCATTTTCTTTTCCATGCATGATTGCTAGTAACACCAAGTATTGCAGGGTTTAAAGCATAAAAGTACATTTTTATTCTTCCACCAACTGATCAACTAAAAATATCTGTCACTAGAGTTTTCACGCTTCCCCATCTAGTAATTTTCTTCAATTTTTTATTTTCACCAATTTCTACACTTTGTTAGGTGGGGAGTGCAAACTCCCTTCTTTTATTGTAAACTATCTTCACACTTTTTCACCAGGCTCATACTCTTCAAAGATTTTTCTTCAGAAGGAAGTACAAGGAGTAGCTCCTTGTAGTACGGAGTTGAATGTTGTCCTCAGCATGAAAGCTAAGAGAAGTGCCATGATTAATTCCTGAAGTCTCACCCACCAAAGGTCCTGCAGTGCTATCCCCTGACGGGCATGAAGCAAAATTCAGCAAGTGAATAAGGGGGTGACGACGTGAGACTTTCTTGTTTGTTCATCTTTTTCAAAGCTGTTGGCAAAGCTATTTTAAAAATTATACTAGCATTTTCATTTCGATGTTTTGATAAGAAAAAGGTACTCTATAATAATTCCTCTAAGTTGCTTTCAAGAAGTATTTTTTACGCTTGTATGAAGCCAAAATTAGAAGGGGGGGGAGGGGACCTCAAAACTTTTAGCTTAAGATAAACTGCAAAATAGATCACACATGGGAGAGTCACGATCCTTTTCATACAGTAGTGTACATGTCCAAACTTGTGATTTATGAGAGTGATCACATGAACACTATGATTAGCGGACTCTAATGAATTAAGACTGCTATAATGAGGGGTTTGCACTTAGTATGAGACTTCAGAGTTGGAATAAAAGGCACACTGTATACAGTGAGCCTTGGCATAGAGATATTAAAAACTGAATTGATAGATTGCAATCAGAAATGTGGAGAAAGGAAAATACCAGACCAAGAGGCTCTAGTATGGTGGGGGCACTAGAACCAGAATTTCTTTGTTGTGCTTCCTCCACAAGAGCCATTAACTAACTCTCTCCTTTATTTCCAAATCTGATAAACACTGCTCACCAATATCATCCTCACCATTGTCTTCACAATCAATAATATGCACGTCATTAAGTAGACTTGCATTGCAACCTGTTGTAGTAGGTTGAATTCAGATGTATGATATTTATAATGTTTGTCCTGAGTAAAGCCATGTAAAGACTCTCTTCCATGAGCTGCTTAAGTTGCATTCTTTCAATGTTTTGACAAGGCTTCTTCCTCAATATCACCATAATCATCATCCTCTTCATCAATTATAAATGTGACCACATAAGCTATTGCTGTGAAAAGCATCAAAACATCTGCTTTTCTCATTTTCATTGCTGCCCTTCTCTAGCACCTTCATCAGGATAATTTTTCATCATCAGCATAACTACTGCTGTCCTGCAATGTGAGCAATGTGTTGCATAAACCTTGTCATTCCCCCGTGAATAACCTTCCCACAGAAACAACACTTTCACTATTTTCTATACACCCCAACTGAATCAGCATATTCCCAACCAATATCATGTTTGGGGGGCATTCTACAAAATAGGGAGGAAAACTTTCATATCCTTTAGAACTATACCCTGCAAAACACTGGAATTAACACAACTTCAAAGTCAATTCCAAATGCTGTTAGATAAATACGACTATCAAATTACATTGTTTTCACTTGTAACAGTGTTCTAGAAGCTGTACTTTCTAGAGTTTTATTCCATTTACCGAGATATCTAGTCATACATTAAAAACTTCCAGAAAGAAATTCCAGTCAATTAAACACATCAGTTATACTATTATCTCCACCTGTGGTTAGAAATGCCTATATCCTTTCAGTCCATTTCACAGAATACACCTCCAATTACATTTGAAAATTTTCCCACCCAAAATGCATTTGGAAATTCTACTCTCTTTTTATCTTAAATTTCTAATAAGGGGATATTTTATAGAGACCCTTCTTAACATTCTCCCAATTCAAACTGCAAACATTGTCAACTACCTCACAAAACTCTGACTTGAATGGAGTATTAAAACATTTATTGTAGATGGAGTAATCTTCTCTTGGAAAAATTGGGAGTATCAAAATGCAAGACTATCTTTAACTCAAGCTGATAAAGTAAATTCTTTTGTATGATTGTGTACTTGGATAGCTGTTGGTCTCAATTGAAAACCTCAAATTAATTAAAAATTTTCAATTTAAATAATTTTTATTTTTCGAAAACTATTCACAAAATATAATATTCTTCCTTCAATCCCTCGTTAACTCCATATATCTTTATTATTTTTTTTTTCAATTCAAACAAATTCTTATCAAATGACTTACAATTCAAGTACATCCTAAGACCTGCAGCACACTCAACAACCTAAAAAATGGAATGAAACTCTTCATTTTAATATTGCAAAATAGTTCAAGCAAGGCATAAATTGCCTAAATTACCATTTCTTTTGTAGTAGTTTTTCAAATAAAGAAAATCCAACAACTCATTTTGGTCAAAAACATAAAGTTTCTGCATTTTGTTGGATTTTGACCAAAATGCGCTAGTCCGTCTCACTCCTGATACGCGATGTCCTCATACGACCCCGACGATAGTTCTTAAAACGTTGAGCAAACGGTGCCAATCTAAAATCAGGGTTGCGCCAATAATCTTCATGTGGAATGGGTCTGAATTGTCCTGCATAAGTCAATTTGTAGCACAATGTTGTGTTCTCCAATGACACGAGATCCCCAGGATTTAGTCCTCTTTGCTGACATACTGCAAATGCGTGCGAACAAGGTATTCCATATATTTCCCATTTACAACAACTGCATGTCTTGTTACCAAGATCAACTTCATAAGAATTATTTCCTTTGCCGTGTTCACGATGCGGTGACACAACAGTAAAAATACCACGACTTGCATTAAAAGTCAGCACACTGTGTCTTCTACCCTTCAATTCATTCTTCACAAACTTGGTCCATGTCTTAGAAGGAAACTGATATTTACCGCAATTAGTCTCCTGCCTGTGGTCATTGAAGTACTTGACTGTTTTCTTAAAAGAAGATTCAACAATCACCTTGATAGGGAGAGCACGTATACCTTTGACAACACTATTGAATGATTCTGCCAAATTAGTTGTCATATTACCGTATCGATGCCCACCATCATAAGCAAGAGTCCATTGCTCCTTCGGAATCGCATCAAGCCAAGCCTTTGCCTGGGGGTTGAGCACATTTATCTCTTCCATGATTTTCAAAAATTTACACTTCTTACTTTGCTCTCCAGCTACAAACATTAACTTCTTCAGCTGATTGTTCTTGAACTTTGCATTAAAGTTGTTCCGAATATGTCTAAGACAAAATCTATATACAGCCATGGGCTCTTGCCAAAGAGGTTGTTGATGAACTGCATTCACTATCCCTTTGTATCGGTTCGATATCAAACAAACTTCTCGATCTTTTAATACATGTTCCCTCAGCAACGACATAAACCAACCCCAACTGTCATTAGTTTCTTCATCCACAACTGCAAATGCAAGAGGCAATATATGATTGTTGGCATCTTGACCCACTGCCACTAAAAGCTTCCCTTTGTATATGCCCCTAAGGAATGTTCCATCTACACTGATTACTGGCTTCATGTGAACAAAAGCATCGATACATGGTTTGAATGACCAAAAAACATATCCAAAGGTCTTAGCCCCGTCGCTGTCGATTGGTAAATGTCGCCACTCAATCACTGTACCAGGATTCGAATCTTGCAAGGCAAGCATAAACTTTGGTAGCTGTGAAAATGAAGAAAGCCAGTCTCCATAAATCATCTCAATAGCATGTCTTCTCGCATTCCATCCTTTTCTATAAGATGGAGTGAAATGCAATACATTGTGAATATGACTGTTTATTTCGCTGACTTGAATCTCTGGAGTCTCGTGAATCATAGACAAAATGTGTTTCGCCATGAATTTCGCACTCATATTGCGATGGTTCTCATTTACTGTTCGGACTAAACAAATGTGCTCCCCATGCCAACGAGAAATTTGCCACATATCACGACTTTTCTTCTTCCGCACACGGATCCTCCAAGGACAAGGATGTTGTTCAGTAGAATTTTTACATTTTGCAATCCATAGTGCAGCCTTACTTTCTTGTACTGTAAACTCACGACCCATTCGCACGGACCATGATCGAACAGCCCAAAGTAATTCATCCTTGTCTCTAAACCACATGCCAACCCTCAAATCATTATTAGACTCTGACCACAAATCCATTGCAATGCTACTTGTACCCATTCTATCAGCATCATTCTCTATTTCTGGAGAAGTCCCTAACTTCTCAAGATAGCTTGAATATGGTGGATTGTATAAGCGTACTGGTGAATTAGATCTATCAGCACGTTGTTGCATTGCAGAAGGGATGGAGTCATGATCTCCAACATCATCATCTCCCTCGTTCTCATCAGGACTATCGTCGGCAACAGGACCATCTACATCTGATGTCGGTCCCAAACCATCTACAGTAGCCTCTGGAGCACCCACCCAATCGCGCTCTCTAGCAACCCAATCATCGACTGGAGTTCTATGCAACGGGATACTTATACCAACAACAGGCAACAAAGAGGGATTTGTCTGTAATTCGGAGGGTTGAATGTGGCCTTGAGGTGGAGGTACAATGGCTCCTGTAGAAGTCGACTGAGAGTTGCTACATGTTGATGAGTTGTTATGAATAAGTTCAACAACTGGAGTACTTGGAACTGATGTGTGAGGATATGAACCAACATCAACAGCATCATTGGGGACAGATGGAGGATTATTGGGAACCGGTGTATGGAGATGTGTCACAAAATTAGAAATGTTTATGGGAACAGCTGAGCTTAGCAAAGCACTGGATGAACCAACAATCGGAGTTGAATTGTTCTGGGCTGCCACATCTTGAGCTGTCATCGAGTTTTGTAACATCTCATAATGAATATGCAAATCAATTGGTTGTCCCTTTGCAGTAGAGGCATAATACCATAAATTTTCCATATCATCATCATCCATTATATAACTCGTTGTATAATTGATCATATTACCAATAACATCAGCTTGTCTCATTGTGATTTCCAACTTAACACCAGACGCAACCAACCCTCGAACTGTACACACTTGGTTGACTAAATCGGAGTAGCTAATTCGATTTTTAATAACCAAAGTCTTGCGAGAAGAACCATTAAAAAAATGGCCTTGTGTGTCACGCCGAATCTCACAATCCCAATATAAACGCAATCTTATAGGTTGTTCAAGTGACATTGTGTCTACCTAAATCATAGAAAATTTATCATTAACACCCCTAAAAAAAAAAAAATAGTGGTATTTAATTACAAGATACCATCCAATATCAAAATTGCTATATTTATCATTTTAAAATCAACAGAAAATAACATAAAATATATTATTTAATAGGAAACATAATATCATCCAAATAGAACATACGTATTCTAACCAACTACTACTCAGTCGATGATAAATTTTTTATTCTTTGTTATTCATTTAATTAAAATTTTATTTCAAAAAGTATTTGAATCTCAAGTGCTTGCTCCAATGATAAGTTTTAATTTCTCACACGTATTCAAAATTATTTTTATTTAGTTTTTATTTATTTTTATTTTGAAAATTTTTTAGGATAATTTTTTTCATTTTATTTCAAAGATTTGAATGTTGAATATTTAAAAGAATAAAATTTTCATTTTTAAATTCAAACTGCTATTTTTATCCATATTTTTATTTTTATTTTTATTTATAAGAATTTGAGGATAAACTTTTTATTTTCCATTCAATATAAATTTTTATTTCCCATTTAAATTTTATTTCAAAAGATTTAAATCTCAAATTTATTTTTCCTTCAAAATAAATTTTAATTTTCATTCATATTGCATAAGATCTTAATTAATTAAAGTGTCAAGGACACAAAAAATAGATCACTCAAATATTAGCAGACTCAGTAGCACCAAGTTTGTATCCAAAAAGGGACATTTTCTGGAATATTTTAGACGCCAATAATTTGCTGGAAGCCAGCCTTTCTTCAAGGGAAATCTTGTTCTATTATCACAACGTTTACAAGGATTTTGAGGCTTAGGAGGCTTATAACAAGGCCTAACTAACTTGCTCACAATAAGTTCTGCTACATGTTTTTTATTAGACATATCTTTGGACCTTGTCTTCTTCCCCTACATTATGCAGAAAAGGTCGATTACATACATGTCTATGCCTCATTTGATTGGTACATGTCAATGCTATGTAACTCTCCAACAACTGTTCTGCTCAAATTGCTCATATACTTTACTTTCTTTAAAGGGATTTTCGTGAGAATGAAATGATACTCTATTTGTATAGACAAATTTAATAAAATGTTTTTATCTAACTACTTAATACTACTTTTCACATTAACAAAATTCTAGTTGTTGCTAAATTTGTGTATTCGAGGTGAGATAATGCAATCTTATTTTTTGCATGTGTGTCCTGAAATGTTCTGGTCGGGTTTTCTGCCTGATTATGTTGAAAGCATACACAATCACACACGACTTGCATGATAACACACATAGCAACACAGAAAAAAGCCATCAAATTAATTTGTTGAAAGTGTTTGAGGGAAAGATTGTTCAGCTCGCGCTGGTCACATAAAACAGTTCATCTTAACCGATGGCATAGCTCTTTGTTTCTATAGCATGCCAAGAAAAAATGAGACCTGCAAATGATATACTTACGGCTGAAATTTACTTTCTTCTTGTGATGTTTCATGTCCAAATAGCATCTGGAGTCATGGTATAAGCTCTGATTATGACTTCTAAGGACAGTCCGAGTAAAAATCTAAACTTAATAATGATATACTTATGATTTTTTTTTCTGGACCTTTTCTAAGTGATTCTAAACTTAAAACTTCTCCAAACGAACTCAATATTTGAAGTGATGAAAGTGGTTATTCCACATTCTTTTTCTTCTTCTTTTACATGTTATAATTTAACATTATCTAACGCTTAAGACAGTGAATTTCCTTCTCCTATAAATTCATTCCATTGGAGGTTTCCGACACAATCATATCGTCCATCCCTTCTGATCTTTAAATTTTTCTGTTTTTTATCCATTAAAACAAATCCACCATTATCGACTTCTAACTATGTCATGGTCCCCATCTGAAATTTAATATCCACATTTCTAAACATAATTTTTTTTAAAATACAATCACCACAACACAAATCAAAACAACAACAATTCTAACAAATAATCAAATAATGTCCAATACACTAACTGTTCAGTATACATAATAAAAAATTCAACAAATAACTTCAGTAAAAAAAATCATAAAAGATACCACATGGAAATATACATTCTTTTTTCCTATTTAAGAAAAAAAAATTCCTGCTTACTGTACAGAAGGACCTCCGGCAGCGGCAGCGGCTCAACAGCAAGCGGCAGCGGCGCACGACGCTATGCTACTGGAAGAATGGCGGCTGAAATCAAGAAGAAAATGGAGAAGGAGAACGGCGGAGAAGTAGCAAGAAAAAATTTTGCCGTTACGGGGTAGGAAGGAATTTAATTAGGCTGACCTACCTCGGGATTGTGAATGCGAAGTAGGAGGCATTTTCTAAGCAAAAGGTACACGTGGAAACTATAAATGCGAGGAATCCCAAATTAGTTAGAGACACTTTTCATATTTTTTTTCTTAAACAAAATATATCAATCACTCCTTAATTTTTACAAATTTTAATTTAAATTTTTAAAATTTTAAATATATAATTTTAATCATTGAATTTTTAAAATATTTAAAAAATAACTCATCTATCAATTAAAATTATTAATTACTCATGAAGATTCATAACATGACTTCCACATGACATATTTTATAGGTATTTTCATTCACTTAACTTTCAAATGTGGTGTTAAATATTACTATGACTTGCACATCTCTCCCTTCTTTTTTTAGATTTTTTTTGTAACTCACTTCTACTTTCAAATTTATTCTTCCTTTTTGTAGAGATGTCAAGAAAATTACTATTTATCAAGAATTGAATCGATTTTTTTCTTCTTCATTTTTATGTCTTAGTTTTGTTTATTAAAGGGTAAAATATGTTATTTTTATTATATAGTTAAATTCGAAAAAGTGCAAAAGAGTAATATCATGATTATTGAGTCGCATTAAAGATTTGATTGCAAGATCTTAAAATTGTTATTGATAAATAAAAAAATTTGAAAATAAGAAAGCGAGATTAAAGTTGGAGAATAATATTTTAAAAATAAAAAACAGAGAAATGAGAGCTAAAATTTGATAATTTTGTATTATACTTGAACTTTTATTGTTAAAAAAATTATTTTTCAAGTGTTTTAAAAGTTTAAAGGTTAAAATTACATATTTTAAAGTTTGAGAATATAAATAAAAATTTGTAAAAGTTCAAAGGTAGTTAATATATTTTATCCTATTTTTTTTAAGAATTAAAGTAATTTTTAGGAAACTTAATTAATATAATTATATTTTTAAAAATTACCTTTTTAATTTAACCCCCCACCCCAAAAAAAACTTAAGGAACCAAACATTAAGGACGAAATCAAGGCCAAGTACTGTCCCACTCCCACGATGTAACGTTTTGTTCTCTCATTCTTGAGGCCCAATTGTTCTGTGGACCTTAAATAGTCTTGGCCCAAATTCTGTAGCATCTAGGCCCATAATTTCTTTGATTTCTCTGAAATTATCCTGTCTCCCCTTTCTCCACTCTAAATCTAAACCTTCTCCTCCATTTCAATTTCAAATTTTTTGAACAAAGAAGAGGAAGTTCAAATCCTTTTTCTTCCTTTCTCCTCGATAAATCATGGAGAATCCAAAGGTTCAAGAGGTATATATACATAATCTTCATCTAATGTGTGAATGTTATTTTGCAAAATTTGGAGCTCACTGGATTTGCCGATTGGAAGAAGTTTAAATTTTGGTCGAAATTTGTTTATTATAGATATTGGAGAAGCAAGTGCTGACGGTTGCAAAAGCGGTGGAGGACAAGCTGGATGAGGAGATTGCTGCCTTAGATCGGCTAGATACCGACGACTTGGAGGCCCTGAGAGAGCGGCGGTTGAAGCAAATGAAGAAAATGGCGGAGAAGCGGAGCCGCTGGATCTCCCTTGGGCATGGCGAATACTATGAGATCCCCAATGAGAAGGAATTCTTCACCGTCGTTAAGGCCAGCGAACGGGTCGTCTGCCATTTCTATCGAGACAATTGGCCTTGCAAGGTTTACATTTCTCTTTCAATATCTAAATTACATTACTGTTTGTTAGTGCATTTCATGTATAGGACCTATCTGCTATAAGTAGGTCTGTAGGTGGCTCTGGGTGATAATTTTGCTGTAACATATATGTAAAATGTTGGAATTTATTAATATGAGCTGGATCGATATCACCTTGTGACTTTGGCATTTGGTGATACTGCTTATAAACGGCTCCTTTGAATTGTTAGATTACCCATGATCCCAACCAGTACACGTCCAGGATTCTAAGATAGTTACTCTTGAGAGGCCTTGTAATAGTGACACAAAATCAGTGTGTTCTACAACCTCTTGCAGAATTCTTTATCATATGTTCTTGAAATTTATCCTTTCTAGTACTAATTAGAATTTACTGCATATTGACCAAATTCAAGAACATACCGGTTCACGGGTTTGAACCACTGTGGAAATAGCCTCTTGGTAAAATGTCAAGGAAAGATTGCGTATATACTGGTTCCCTCCCTCTACCCCCGCAAGGCGGGGAGCGCTTGGCGCACCGGGGCTAGCCCTTTATTGGCCAAATTCACTGGAATAGTTAGGAATTGAATAAAGTCTGTCTCTCTCAATAGGTTGGAAGAGAGTAATAATCCCTCATGATTACCCAATACTTGCAACAGCTATTTCTTATGGTTGTAAACAAATCATTTACTCAAATAAAAAAAAAAAAAAGGATTTTGGATCTAGAATACTCACTTAAGGGAAATGTTTGAGGTCCATAGACAACACAATGTATAGTGCACAAGGCATGGATTTAAGTAATTGAAGTTTTTCTATAAGGTCATTATTGATATCAGAGCTCACTTAGACTAATATTAAGTGCAAGTTTGCTGTTGGCTCTTTTACTGTATCAGTGATGGATCAAGTGCCTTTGGTATCCTGACAAAAGCACTCCTGTTTAACAAGTCCATTGATTAGACATGGAATTCTTGTGAAAGAACTTTGATATGCTTTGTTTCTTTTTCTTCCACATCTCCTTGGCACTTCTTAGTTTCGAAATTTAGGGAGAGAAGAGGGAGTTTGGAGGAAATATTTTCTTCAAATACATCTTCATATGCAGTTTTGCAAGGAGACAGGATGCTTGATGTTCCATGACACTGATTAGATAGGTCTACAAAATCATCTCTAGAATGGTTTGACTATTTAGTCTTCTAGAATTAGTTATATCCTCTTAGTATGTTATATTTTGTCTTTATAGGAGTTATGTATTACCCAAAGTCTTTATAATTCGGAATGTAGTTTATTAGATGAAAACTAATTTGTTTAGCTTAATGGCAGGTAATGGACAAGCATATGAGTATATTGGCAAAGCAACATCTGGAGACACGTTTTGTGAAAATTCAAGCAGAAAAAAGCCCATATTTGGCTGAGAAACTTAGAATCGTTGTTCTTCCCACCTTGACTCTTATAAAAAATGCCAAAGTTGATGATTATGTGGTATGTTCAGGGGAACAAATATGATCTATTGCCTGTTAGTTGGTCTTAAATATTTAGTATGATGTTGTACACATGCTTTTCAGGTTGGTTTTGATGAACTTGGTGGGAGAGATGACTTCAGTACTGAAGAATTGGAAGAAAGGCTAGCTAAAGCTGAAGTTTTCTTCTTTGACGGGGAATCTTCTTCAAATCCTTCTAATGCTCAAACCAAACGGAGTGTTCGACAAAACTCAAATGCAGACTCATCAGATTCAGAGTAAACTTAGCTGGCAAAATGTATTCCTATAGGCATACTGTAAACACATTGTTATATTTTTGCAATGATATATGCAATCTATGTCAAATTGTTTGGTGATGAGCGACATGATTACTCTATTATGTGTTTCTTCCAAATTATGATTAGAGTACCATATTTTTGTCAGTGATGAATACAGTTCAAAATATGGCTTCCGTTGTTTCTTTCAAAAAGAGCATGTAGATAAAATGATGTAGTGGAATTGTTTTAAGTATGTTGTTCAGCAGGCTTGGAATGAAATCAGTCCTTTAAAAGACCATCCTTCTTCTGTACTTCATTTGCAAGAGGTCCAAGTGCCATTCGTTACCTGTAAAGAGATTAGTGTCCCTTGAGAGGGAAGAGAGGACAAAAATCCGTGAATTTCCTCTATTCTAAACTCTAGAGGTCCAGTTTACTATTTCCACTCCCTTTTTTGGTCTTTTCCTTTTTTTCCCCCTCTCCTGTTTGCTTGGCGTTTTTTTCCCCTTCATTGAAAAACATAAAGAACATTTCATTTTTGAACAATTATTCAATTTAGTCTATTACATTTTTTGTTTTAGAGGATTATGTTTATTTTCTTTATTTTTAACTAGTTAGGTCCTTTAAATCATTTCGATTACTATCACTGTCAAATGAGGAGCAATTTTGGTACTTTACTACTTAAATATTACTCGTTAAAACCCACCATTCGTATCTTTCTCTTCATGGTCTTCTCCTTGTTGTAGAGGTGGTGAATTCAGTAGCCTTGGTTGCTGGCAGAGCAATATACTTAATGCCTAACCCCCCAAAAAAAAAAAAAAAAAATTCATGTCTTCAATGTCTTTGTGTGCAAAAGAGAGGTTTCACTTCAAATCTTTCTTCCAATTACTATTGTAAAAGACTAGCAATTTTGTTAGCTTCTTGGACAAATGCAAACCCTTCAGCGCGAGCTATCTCAGGCATATAATGTACTATTTCTATTTTTATTAGAATGCAAAAATAATTTATTAGCCATTTTTTTTTTTTGTTCCTTCACTATAGGCAAATGGCGGCTGTCTTTTGGATTTGGCTTGATCCGGAAATATGCGACATATCTAAAGTGGTGATTTTAGGATTGTTAAGGACGATTAGAAGGCTTGAAAAGGAAAGAAATACCTTGATGAGAAATGAGAAAATTTACCTCAAGAAGAAGGCATTGATGATCATTTATTGCATTGTTCTGCTAATAACATTTGGATGGAAGTTCTAGACTTGATTAGGGAATGTTTTGATCCAAAAATTAGAACATGTCACAACGAGAGATGTATTGGCATGTGTACCTTGTTTAGTTGTTGGGGATTTTTGTATGTGTTTTGGATGGATTCAAACATGTAATTCGACAATCTAGTGTAGCATTTTGCTTTTCAATATGTTCACTATAATCTAAAAACTAAATCCATCATTCGTCTCTGCAATATATATATATATATATATTGCTAATGCTCAAATTCTGGCCTTTTGTGTTGCTTGTTTTGAATTCATATAACTATTGATATTTATGGTATTTTCAGGACCTTCTACAATTGGTATAGGCTTGGAAGCTAAGGTAGCGCTGAATTTGAATTCATTTTGGGGTTCACAGAGGTTGAAACTCCCATCCTATTGATTAAGGAAGAAACTGTGGATATTTCTATATTGGTTCCCTATTAATTACTTATAGATCTATTGGACTAATGTTGTGAAATTTTGTATACTTTTCTATAGGATGCATTCGGTGTGCTTTGATGTTGCCTTCATACTACTAAAATCTATCATTATATCTGTGAGTAGATTCAAATAGCCTTATTCCTACTTTGTTTATACCTTATCTATTAGAACTAGTGACCATTCTACTCCACATTTTAAACATATATAGTCATAGATTCAAGATAGTAGATAGATATTCTTCCTGGACATAATAGGCCATGTAATAAAATTTTAAACCTGTCTAGTCATAGGCCATGATCTTCTTCCTCAACTCTTTTGTACAAAAACAACAAATTGATTAACAATTCTTAACAAATTGATTAACAATGCTTAAACTCTCTGAGGCACCATATCTTCCCTCCATCTCAACATCTAAAGGAGCTTGAACTTGTTCTACACCAGCCATGACCAAAGATGATGCCAAATTAGTTGCAGAACCTAGGTAGAACCAAGCATGCAAACTATAGATTGGGGAATGCGAGGCCCGTGGAACACTTCTGCATGCTAGAGTTGGCCAATTAAGCTTTATAGAAATATAGTAATATAGAAACTAGCAATGCTAATTCTAAAACCGATGCAACACTCATAAATAAGAATCTAGTAGTAACATGTCCATTAGCCAAAGCACAACGAATCTAAGTCCTTGCAAGTATAAAGTCTAATAGAAAGCAGAAATATAGAAATACAGCAATACAAAATCTAACAATACTACTTCTAAAGCCAATGTAACACTCAAAAATAAAGAATCCAGCAGTAATATGTCCATTAGCCAAAACACAATAAGTCAAAGTCACCAGCTGCTACATATAGGTAATAAGCAACTTAAAAAACAATGCTACTCTTGAAACCATTTCAGTCAACATATCCATCCTAGCATCATTAACAATAAAATTTGTAAACTTTCAGTCAACATATCTATACTATTATCATTAACAACCCAAAATATGAATTGTAATTTTTCATGTATTCAATTACAAAATATAGCAGCTTACCAAAAATAATATGAACTGTAAAACCATTATGGCTAATTATGCATCTTCGGATCTTCGGTTCCCTTTTGTTGTTGTCCTCTTCTTTCCTATAAATTGTTTAAATGGAAATAGTAGGAGCGGAATCCCTTCCCCCCCCCCAAAAAAAAAGTAAGCGAGTCTCGAGTGTAACAGAAAATAATAGTAAATTTGAGTATTAAGCCAGCAAATTACCTTAAAACTGAGTGATTGGCACCGAAACTTCATGCATGTGGAATAGGTTCCATTACTACTTCATGCTCATGTGAACCTTTATATACTTGTTCTGAGAGTTGAACATTATATGACCTTCTATTATGGCCCATCTGTCTACATGTGCCATATTTATTCAAGTTACGAACACATTAGTTGTGTTGAGCCCAACTATCTTTATCAATATTATTTTCCATGTCTTTTTGTGGGCACTTTCTAGCATTATGTCCCGAAGAATCACAATGTCTACACTTCATAATCTCAAAACCTACTCTTGAAAGTTTCCTTGCACCGATAGCTGTAACTTTACAAGCTTTCTCCCCTTTTTCTAGCTTTTTTTTCTTTTCGAGTCTACCAGGAAGCTTCAAGGCCACAAGAGGCTTTAATTCAGGTAATTTACTTTTTAGACAATTATTTGGTCTATTGCACGGACTTATGACTAGCTCATAAGCCCTTCTTAATGAAGCAATGCTATAACAACTATCAACATAGACTTCTAGGACATTGTCTTCATGTCCAGTGGCTGAAATACCTGTTAGGATTATACTCTAGAAGTAATTATTTGTACAATGTATTTTACACATTTATTCAATAAAAGGCATTCTTTATTTTTCAATTTCTTTGTTTCATATATATATGTGTATAAAACTAAAAGATAAAGTCTCTAACACATTGTATAGTGTTAAGAAAATCATGATAGAGATCATGATGTAAGATTCCTACTACATTATATAGTACTTGTGCTTAAACTATCCCTAATCATAGTATTACTAAGATAAAACATTATTAATGTGCAAAGACGAGTACGTGTTATACTACTTGATTAGATCAAGTGGTGGTTCTCACATCCATGAGTATTGTGATACTTAAAATTAATACATAAATGCTTGTTATATGAATAAGTTCATTGGATGATTTAACTATGAGATAATTGCATGGATAACTATTTAGTACTAGCAATAGAATCTCATTATAGTAAATGTGCAAATATCCTTAGATTTGAGATCTCCAAAGTACTTTGTTTGCTAAGCATTGTACTTTGATTATAATCTTTAGAATCTCATCAGGAACTACCTATGAGGTAGATATTAGATACAAAGTAAAAGAAAATAGTTAAGAGAGTTAGTAAATAATTCATCACTCTTAATAGTAGAGGCGTATATTTCACAGCCACTTGTAAGGAATAATTATTCAAGAAATCCTTGGCCAATACAACTATGTATTGGAAATAGTTCCAAATGATACACATATTAACTAATGGATTATGAAACAAATACTAATAAATTCATGTTAGAATTAATTATATTGTAGAGGGAGTTAGTATTAATTTCATACTCTAAACTAAATGAGGTATAGTATTATCAAATGAGTTTATTGTACTGATATTTTGCTATTGAAAGGTTCATGTCGAGTCATTTGATTTTTTGAACTTTTAGGTGGTCATGATGCATTACTAGATACCACTTATAATCTGTTAAATATGGATTTATTAATTATAAAATTAATAAATTAACCTTAATTAGAATTAATAAATTAATTCTAATTATTAAATATTATTAATTATATAGTCATTAGAATTAATTTATAGTTTGCTACCAATAGACCAAAAAATCTACTGGGTCACACACAATGAAGGAATTAGCATTCAAGATATTATATGATAATATTATGAGGTTAATTTGTGAGAAAAAATAATTATATGGGTGAATTATAAAGTTATTATGATTCTTGGGGCCAAATTGTAATTGTGAAACTTTATGAGTCAAAGTTACAATTATGAAAACTCAATCCTATTATAATTGTTACGAGAGGTTTTACGGAAACAGAGAAAAGGATTCCTTGTTTCTTTTGTGGCAGTCGAAAACCACTGTGTGTGCATAAAAAATATATACACAGAGCCTCCATTTTCTTCTTTTTTTACAATAAACTCATTGTGTTAAAATTGTTAGTACAATTCATTAGCAATTTCAAAGTAACAAACCTCGTATGGCTTTCCATTAAAGGTGTTCATAATCTTTGAACACAGTGGTGCGATTGAAACGAAATTTGTTTGTGTGAGCTCAGTGCTATCGGGAACTAAAGGTTGTAGAAATTTTTAAAGGCTTCTACAGAAACACCTTGAGGTATTCTTCAAATTTTCTTTGTTTTCTTTATCTATAAATTGCATCCATGCGATCTACTGGCCAGAATTCCTATTTTATTTTTGCTGCATTTATATGATTTGCATAAAGAAATTCTAACAATACTTGCAAGGGATACCAGAAAGTTCCATTTTCTGCAGGTGCAACTTATCTTCTTTGTGCCAACTGAAATTGCTCCAAAGTTTTAGTCTCCTTAACTTGGAACTTGTAACCACAGGCATATGAAGCAATACAATGGGCAGACTTTGCAACTAGCTTTTCAAGCCTTTTTTTAATCCTTGGGTAGATCTTGCCATTTTTCCTCAGAACCCATGACCTTCTCGATTGAAGTCTCAACCTTAGGTATACACGTACTATTTCAAGTAAACTAAGTGTTGGTTTGGACCTTACATGTGGTGTTTAACAAAACATCACACTTGATTTGTGTCTTGACGTGTGATCTACTCCAACGTTTAGGGTGTGTATGCTTACATAACCAAGCATGAGTAAATTCATCAAACTCCTTTAATAGTTACATCGCACTCTCAAACTTGTTAGGGTATGTAGCCTTTGCACATTTTTACATAATGTCCTTCAAAGTATCTCTTGGATGTTTTTGTTTGAAGTTATTATATAGGTGTCTAACATAGTATTTGTGTTCTACATAAGGCAGTAGTTTTAAAACTACTTGTCCTAGTCCCTGTAAAACAACAAGAACAAAGTGAGTTAACAAACAGTTTGATGCATATTAGAAGTGAGCTAAATAGCAGATAAATTACTTTTTGTCTATCATAGATGAAGTACCAATCCTTCTATTTATATATTTTCAAATTATAAAAAAGCCTATCTATGAACCAAGTCCAAGATAAGTTGGTTTTGGCCTTCACAACGACATAAGTAATGGGATAAATGTCATTATTTGCATCAATGCCACTAGCAGTTAACAAAATACCAAGATGATGGCCTTTAAAAAAAGTCTCATCTAGTCCAACTAGTATTCTGCAACCTTTTAGAAAACCCTCCCTTAAGGTTGCCAAACACATATAGATTCTTCTAAAAAAAATTTTACCTGTTTGTTTATCCTCATTAACATCAATGTAAATGGTGCTGTCCAAGTTACTTCTCCTAATCTCATCACAATAATCATTTAGAAGCTTGCATTAGTTTTTAAATTTTTCTTTAATCATCAACCTAGCTTCTGCCTTGACTTTATAAATTTTGTGTCTTGAAATGTTCAAATTCATCTGTTCATGCACCTTTTCTTGAAATTCAGTTAGATCCATACCCTATTCACTTATGAAATCATCTACATATCTTATTATAATAAATGTTGCAAAAACAAGGGTATGGCATGTAGATCTTGCACATGAATACTGGGACTGCAGTGTTCAGGTTTGGAAACTTGAGATTTCTTCCAACTTATGTGCATGTAACAGCCAATGCAAACAATCCTCACTCTAAACCTATCATTTTTCTTGAAAACAATCATCCTACCATTTTGAACTCATGATAGATGATAGCACTTTTAATTCTCCTTTTATCTTAAAAATTAATCATTCTTCAAACTGAGGGTCCTCTATATCTCTCCATGCATTGAATATTGGCCAATGAACTATGTTGTCCTTCATGACCTCTTCCTCATTCAATGGCTGCGGTTTGAAGTATTCTCTATCCGAATCATCATTGACATCACTAGAACAATGTAAGTGTTCGGGAATTTTACTAGATTCTAATTTTTCTACATCCCACTCATTTGGACTTAGTAAATATGCTTTATAGGCCCCAAGTTGACCTCCTATCTTGTTTTTTATATTGTTAGGTTACTGAATATTATGGTTAATGGCTAAAGATGAAGCATCATTTGATTTAGAAACTTGTGTTTTTCCCTGATCATGCTATTGAGTCATCTCTTCTTCCTTCTGTGTAGGCAAAACATGTTGTCTTTGAACTTCTAGCTTGACATTTTTCTTAAAATATGCCATACCCTCATCAATAATCTGTTTAATTAATTCCTCATTTTTCTCATTAGTCAAATCATAATTAGAGTCCAAAAATTGTTCATTAGACTGTCCACTTCCCTTATCAACTTCATCAATATCTTCATCTCCTACAATTTGCTCACCCACAGTCGAAATGAGAGTTTCTTCTAATTGCTCATCCTATTGGTCACTCACTATGTGACACCTTAACTACTTATGTAACCCAAACGGGTCGGGGATGTCGTCCCGTCCTATAGACAAGGGTATTTATAACAAAAAGTAGGTATACATCAAAATTTAAAAGAATTGAACCATAAATTAAAACAAGTTTTGCCCAAGATCTTATACAAAGCTCATGAAGCGAAATAATCCAATATTCAAAGGGTGCAAAACTAGCTTGAAGAAAAAATAGTTCACAATTCTAATATCAAAGTAATAAGATAAATAAGTCTTGCACTGCTAATTAATGTTTTTCCCACTTGCATGGAAATCGAGGTACCCTGAAAACTATAAATTTAAAAATGTGTGAGTTAAGAAATCTCAATAAGTTCCGTGAGTGAAACGGGCCAAGCAAAACTTTTCATGATGCATGCTCAAAGAGGTAAAAACATTTCTATACAACATATTCATATCATCAAGCAAGAGAATTGTGCTTTGAGTAAACATTTTTACAAACTATCATATCACACTTTCCAAGATTTCTACTTGTGATTATAGAGAAATCAAATTTCAATATTTCATTTAGGATGAACGGGGCAGAGGTGACTCCCACCCAAAGGTATAGCATAGTGCTTCTCTATTCTACCATGATAAATGGGGCAGAGGTATCTCACACTTTGAAAGTGTAGCACAGTGCTTGTCCATTCTACTGGGTAGGTTTACAGCCTACCAATAAGATACTCCTCCATCTCTCATTCAAACCCATCCGACTGTCAATTCCTCGTTAAATCTCGTCGCTAGTTTAGGATTGGCTTAACTCTCCTATACTAGTACTCAAATAAAAAAGAGTCAATTCCTCAGAGGTGGCCACCATTAGAGAGACCTTCGCAATTTGATCGCGACTAGTATAGAGGTCTTGCCCTCATTGAATATTCAATGTTTTCATAATTTCACTTTCATAAAGCTTCCACAACAACTTTCAAAGTTAGTACATTTTCTATTATCACATTTTGCATAACATACTCAATAAGAGGAGTCATTTGCAAAAACAAGAGTCATACTATAATTTCCGCAACTTTGTATGGATAAATATATAAACACAGGTTTGTGTTGCTTAATACAAGAGATAATTTAGCTCCACATATAGGATAATGGATTTAGAGAGTTCTAAGTATAGAAGGTTTCCAAAAATAAAAGCTTCTTTTATAGAAAGTTTCCAAAAGAAATAACTTACATAAGGTTTCATGAGTATATATGAATTTACCCATTTAATAAATAATTTTCACGAATGCATATGCCCTAGGACTTACCTTGATCTAGCAAACAAGTTTTTTAACCACAAAAAGTAGGCCCTTACTCTTGAAAACCTTCTAAGTCTAAGAAAAAGTCATAGAATAAAATGTCAGAATCTAATCCTAAATACCTTAGAAAAATATATCTCACATATATAGTGCACTTGGTTAACAACAATTCGAGTTCTAGCAAAAAACCGTACAACAAGCAATAGCTTCAACTAAATTAGTATCGAAGCCTTTATTACGTCCCTAAGTGTCAGCATATACAATTACTACACATAAGAAAAGTATACAAAATAATAATAAGGAGTTTCCTTAAAATTCCTAGGCTATTCATAATTTTCAGCAACTTAACCCATCTTTCCTAAGAGTATAACACACACATAAATACATCAGATTGATCTCAATTTTTGTAAAAATATACCTAACATATATAACATATAATATAGGTGGCCAAATACAAAAATCAGAACTTAATTATTCTTAGAAAATTTTTCCCCGCTACTATAGCATTCCGCTCAAAACAGACTAGCGTTAAAGAAAAATTCATGACTTTTAATCCATGCATCAAAAAATTCCAAAATTCTCTAATTTACAACTTCACACATAAAGCTACATTTTTTCTGTTTTGACCTTGACCAAATTTGTTCATTATCAAGTAGTAATAACAGCATCAATTAAAACATTCAACAAAAACAGAGAACTTTATCTCTCCTTTTCCTTATGTTTTCGAAAATTGCTAGGTTTTGACCCAGAGGTTTTTTGCATGATTCCTTTCATAAATAGCATCTAAAATATGTCCAGAATACAATATCAAAAGGCCTTTATACAATATATTATTTTGCTATTTTATTTTGCATTAAAACCTACAACTAGCATATAATCACAAAATTTTCAGATTTCAAGAATAAAGAGAAAAGGTGTTTCTTTTCATAAAATCTTTTGAAAGAAGGTTTATTTTTCAATATATAAACATGTATAAACAATAAACATAAGTTTTCAATCAAGGAACACATGCTATGTTTTTTTTTTTTTTTTTGAAACCTAAATCCCTAATTTTTCCTCTAAAGTGGCGGAACTAAGGAAATCAAAGAAAAGAATGGCTTTTGGTCATTATCTCTTGTCGCACCTAATTCAAACAACTTTAGAAAGAAGAAAGGGTGTCTCCAAACTTTTGTTTCCACCAAGAACCTCAAGAAATAGATCTAATAATGGTGCTCTAATTGTGTGGTTTTCTACAGAATTTTTCCATAAGCAATGAAACAACTAGTCTTTGGAACAAGAGGGAGGAAATTTCATGTAATAGGGGGGGGAGAGTGACGACTGCTAGGGCATTTAAGAGCTCCAAAATTTGATTTGGTTAGGCTTTTATAGTTGAATTATAAGAGGTTTAGGAAATTAAAACAAAAAAAAAATCTATATATCTATATAAAAGTCGAAGCGGAAGCCTCTTGAATCGACATGTGGCACTATTTTATGTTGACACTTGGTAATAATGAATTTAATTTTTTTTCCTTTTAAGAAATATGAAGATTACATAAATTAAGAATTCAATACTCTGTCATTAAATTATTATTATGAGAACTTACTACTTTGTCATTTCTCAAGTTCACAATTTGATAGATTTCTTGATTATTCTTAGCTGCCATAGAAGATGGACCATCGTCTAGCCGCTTGCACTATCCTAGAAACTTAGCTTAATGATAACTTCAGTATCCTACTAGTTTCCAATCCATGAAGCAAGCTGGCTCCCCTCTGAAGCCCACAAAGCTGTACAGGGGAGTAAGGCAGTGGCACTGGGGCAAATGGGTTGCTGAGATCCCTCTACCAAAGAACCATGCCTGACTCTGGCTCGACACCTTTGACATGCCAAAGAGGTTGCTCTGGTCTACGACAAGGCGGCGTTCATGCTGAGAGGCGACTTTGAAGGCTCAACTTTCCTTACCTGCATCACAATGGGTCCCTCATTGGCGGCTATTTTGCTAGAGCTTCGGCGAGTACAAGCCCTTGCACTCCTCTGTTGACACTAAACTGCAGGCCATTTGCCAAAGCTTGGCCCAGGGGAAGAGCATTGACTCAAAGAAGTCCAAGACGTCCCGTAAGAAGGTGGGGGAAGAAAAGGAAGCAATAAAGACTATTGTGGCAGATTAGAAAGTGAAACTAGATTATGTTACGATTTCGGTGGATCTTCACCATTTTCGGATCTTATAGTGTCAGAATTCACAGAAGAGAAGTCAATTTTTGAAGCATGTTCGGAGAAGTTTACATTGCAGGAATATCCATCTTACGAGATTGATTGGGTAGAACTATAAGTGTTAAATTTTAGTTTAAAATTTCAAGTTTTAGTTTTTTTCCTTTGGAGAAAAAAGAGAAAAAACAAAAAAGTGTGATAATATTATAGAGAGGCATTTGGTTAGTTCAGTTGTATGTGATAGGGGAAAGGGGGCAGATCTTACAATGGAGTTTTTAGCAATTGTAGGTAGGATCCGGAGAGAATGAATCAGTGTACAAATCTTCACTCCTCTACCTTATAACTCCCACTACTACGTACCATCCCTCCATTCTCATCTCTCAAAAAGTGGTGGGATTACACAAAAATTGGCGATTGAGTATCGGAATTTGAGCTATTTAGTTGTCACGAAATGGGAAATAGAAATCAATTCTCAATGATGTTCGCTTAGCATTCCTTCTGGGCAGCTATGGATGCTTTTAGGTCTCAACAACTCTGGAAAATCTACCCTTTTAAAAATTTTAGCGTGGTTGCTAAATCCAAATGGGGGATTTTTTCAAGTGAAGAAGCCTATGAGTTTTGTGTTTCAAAACCTTGATCACCAGGCGGTGTGCCTACGGTTAAAGATGATGTGGCATTTGGTCTCAATATATTTAACTTAACACATGATGAGATTAGATCTCAAGTTGCAGAAGCTTTGGACGCAGTTGGCATAGGCCGGTCCAAACTTTTTGTGGTGTTCAGAAAGCAAGGGTTGCTATTATTGTGGTGCTTTGGCAGAAGCATGTAAAGTATTGTTACTCGATGAGTCGACAACTTTTCTAGATGATACTGATCAGATTGGGGTAATTGAAGTAGTGAAAAGTACATTGGCTAATGAAATTATGGCATTATGGATAACTCATTGTTTGGAAGAACTCAAATATGCAAAGGTGCAATCTATATGGAAGATGGAAAAGCTGTAATGCACGGTGACCCCTCTAACATAATAGATTTCGTTGCAGCTAGGCAGGCCTCTTATATTAAACAAATAAATTCTTATTGAAACAAATGAATTTTTAGGCCAAGCAATCTCTTCATGTCTATTCATTGTTGATGTGATTTTAGAAGTTGTTTAAGTTTCTTTAAAAAGGGAAAAAAAAATCTTATGATGGTGGGTAACTAGGCACTGAGCCTCAAGCTAATGAAGCCAGTGCTACAAATGAGAATTGCACAATTTGATTTTTACCCGTTTAGGTAAGAATGGATTGTGTTGGTGAATAATAAAACATAAAAAATATTTTAAAAAAAAATGATGATTTAAGGCAAATTTTTTTTAAATATATATTATATATATATATAAGTCGAAGCGGAATCCTCTTACGATGACATGTGATAATATTTATATATTCTTAAACTGATACGTAGCATGGTTGTTGTCCATCTTCATATAAATGCTCTATTCAAGATACATTGTATCAAATAACTCTATATTTTTACAGTAGATAATACATCATTATCTTCTATTTTGGTGACTGTTGGAGATTTATTAAACTACTATTATGAAATGCGTGATTTTTTGAATGTTATTTGAATGTTATCTAAATTCATTTAAAATCTTAACTAACTAAATTAATTAATAATATATATATATATATATATATATATATTAATTCATTAAATCTTAAGATCCAAGTGGAATGAATTTATGAAATACGCAGTATTGATGAATTCCATAAGATTTTTATCTGATATAAACTCATCTAAATTTGGATTCAATGAATTTAGATAAAGTTATGTCAATTCAAGTTATTTGAATTTATCGAATTTTTATAATTACAATAAAAAAGTTAAAAATATTACAATAATATATTATAATAAAAATAATTAAATTATCAAAAAAACAAAATTATTCATTCCGAGCAACGCTCGGGCCACCTACCTACTTCAAGGAAAAATCCTACTTGCTCTAGGGTTTTATTTGATAAAATTGTTCTTAATTAATTTTTCACAACACTAAGTGGTCTAGGATGCAAGGTGACTTGCCACAAGGAAGCAAGAGTGGCGGCACAATGGAGTAGAAATAAGAAAAGAATATTCTCCAATTTTTCCTAAGAATTAAAGGATTTGAAACAAAAATTCCTTCAAGATAATTTCATAAATATACAAGAATTAGGTTTTCTTCTTTTTCTCTTCCTTAGTGGTGGTATTGAGGGCTTCTAGAAGGCTAGGGGTCTCTTCAAAATATTCTTTTAGTTAGAATAAATAATTAACTTAAAGGAATCTAATTTTTCTCCAAATAAAATAAAATAAGAGGGAAGTCTTGCTAGACTAAAATTTAAATACCTCCTAAATTAATACATAATCAAATAAATAAAATAAATATTTAATAAGTATATTGCAAATATATTAATATAATAAATATATAAATATATAAATATGTAAATATATATAAACAAATAATAAATAGTTACCAAAATTATTTATTAATTTAATTAATAGCTACTCAATAATTAAATATATGAATTTAGAGTTAGCTATATACGTACATACGTACATATGCATGCATGCATGCATGTATGTATGTATATGTATATGTATTTTGTTTCCAAATTAATAGTTTTATACAAAATATTCTATCCATCATTATTTCAAGTAGTAATTTCTCAATCATCACCCAAGCACAACAATTTCCTTCACATAGCAAACTCGAATAAATTCATCCATACCATGCTAAACATGTCTATATGCAACATGCTATATGGATAATATATTCTCCTATTTCTAGGTGCATTTAGAGTGGGGTGCTACACACTACATGTTTCTTTTCTACAAATTTGGATGCTTAGTTATCTACATCAACTATTGGCTACACATTCGAAACTATAACAAATAGCACCTCATCTAAGCATTCCAATACTTCTACCAAAGCCCTAATATTGCTTGATGCTGAAGGCTTGCTATCATTAATGGAAATGTTCTCAATCTCATGTGTCTTTTCATGTAGCACTTGCATAGTTGGAGTATCGGTAATCTCACTACCCCAGTTAATTAAGTCCTGAGTTGATTCACCCATGTTAGCTAGACCATCTTGAATAGATTATTACAAATATTGTCTAAATTCATTGAATTTCTTTTTGCTGAACTAATCACTTCTCTTCTAGAGGAATGTGATTCCAAAATTCCAGTCATGATATTATAGTACTAAAAATTGGGCAATCAATCACATGAAACAACCACGAAAAAATAGTGTAGGAGATTAATCACATAACGACTACATTTCAACAATGGAAATAAAGACACTGGCAATTCATTGCTGATTTGTGGGATAAAAGCTCACCCACGAATATTTTTCAAAGTTTTGCTAAATTTATGAAATTTATTCATAGCTGATCCATAGCTTCTACAAATCAACCACTGAAATATTTTGAAATTGTAAAAAATTCTAAAAATAATCATGATTAATTTGTAGGTAAAATTCACCTATGAATCCGCCACAGAAAATGCAATGAATACTTTTTCAAACTATATTATCCTTCAAATTGAACTTAATACATTAATAAACATATTCCATGAATGATTTGTAGAAGATTACCCATAGATTGGCCACAAATGTTTTAATTATACTATTTTTACTATCCATTGATGGTTCATTTCCGATAGCTACGAATCAGCTATGAATTTAAGGGATATTATTCACACACCATCTATTTTATTTATTAAAAAAAAATTATGTTTCAGAACACAAGCAATGTCCTTATACACATCCAAAAATCTCTCAAAATGCCTTTTGTATTAGTTTATATTATTTATTGATCGTTTTGCATTTTCAATAGTTTATTATTTTGGATTTTTAATAATGATTTGAATTTCACAGCTAATTTATTTGTAAAAATACGTATGTAACTAATGACATTTGATGGATAAAATCTACATAGTGTATATTAAACATATTGAATTTGATGTTATTCTAAATAAGTTATGTGCTAAGATGTCTTGAATTTTAATGACCTATCCCGAAATATAATCTGACTTGGATTTTTTGGAGTTCAAAGTTTGAAGGAGAAAAAATTGGAGGTATGTGGTGGAAGTGGAGGGCTCGAGCTAATAGGCCCGAGCTCAAAGCGACAACATTGACCTCGTGGGGGTGCGGGTATCAAAGCCTCCTGCGATATGGATTAGTGTTATGATAAATAATGGGTGCTAGGGTTTTATTGTAAATTTAAAATTAGATTATGAATCAATGAATAAAAAATATCTCTCTTTCGTTCATATAATTATCTTGTTGCATAACACTACGAAATACTCTTAAATGTAAATCTATATAATTTGGAAAAATTAACCATAAAATTTTTGAATTAATGGTAAATAATGTGTATATATATAATTATTATGTTAGTAAATCTTCTATCCTTCATAGTAAGCTTAATTCCCCAATGATTATATATTTCATGGTCAATTCGTAGGAGATCACCTACACATTAGTCATGAATTATTTTAGTAATTTTTTAAATCTGTCGTAGTTGTTCCATGTCTGATAGGCGATTGCTACAGATTAGCTACATATTTTTTGTGGGAAATTATGTCTAGTAGTTGACAAAAAAGGGATTTTCAGATAAGAATCCTTCACAGTCGGTAGTCATATTAGAGGAGAAAACCCTCGCAACTCTCCCTTACAACTGTGGTTGGCACTGCTATTAGCACCATCGCCGGTAGTTCCTATTGTCCCCATCACTAGCGACTCCTCTCGTCTTTCCACACTACCCATTATCTTTTGCCATTGTAGATTCAAGATATGAAACCCAGATTCTTTCCTTTTTCATTATAGGTATTCTTTTCTTTGATTTGCCATTATTTCTTGGGAGAAGACAAAAATGTATAAATTCCTTGTGTTGGTTGAAAAAAGATAAATTAGAGTTGCCTTTATTTTAAAGAATTACGGCTATGGTTCTAGCCATGATGCTTTAATTTAATAGGTTATTTTTAATAAATGATTTTTTGTGACTGAGTTTATATTCAAGTTCATGTGTGTTGAAGATTAGATATTGATCTTGGTATTGGTTTGAGATTGCATTAAAAGATCTAGGGTAATATTGAAAACTATTAATATTTTTTCTGTTACACTCATTTGTAAATTTCTTCACCCTCAATATAACAATAAGAAGTAAGAAAGGAGAAAGAGGAATGGGAGGAAAAGGAAAACAATTGAGAGACAATGGTAGTACCGATGGTTGTTGCTCAACACTAGTAGGGGATAAGGTTAGGTAGAAGAAGTGGGGTTTGGGGGGGGGGGGGGATCTAGTTTTTAAAAAAAAAAAAAGTGGGCTCTACACAAATTTTATAAGTATTTTATAAAAAAAAAGATAGAAAAAAAAAACTTGAATTGACTAAAATTCCCTAACAGTTGCTTATATCAGCCTTAATGGATAGAATGAGACATTTTGTTACATTTGAGGATGACCTTAATGAGTATTATATTTGGAGAGTAAAAATAAAATATTTTTGTAGTTAAGGTATAATTGGTGTTTTTTTTTTCCATAGAAAAAAAAAATTTAAGAAGTAAAATACTTTTTGGTTATTCTTACTTATACTCCAAATGCAGGTAATTAAGAACAAATAACTTTTATTTTAAGGTGTGTTAATATTTTAGCTAGTACAATAAAAGTGGACGAACATTTTGTAGAATTTTTAGAAGTTTTTAACATATTTTCAAAAAAGGGCTTTGATAAATTTATTAATATATTGAAAAAAAATATAAACTTAATGTTAATAATATAAGGGGGCACATTCAAAATTTATTTTAAAAAAATAATACAAGAGGCCAAGATTATGATAATAAATCTAATACCAAACATAAACTTCAAGGAGTATAAAAAAGATCATTAGATATAAATCCTAGAGTATTTTACCTTGTGGATGTCTCATAATTTGAATTTAGTTTTATACAATATGGCTAATTCATGTCTTAGAGCTATTTTTTTTTAAAGAGGATTACAAGTATTTATTCTCTATTAGCTTCTTTATTAAACAATGAATTTTTTTGTAACACAATATTTGTAAAGTTTCTATTAAAAATTTATCTCCAGCTTATTGAAAAATAGGGTTGAAAGTATTACAACAATATAATTTCAAAGTCCAAATATAAGAGATGCTTTGGTTCAATTGTCAAATAATAGTGAAGATCCTAATATAAAAGTCAAGCCATGTACATAGCAACTTATGAGATCAAGAACTTTAAATTTTTATTTAGGAATGAATATTTTGGTCAGCAAACTGTTTTGATTGATATGTTTTTTTTTTTTTTTTTGGGTTAAAGATCACTTTATATGTTTTTTAGCAAACTCTCTTCCTTTTTTATGATAATGTAGGATTATATTGCAAAAGCATGATATTGTCCTCTATAAGGCCTTATTTAATTAAGTAGAAGTTTTATTTTGATCTGACTTGTGTAAAGATTATTGTGGATCTAATTTGTGCGAGAACTACTATGACTTAAGAATCTAATTTTGTTTGTCCTATTGGTTAATGTGGTGATGCAGCTTTTGGTATTTGCAAATTTTTTTAATAATGGAACTTCCAAATAGTTATCATTGATCTTATATCAATAAATTGAACCACTTATTTTCACGTGTTAAACAAACACCTATTTAGGGATAGGAAAAGTTGAACTAAACTAGGAACTATTTTTTTGGACTACTAAATATATGGTTGTTAAAAGTAAAAATACCTTTTAAACTATAAAATCACAACTTAGGGAGATTATTCACCTTATTAGCTCTAATCTTATTTATATTTGTGTAGATTTTTATCAAATTGAAGATAAAATAAAAATTACTATTTTCTTTTAATATTTTATCTCAATAGATTTTATTAACCTAAGTGAAATACGTGACATATAGTCAGGTAAAATGAATAGAGATAGAAGTTGAATGTATAATCGACTCCTCCCGGGTCATCAAGGCATAACAAAAAAGTTTACATAAAGATTCGATGAATTTATGCGAGTTGCATGTGCACAACCATAATTCATCCATACAGGAACAACAAAGGTGTCATTGTCCTCGGTGCAAGCTTCTTAAATTCCAAAATCGTAAAACATGTCATGTTCACTTTCAAGACAAATGTTTTATACCAAATTATTTTACATAGACGTCCCATGAAGAAGATTACCTAACCCATGAATCAACATTGCCTCTTACAGTATTGGATCATCATGAAACTATAAATAGGTATCGAGAAATGGTATATGATGCCACTAGTCCTATCATCAATGATAATTTTAGTACAGGTCCATCTAATATTGAGGAGAAAGCACTGAATCTCAATGCACAACAATTCTATAATCTATTGCATAAGGCATACTAGCAATTGTTCCAAAGGTGTACACGTCATTCAAAGTTGTCAGCCGTGTCATGGATGTTGCATTTGAAGTCGATGCAGAATATGCCTAATATTCACTTCGACAATTAGGCCAATCTCATTAATGAAATTCTACCAGATGATGGGAACAAAGTGCTGAAAATTTTCTACAAGACTACGAAGTTTGTGAAGGCTCTTAGGTTGCCAGTAGAGAAGTTGTATATATGTGTCAATGGATATATATTATTTTGGATAGATGATGAACAATTAATGAGCTGCAAATTTTGCAATCCTTCCTAATACAAGCTAAGAATTTTGGGAAAATCCAAACTTGTTCCACATTAGAAAATTCATTACCTTCCTATTACTCCTAGACTATAGAGGCTTTATGCATTAAAGGAAACTGTCAAACATATGACATGGCACAAAGACCATGTGCAAGAGGGCAATGAAATGAATCACTAGTCAGATGGTGAAGCATGGAAAGATTTTGACATAAAATATCTAGTCTTTGCACATGAGCCACCCAATATAAGATTGGCATTGTATGTAGACAGGTTTGCACATTTTGTGTATCTAGAAATTCATACTTTTTGGCCTATCATTATCATCTCTTATAGTTTTCCACCTTAGATGTGCATATAGACATCAGACATATCTCTGTTAGTAGTAATCCCGAGACTAAGAGATCATAGGAAGATGATTGATATGTATCTCCAATCACGTATTAAGAAGCTTAAATCACTTTGGCATGTGGATATTCAGACATATGGTATTTCTAGGAAATGCAATTTTAATATGCAGGCTACACTTACATGGACAATAAGGGATATTCCCATATATGGAATGCTATTCGAGTGGATAATATTAGGTCTCATGGCATGCTCAACTTGTATGGAAAAAAGTAAGACATTTCAACTTCGTTATAGAAGGAAAACATGTTTATTTGATTGTCATACATAGTTTCCCTCACGAGATCACTCGTATAGATAGAACAAGACAAACTTTTTGAAAAATCGTATTGAAAATTCTCTGCAACCACCTAGGCTCACGGGTGAAGAAATTTGGCACCAAGTAAAGAATATTCCTAAGGATACTATTATTGATGGTGAAGGCACTTCCAAAGGTTATCTCAATAGTCACAATTGGACAAAACAAAACATATTTTTGGAACTCCCTTATTGGTCTTCCTTGCTTGTTCAACACAACTGAAATGTCATGCACATAATTAAAAATTATTTTAATAATGTTTTCAATACAGTCGTAGATATAAAGGGTAAAACAAAATATACCCTAAATGCTTGTTAGGATATCAGAGAAATATACAAGAGAAAAGAAATGACATTGAACCCCAAAGAAAGCATTACATCAAAGGCAACTTATTATCTTGACAAACGAGAATAATGTATTTTGTATGAATGGATAAAGGATATAAAATTTCCTATTGGTTATGATCGAATATGTCTAGATGTGTTGATATCCAAGAGTCGAAGTTGATAAATACCAATAGTTATGATTGCCATGTATTTATGATGCGCTTATTACCGATTGCTTTTAGACAAATGTTGCTAGAGACAATTTGGAATGTTTTGATTGAGTTTAGCTTATTTTTTAATGAATTATGTGCCACTAAGTTGATTATGAGTAAAATAAGAGAGTTGGAAGAAAATATTGTTGTTATATTATGTAAGTTGAAGAGAATATTTCCACCCTCTTTATTCAACTCAATGAAGCATTTTCGGTTCGTTTACCATACGAAACTCATGTGTGTGGTCCCGTTTAATATCATTGGTTGTTTTCATTTGAAAGGTAATTCACTAACCTTAATAATTCTGTAAGTTGTAATTGGCATTTCAATTCTCTCACTCCATTATAGTGGTGACCAAAAAATTGTTGACCCTATGTAAATATCTCTATTATTTGAAAAAGAAGATTAAAAATAAGACAGGGTTGAAGCATCTATAGTCAATGCTTATTTGATTGAAGAGGCTTCTAATTTTACAACATACTATTTTGAGTTGTATGTGATAACAAGAAGTAGGTATCCAAACCAACATGATTATGGTAGTGGCATATCTCATTTTATAAATAGTTTATCAATTTTTACTTTATCAGGGTGGTTAGCAGGTAGATCTTCTATGTGGTGGTTTACTGATGAGGAATACAAAGTTGCCCATCTTTATGTGTTGCTAAATTGTTCAGAGATAGAATTGTTTATCTTCATTATTTATGATTTATTATAAATATTCACTCATTTATAAAAGACTAAATCTTCTATTTGTGAAAAATGAATACTAAATTGTTTTTATAATCTAAACTTAGTGTGTTTATTGGTCAATTGTGCACCCATCATCCACAAATTTGAGATCGCAGTATTGACAATGAGATTGAGAACAAATTTGCTAGCTAGTTTCCAAACCATGTATATGATGGAAAACGCAGAACAGGGGAGCCATGGACAGGAAAAAAAACAGAGGAAAAAAAATTAAACGCGAGCCATAAAGGCCATGCGGAAGCGTGAAGATCATACATTTGCATTCCTTAACCCTCCTAGGTTGCGTAGGAACAGATTGAACGGCTGGAATCGCCTCGCTTTGCACACTTGAAGGAGCTTCCGGTTGAACACCCGCTAGCCTTCGACTTCGTCTTGTTTGCATTAACGCTTAGCTCTCCAACTCTCGGGATATTCCTCAGCCTAACCTCTAGTCGGTGAACACTATGGTGAAGAGGAAGGGTCTCAATTCTCCTTGGTTTACCTGCTATTGGTTAGCAAAATCCAAGGAGAAAACAAAGAAGGAGAAAATGTGAGAGAGATGAGAGAAAGAGACCACGTGAGTGTGTAGCTTGGGAAAAGAAAAATTAGGGTTTTTTTCTTTTCAAAGAGTTGTTTATATTTTAACCTAAACTAGGTCTCTCAATCTCTGATAAACATCTCCCCGGGATTTCAAAATACCCGGATGTTATCATGAGAAACAGTTTGGCCTAACCTTAAACTCCTCTTAATCGTATCTGAAAAAAACCCTAAGGTCCAAGCTATTGGGCCAGATAAATATTTATTATTTTTCTTGGACCCAAAAGGCCCAAAATAATAAATATTAATTATTTATTTTTTGGGCTTACATAAGTAACCCAATAAATAACTAATGAGCCCAAATGAACTATAATAATTAATCTTTAATTATTTATTTCTTGGGCCTATACAAATAACCCAATAAATAATTAAACATTAATTATTTCCCCTAATTTAAGCCCAGGTTAATTTCTTAATTATTCATACTGGACCTAGGCCCTGAATAATTAATTAACCAAATAAACTAGATAATTAATTTCTCTCAACTCCTATTTTATTTATTTATTTATTTATTTTATTCCAATCCAATAATAAATTAAACTTCCTGAATAAAATAAAATAAAACAAAATAAAATAAAATCCTCTTCAACTGAGACCAATTCCTCAACCCAAAAATAGTTAGGACTTACGGGCTATCCCGATGACCAAAAAGATACATCGCCTTGGCTGCTAAAATGACCAAAATACCCATGTTATATAAATAGCTGTATTTTGCATTTTAAATATTTCCTAATATCACCATAAGGAAATATTGACCCCAAGGACAATGCTGCATTCACAAAGTCTCCGACCTACAGGTAAAATAACTAAAATACCCCTCTACACATCGCCGTACATTTAGAGAGGAAGAAGTGTACTAACACCCCTCTAAATGACATCTACCATCCTTAGGCTTCTAGTCCAATGATCCACGACTTCCCGGAGTGTTTCCGCTTTCCAAGGGAGCTACCCTAAAGCAAACATCCAAGTCATGTTTCCCGTGGCCCTGGATAATTTAGACCATTCTGGACAACCACAAGGGGCGATATAGTGCGTAAACTATCTTGTATAAGTCCTGTCTTAACTAACTAGTCACACATACCCAACATGCAAGTATATTAGCCCTATGATAGAACCTCAACTACAGCAAATCAAAGTATATGCTTCCAGCCTTCGCTAGACCACCAACTCATACTCAAGTCGTAGAGTACTAGTCCACGCTGTAGCGGTAGTAGTCTAGGTTTCTACCATATAGTACTTTGAGAAACCACTACTACAGGTCATGTTCTACGTATTCGAAATACGCTTATGTCATGAAGTGAGTGGACTACCCACTGGCTAAAGGTAAGCCATTCCCCATTTGGAATTCATAACATAATAACCTAAACATGATGAGGTTCCCAGTCTCATCAATAGGTTAAGAACAAATGTTTATGTGTTAAATAACCCGTGATCCATACCTTACTGTGAAAGACCATCATTCACATGGATCACTTATTTAAACACAATGAGTCTGTTCCAAACGAAAATCGTGCACAAACAAATAGTAAATTCACAAACAATTTCTGAAAATAAATTCTTTTATTAAATAATTCGATTTTACATTAGAAACCTAGTCTAAGAGGGCATACAATCCAACAGTATATAATGTCATCTTTGTACAAATTAGCATATCTCTACTCATAATAATACTAATATTATATAAATTGATTAGGTTTTGTTAATGGAGAATAATGTTGACAATCAACTTTTAAAGGACCTCTCACAAGGCCCTTTAATAGCAGTTAAAGCATATTCTATTTACTATATTATGAATATTGTTTTCATACTATGAGCCACAGAAAAGGAAGATTAACATTAAATTATGGGGTGTGCATTCGAGGTACGACTTATGCTCAATCAACAAATGAAGGAGATTATTATGGATTGATACAAGAAATACTTCGAGTAAAATATCCTAGCTTGCCAAGGAAGAACATCGTATTATCTAAGTATGAGTGGTTTGATCCAAGATCTCATGATAATATGAAAGTTCATCCAAAGTATAGATTGGTGGAAATAAATCATAGAAAATGATAGCCAAAATATGAACCCTCTTATACTTGCCCATTAAGCAACTCATGTATACTATGCCCTAAACCAGAATACAAAACATGATAGGTATGATTAGTCGGTAGTATTTCATGTTAAAACCCGAGAGACTTTTGATGTAGCACGAGTTGATTAGGCTTATCAAGATGACCATTCCATTAACTTACCATTACAAATTCAAGATGGTCAACTTGATCCTTTACGTGATTGGGATGCTAAAGAAGAAGAGAATGCTAGTGAGGGTGATAGAAATGATGATGGTACCAATGATGAAATTGAATATGAGATTGAAAATAAGGAAGCCAATGCCGATGTTGAAGTTGAAACTGAGGATGCGTAAACTATTATACTTACAGATTCATGTATTTTACTATTCTTACATATATTCTTATTGTTAGTTAATTTGCAAAATAACATTTCATTTGCTTCATAGATATGCTTCAGAATAGTTCATATCTCAATAGAAAAGCATGCCGCACTATCTACTTCCAATGTTCCTCTATCAGAACCTTCACAGAATCCTTAATCAAACAAAGGTATTACCGCTGGTGATAACTCTATCAAATCAGTTGTCCTTCTACCCATTCTATCTCTGTCATAATGACCCATGATATATATTCTTCCGAGAAGTTCTAAGTATAACATAAAGGTTTATAGAAAATATAATTTTTCATTGATTGTTTAATTTAATTTACTTAACTTTTTATTTGTTGAATCACTTTAAGTTTCTCCCTTATATTTGTATTAGGTTTGGATCAATAGAGATCCAATACAAAATTCATAACTGCATTTCAGACTGCATCAAGCTAAAATTTGATACCCCACACAAGAGGTGGTTGCATGTGGACAATGAGGTAAAAAAATACTTGGTTTCAAGAGTTCAAGGCAAGTATTCAATAATTTTATATTACGTCATTTTCTTATTGCTATTAGATATGTTTCAACCAAAGATATTCACATTAATTTTTATGATTGTAGAAACGATATAGATAGAGGCCAGCGGATAGTGAGATGGAACTCTAAGGCAGGGGAGCCATTCTTAAGGATTATTGCTGCAACAAAAAAGTCATGGTTGAAAGATAAAGTTAGACTTCTATAGATGTTTGACGATGTGTTTGAGGCTATGGTAGCATATTGGCAGACTTTAGAGATACAGGCTTGATCATAGCAGAACTCTTGTAATCGTCAAAATCAGGAAGAGAATGTCTCATGCATGCACATATGCGAGCCCATTCTATATATAGCACATGCATATTGCATTGTAAGTATATAATAAATTTTAAGTTTTTGAATACTCAGTAAGTTAAATTGTAAAGTTCAATTTCACAAATTTATTGCAGGTAGCAAAGAATAGTGGTATTTTACTAAATAGTATTGAGCTTCACAGAGAGTTACATTAGCACGAGATTGAAAGGAGAAGGGAGTTCATCATGTACTATATTAAATTTTCTTTTGATTTCATATTTTTAGTAGAATTATATTATTTTCTTTTAAAATCTTGACTTAAGTTTTAGGAACGAGCTACTAGGATGGTTAAGGAGGCCCAGACATAGGTATCTTCTACAGCCTCGACAGATGGTGAATTTGGTACTGCTTACTGAGTCTCCAGTGATTAATTATGATAGCATCATGCTTACAGCAGTTGGGGGTGTCAAAAAATGACATATCTCCAGTCTTGGTTCAACATCTCAGCCTATTTTAAGTTGCATGAGGATTATGGTCAAAAAAATGCATGAGATGCAAGCAAATCATGATTAGGAAATATGTCGTTAGAGGAAATTCATACTTGAAACTTGTTGTCAAATGGATGACATGATAGCCACGATGTGGATGCACTTAGGATCGTGCTTATCTAGAAGAGCCATAGATGTTGAGAAAACTCAGGGTGATGTTTTTTATGCATGATTATGTAGCTTTTGATCACTATTTCTAATTTAAATATAAGTACTAGATTCTTATGATGGATTATTATAATATATTTAGTACCTTTGTGATTCTTTATTACTATTTTGTGGTGGATATTATTGGACTCTATTTTGGTTGTTATTCTATTCTTGTTGGATTTTTGTGACTTGGTGTTTGTTGATGATAATTACAGGTTTTCAGCAAAGTGTTTTAGAATACAATAGAAACATATTTAAAAAAGTTAGATAGGTAACAACCACAGAAAATTCGTTGTTGATTTTGGCCAATTCTACCAAAAATCCACCACATAATAGCCATGACATTTCGTAGCTGAATTTTTAAATCACCAATGAAATTTTTAAATACCGAACTGAAAAAAAAATATTTTGTGGTTGATTTTGCATGAAAGTTTTACAAATCATCTACAAATTTTTCATGGTTGATTCATTTTTCAATTAAACAAAATATCATTATTTGAAATTGTGTCAGTCATAAAATTAGAATTTCAACTACGAAATGTTATGTGGTAGATCACCCATGAAAATTAGTTCCATGGCTGATTTTGTTAGTGGTAGAGCCACACTAGGGCAGGAAGGGCCATGGACCTCTAAGATTTTTTTTTAGAAATACCCCTATATATAATATATGTAATATATATTATTAATATTATTTATGGCCCCCTCAAAATGTGAAATGAATTCCTAAATAAATATTGTAAAGTGATCTAATAATAAAAAAATATTTTTAAAGAAACCTACCTAAAATTATATTGAATTGGAATTTTTTTATTAATTTTATTTTTTTAAGAAGCAAACAAACTAAATATTAAATTAGAATTTGTTATTAATTAGGTGCAATTTTTTTTTTTTGGGAGGAGAAAAAAGAAAGTAACATTATTATCTCTTGAGAAATTATGTTGAATAGATAAATTAGAGGATGATTTTCCATTAGAGAAATTAGGAAGATTAAAAACTTATCATTACACAAAAAAAAAGATAAAAAAAACCCCACAAAATACATGGCCCAAGATAAATAAACTCACTAGACCATTAACCATAAAGTTTGATGATAAATAAGTCAAATAATTACCCAAAATAAATGAGCCCACTAGACCATTAAATGACAAGGTTTAACTTCTTCTCTACAACTGTGCCTAATGATAACATAACCAATTAACCATTTAGAAAATTAGAAGTTCCCCTTCGACAGACGCCGGGCATTATCAAACTCAAAAGCTTAGCAGACATTCAGCTCTCTCCTTCACCACTTTCATGCATCTTTGATCATTGATCGCCATCTTTTCCTTCACGGAAGCAGAATGCAGTATTTAAATATTACATTTTTCACTTATTTTTTAGGTTTGTATTGAGTAAATTTTTTTGCAGCTTTATAAAGTGAAGAAGGAAGACTAGGACCACTTTTCAAGTTCCAAAAGGCAAAGGAAGGAAGGTAAGACTATACTAATACACTATTCTATTTGTCTTGTTGTTTTGTTCTATTAAAAGGAAGTTATGGACTTTATGGGTTTTTAATATTTTATTTTTATTCTTACATAAATCTTATGAATTTGTATGTAAATATATATAGAAACAATGCAAGTGACTTGTTTATTTTTATGTGAATTTGTTGTGCTTTATGATAATATATTTGCTAATTAAAATTACCCTGTGCTTGATGACTTTATTTGTTTGAAAGAGCGTCGTGCACAATTCTAAATAAAGATATATTACCCATTCTTAATAGTTTTTTTTTTTAATTTATCTATATGTTTTCTCTACTCATATTTATAGACATTTTTTTTTATATAAAATTTCATAGAATACATAAGATAACATATAACAAATTATGCTAAAGAATTTTTAGTACCCCAGCCCCCCCAAAGTTAAAATCCTGACTCCGCCACTAGATTTTGTCAATCACCAACAAAATTTTTTGTGGGTGATAGATCAAATTTTAGTAGTTTTAGTTACAAAACTACACACACACACACACACACACTGTATGTATGTATGTATGTATGTATGTATGTATGTATGTATGTATGTATGTATGTATGTATGTATGTATGTATGTATGTATGTATGTGGGCTAACTCAATTGAGATACTTACAAAATAAGGGTGTAACTATCATCAATACGAAACCTGTACGAGCACTAATCATAAATAAATTTGCATAGTATAAGATATAAAATCCACATTTTCACCTCTTGTTTGTTGAGAAACCTAAACAACAATTCTCTCCATATTTAGTTTAATATCAATGTACAATAAAGGAACTTTGCATATAAATAGTTCAAGAAAGTAAGAAGACGAAGTAACTTTCTGTTGGAACCAATAGTGGAATTCTTTTAAAACATGTATTAGAGACCGTCCTTCCACTTGCACATAGTATATCCAGCACAAATATGTAATATGTTACAATGTTATTAATGGAATGATTAATTTTGATTCAAGTCGTTACTTTCTAATGTTAATTCAAGTTATTATTTTCTAATGTGGTTCCATGATGTCTTCTATAGATTGTCATGAGTCCAATAATACGATAGAATGACTCTTTAAATCTAAATCCTCTTCATTGAATTCACATAAAATTAGAAGACACCAATGTCCCCTAAAAAAAATCAACATTAGTATTACAACAGCAACAACAAAAAATTGCTTTAATCCCAAGTAACTTGGAATCGACTATATGAATCAATACAAGACCACGTGTGATCATCTATACAAATCCTCTCCTTTCACTTCTTTCTATCCACTGTCATATATTCTCGTTTAAATCCTAATCACCTCCATTCACATTTTCTTAAACTTGCCTCTACCTTTATCCAACCTATCTTACCCCCATCCCTCAATTCTCCTAATAGGGGTATCCCTCGGCATCCCTCAATTCTCCTCAACATTAGCATTACGTATTTTATTATTTAACATATGTTATATAGAGTATATTTTCATTGAAATAGAAAATATACTATATCACAATTGGAACAAACACATATTGCTTTGAGAAAATGTCTTTCTTCCCAATCCAATGTAAGACTTTCCCTTTGTCAAACATTGTATAAATGCTAAACCACAACGAGTCCACATGGACAAAAGAGTTTTTCTTCTTATCATATAGGCTTTTCCAAATCAATCTAATAAGGGTTAACTGTTCATTAAGCAATATAATTAGGTTGCAAATCAAGTGAAAATTTACAATGGGGTATTTGCAAAGCTTACTCAAAATAGTGCTCAAACATTTTTTAGTCTAACATTCCTAATATGATAGTTGATTTACTACATTTCCAATTCCTCAATATAGCCATTTTGGTCCTCATGGAAAATTAGATCAAGTTTACAAATCAATTGCTTAGGATCTAACGAATCAGTTACAAAATATGAATCTTGAAAACAAATTGATTGTTAATTAATATTCAAAAGACATCTAGTCACAAAATGAATATAAATTGTTAAACAAGAATAGATAGCACAAATTATACATGAATCTGCTACGTCAATGGAAGCCATAGACTTTTCAACTCAGATAAAGTCCACAATCCAAGCAAAAATAATAATGTATATGTTGCACAAGCTTTGACAATAACCCATGAAGAAAAAAGAACGAATTTTTCTAAAGACCATTATAGAATATGCTTTGGGGACCAGGTAACAGTAAAAAGGTTGGGGCACATGTTGGGCAGACATGGAAAAATAATAAAGAATAGCAATTTTCTTTGAGAAAAAGACATCACATTTACTTCGACTTGTTCACTTCGTCTCTGACAAAAGACATTAAGTTTGTGGGCTTTATCAACTTCCTCCAAATATGATTCATCGATTGGAATATCAGATGCCAGAGAAATCAAAAATATTAACTTTGGGTTTCAGTCTTACACTAAATCCCCCAAACACCAGAAACTATGGATTTTGCCGCTCCTTTTTTAGCTATTCAACTATCTTGGGGCTAGAACTTCCTTGTCTGGAGAGATACAATTGCAGTCTCAACGGTGGAGGACTCTATATAGATACAATAGCGGTCTCAACAGTTGAGGGCTCTGGAGATAGTGGCGATCGATGGCCTCTCCTTTACTTGTTTTAGTTGCCTAGTCTTCGAGAATCTTAGCAATGTCAAAGAAGAGTAGTGAATAGTGGAGGGCTCTAGACTCTCCAACCTTGAATGGAAAGTGCCTTCAATGCTTCTTGCCTTCCAGTTCACTTGGTCAAGTGCGGTGCACGAGTAATACTTGAATAGTAAAATATCAAAATTACCCTTCTCATTTGATGGTGATAATAAAAAATATGGTCAAAAGAAGACAATTCCAATTAAAAAAACAATAGTTCAGAGACTTAATTAGTTGAAAATTAAAAAAAAAAGACCTAATCCTCTAAAATAAAAAAAAAGGTAAGAGACTGAATTGGCTAGTTTTCCTTTATTTTTTGCCCTTCAACTTGATCAAATTGAAGAAATGTGAACGCAAGCCATGCTACAACAGATATATAGGTTCCCCTCATTTGAATGCTCAAACTATGTACTCTATCCGTCCACAAATAACTGGCTTAATTTTCTTTTTGATTTGTCCAAAAATAACTGTCCACTTTCTAAATATAAGTTGTATTTAATTATTTTTTTTCAATTCTACCCTTAGCACATTTTTCTATTAATTAATTAGTATTATAATTACCCATATTGAAATCATTTTAACTAATAATAAAATCACGTTATCCTATAAAATTAGTCAAAAGTATAATTTAATGGGGTGATATAGGTAAAAAGAAGAGAGAGACATGTAATTATTAGAGTGATATAATAAAAGAAGTGGTGAAATTTAAATTAATGAACTAAGAAAGATAATAAAAATATTCCAAAGAGTATAGTAGACATTTTAATCATTTTTACTATATAATTTCATAATTTTTTAATATACATATTTTTTATAATTAAATCAGTTATTTATAAATGGAGAGAGTATTTCATTATGGGTTCCACGCTGCGGAATCTTCTGCGCAATTATAAAGTGGGCAGAGGACGGCTATAGCCCAATTCCTTGGGCAAGTCATCCTTAAATTGCAGGTCGGAAATTTTGCATTTGGCCTTGTATGCAGCAGCACCGATCTGCTTCCCCGTTGGCATGAAGTAGATGACTGTGATATAAATTTTTCTTGAGGACACCGGTGCAGCTTGGCCGTAAGCCCATGGTAGAGGAGTTTAATGTGTGATTTTTATCTTCAATAATTCAACAAAGCAACACGCTCAAGATACATTTCAGTTTGTTTACTTGTTAAAAAAAAAGATCAACTAAATGACCATGGACTTAAAAGGGAGTTAGCTGGATTAGACTATAAAACAAATTTCAGAAAGAAATCGTATAATGTACTCATAGTTATTCATTCCGTCTCAAATTATCAGTCTATTTTCTAATTTAATCTTTATTCTAAATTATCTCTCCTTTTAAAAAATTAAAATTTAATATTTTTAATTTATTCCTATTTATTAGTATTATATTTCCTAAATATAATTAAAAACTTATTTTACGAATTCTGATATTCATACTCATCTCGTTAATTCTTAAAAATACGAATAACAACTTGGAAAAAGAATTAAATACTCATCAATATTTTGATCAATTTTCTAATAATAATTAAATATTTAAGAGAGAGAAATAATTTAGAGTTATATTAAAATTTTGAAATTTGTATATTTCTTAATATAAAAAGAGATATTTATCATTAAATTATAAAAATAAAAATAGAAAAGAATATTTAATTAACTAAAAAATTTAATTTTCTTAATCTCCGCGTAATCGATTAAAGTAGATAAATAATTTGGGACGGAAGAAGTACTAATTTTCTGCTCCATCGCAAGCATTTATTTGGTGGATCTATAGGGGGCAGCATATAACAGTGACGCGCATAATCATATGGCAACGGAGCTAATTACTTGCAAATTACTTGAACAATTGAGTGCTGAGATCTGATAATACTCAAAAACTAGAAGCTAAATGCACAAATTTACATTCCTTTTTCTACGTTTTATGGAATTGAGAGTTTTCAGCTGTTGAATTAAGCATTGGGTTGCCTCTTTCAAACTAGCCTTCCTTCCCTCCTTAAAATTCCAGAGCTCAGGAACTACATACCGCCCACTTGGATTATATTCATTCAATTCTAACAAGGCATTTGCCACTGCATCATAGACTGCCTCACCCGACTGACTTCTTAAATCTTTCAACATCTTGTCATTTTCATCAATTACTTCCTGCATTTCCAAGAAGTATTGACATGTGGAACTTAGCAAGTAACCATATGATCAAGGAAAATCAAATTGCTGGTAGAAACAATAAAAGAATAATTATGATGCATCTACAAAGAAAACAAGCGAAATTTATATTCGATATAGTATTCCAAACCAAGAAATTACTGTATGTCAAATTCTCATTCATTTAGCATTCATCAGCAAATTTGTGACATTAAAAGATAATTTGTTGAGAACAAATGACAGTATAGAAAATGTAGCATACCTGATATTTTCCATTTTTGTGCATCTTCTTAAAAGGGTGCCAGTTGGGCTCGTTAATCTTGGCTTACCATAATGAGCTCAGTTCCACCGACCTCTCCTCCCAATCTTTACCTGAAAATTTTTCTAAGCAAGCCTCTTTAAAAGGATTCTCATTTATTTCTCCCATCCTTTTGATTCCAATTGTAGTCCCCACTGAAAGACTTGGGAAAATCTAGATGACAAAAGTCAGACATCATCCATTTAGACTCTAGATTTGATAAGATAATCCAGAGAAAATAATGTTAACAAAGATTACAATCTAACCACTTTTATAAACAAGTATTCTGGCACATCATGACAATTGAAAGTCAGACAGACAAGCTTACATTTATCAATTCCTTACGGACATCCTGGAGCTCTTGGTTACTCATGTGCTCCCTCAGAATAAGAGTTTGGTTCAGAGCTTCAGTATCTTCAATTTCATCAACTTTTTCAGACAATTTTCTGTTCAATTCCTCAATTTCCTGGGTTTTCATCTGCACTGCCATTGCTTTGGTCATTTATGCAGATAAAAAAATTTAAAAAGAAACTTGGCCACTGAAGACATGATTTGAAACAAAAATTCGTTTTAGAAATAGGGATCATAATATTGATTACTAGATCAAGCAGAAGTATACATCACATGCAGCAGCTGAAGTTGCTCGAGCAGTTCTGTGACACTATAGATTATAAAGAAATAATAGGAGAAATGAAATTTGTGCTTCGGTCAGCTAGCTGCAGAACGATGGTAAATGATATGAAACTTAACCACTTAAGGTAGTGTTCTAAAGAGAGTGTTCTACAAAATCATTGTATCCTGACATTTCATATTAGACCAAGCAAGGCATGCATCACACACGGCAGCACAACATTTGCTGCATGGCACAACATTTGGGTCAAGCATTTATCAAATGGGGCAAAAATTAAAACATGAATAGAATTCAAAGGCTATACACATGTAGGAGAGAGGTGGAAACTATCAAATACATTTTCCTCCCTGATTTTGGAAAAGAAATTGCTACTCAGTTTCCTTATAGTTATGTGCTAATCCATCATCCAGTTGCCTAACCTCCACCCACGTTTGATGTAAATTAATATAGAATTAAATAAAATATACAGTAGGGGACCTAAGGATTCTTCATTGAACTCAACAACAGAGCAGCTAGCCTACCTTGTCCTTCTCCACAAGTAAGGTTATGCACTCAAAATCACCTTGTCTCTGTGTTTTAACCTTCTTAGTTTGGTTCTCAAGCTTCTCTCGCATAGACACCAACTCTTGCTCCAGTTCTGAATTTTGCAGCTGCATCTTTTTCACTTGGCAATCCAATTGAATTCTCAATTCTTCCTTCTGCCGTTGAATGAAACACATTTTTCTTGTTGCTGCAAAACATGGTAACTGTATGAGAAGGAAAATTACAGAATATTTTCAAAGCAGTCTTAAAATATTTCAGCTAGCACAGTTCGTTCCATGTCAACCTAATTCGGAAATAAAACAACATTTCAATTTATTTATTTAGTTAATTGCTTTGGCAAAAGGGCGGAAAATGTGGGTACAAGAATAGTGTCTAATTTCCAAATCTGATTAACGAAAGGTAATACAGTCTTCTACTATGGCATCACAGATATAGGAATCTAGCACTTCTTCAAGAAAATGTCTTCGGTGATTTGCACATTGTCACTGAGAACGAATAGCTGCAAAATAGAAAGCCAAGGTAATATTGAAACACATCCTGTAGAATGAGAGTGAATAGCAAAAGTAGAAATCCAAGATCATACTGAAACATATCCTATAGAAGTCTATAATGTATCTTTTCCCTTCAACATTTGCATTCGACTCTCTTCAACACCCTTCACATTTAAATGCTCTTTGATCTATGATGAACACATCTACACACACAAATAGGACATAAGGAAGACTGATACAACATAAGGGGAACAAGAAATGATCTTCAGTATTCAGCTAATTTACTGAGGGGCGTCCGGGACAATTGCCGAGCCAGATAAGGAAATCAGGGCATAATATGCAAGGACACACATTGAGGACAACCTTGTAATTATTAAAATAGTTTAAGGGAAAAACGATTATGGATTATATGGCTATGTCCAAATTGAGGGAAAGGAGAGGAGAAGAAAGAGACAAATTGAATATTTATAGCATTTGGATAGTTAATCGAAACTAAAGGAGAGATGAGGTATTGAATTATATCTTTATTCTAGAATAAGTATTTATTTAAGTGCATACAAATATTTCAACAAAAATGTTTTAAGCAGTATCAAGGTATGTCATACTCTAGGGCATTTTAACTTACCCTAATTCCTCCATTTCCATCCCTCTCCATTTCTTCCCTCCATAAAAATCAATCCGGACACCTATATGATATCTTCTTCTCCTTCCCTTTCCTTCCAAATTCTTCAATACAAATACACTGTAAAATATTTTATTTCCTAAGAGAAAACATGATGTTTTAAGACAATCTTATGATTTTCAAAATCTTTGGAAGGCGAAACGTCATATGTCATTCGATTTTCTGCTAGTCCCCCAACCCGTCATCCTTGAAATAACTAAGAAGAACCAAGCACTGACACAATAGCTAAAGCATTCGGCAGTATCCTTAACCCCAACCCAGCACAAAAACTTCAAAAAACAGAAAGAAAAAATAAACAAATAAATGAACACTCCAAAAGAGAAAAGAATCCCTTTTGTTTTAATTTTCGTATGTTCTGTTGAAAATGGCAACTTTGAGAGTTAATAATTTTTAACTCATGATTAGTTAGCCTAAAACAATTAATGGGAATTGTTCTTGACATGTTAGAGATTGTTTTGATTGTGGTAGAAGCCATTTTCATGGTGGAATCCATAATTAAATGTTGTTAAAATTGGATGTTTAGCCATTTGGGAACTCATGTTAGACATGAGTCTCACATGGGAAAAATAGAGGAGTGTGGAAGCCTTTATTTACTAAAAGGCTTTTCTATAGACTTAATAGAAAAGCCCAAGGTATGGAGGATGCCACACGGGCGCGCCGCCCGCCCTGCTCGGGCTTGGGCCATGTTTTCACGATCCTCTATTTTTATTTAGTTCAAGGAATAAGAAATATAAAATCTGGTAAGGAATTAGGGCTTCCTAATCCGAATTGAGTTTTAATTTTCCTAAGACGAGATTAAAATAGGGAATAGAGCCGCCATTAAGGTTAACCCCTTTTCGTGCTTTTTTGCTTCCTGCGAGAAAATTTGCCGCTTCGGTTCTTTCTCCACGATCCATAATTTTTTTACATATCGGGACCGGTGAACTGAGGGGATTTTCGAGGTGATCACAGTTGATGTGCGTCAACAGTGATCTGAGACCGTCTTATCCTACAAGAAGAGTCGCTGTACCCATCGCACCGAAGTGGGGCGAATAACTTCTTGAAGGCAAGCCAGTATTAGACTGGTGATTCGGTCAACAATACAGTACGTTGCGGCGTAGCTTGTCCAGATGAGTGCCAGCGCTAGATACGTTCTGGTAGAACCGCGAGCAAGTCTCTCAAGTATACTACTGACTTATTTATTAAGTTTGAATTCTATCTAGTTACATTACATTTGGACTATGTGGCCTTGCCGGCATTGTTGATTTTTTATAATTGCGTTTGTTAGAGCCCTGGTCGGGTATAGGCGGTGCTTATTCAATTCAGTTGAGTTGCCTGTCTGTGCTCGTAGGTACCCTGTTTCTAATAGTCTTCAAGAAGTTATTCTGCAATTATCTATTTGTGTGCAATGGCCAATTCGTCAGGTACTGCATCTGCTGCGTATAAGCCTTTGGTTGACTTGAATGGTCTGCCGGACAAGTTTGGTCCAGGGCAGAATTTCAAACGTTGGCAACAACGCATGAAAATTTGGTTGACCATGAGAGGCTTATTGTCAGCAGTGAAGGTAGACAGGCCTATACTAACTGAAAGACATCTTAGAGTAGCTGAGATTACTGCGTGGGATGAACGGAACAATGTGGGCAGAGGGGCAATACTGTCAGCATTGACAAATGCTCTCTTTGATGTCTACTGTTCTGAGTCATACACTGTAAAGATGCTATGGGATGAGTTGGATAGGAAATATAATACCGAGGATCAAGGTCTGGAAAGGTATTATGTCTCCAAATTCCTGAAGTTTCAGATGGTTGAGGGCAAGTCTGTGACTGAACAGACTCAAGAGTTGCAATTGATTATTCATTCTCTTCATGAATCGGATATGGAACTTTCTGAGAAGTTTCAAGTGATGTCAGTGATAGAGAAATTTCCTAAGTCTTGGGAGGATTTTGGTATGTCCCTCAAACATAAGACGGAGAAGATTTCTCTAAACGATCTGATGAAATCAATATCCATTGAGGAGCAACATAGAAAGAATAGTCATATTGTACCTGTGGAGTCTAATGTCCATGTGGTGACTACTGGGAAGAAGAGCAATAATCAGAGGAATGTGGGGGTTAACTCAAACTCTAAAAACATAAACAAGACAAAAGGCAAGGCCAAGAAGAAATCGAAAGCGAACAAACCTTGCTGGAATTGTGGTCAGGTTGGACATTGGGCTAAGGACTGTCCGTTTAAAAAGCTCAAAGTCAAACAAGGATCAAATTCGGAAGCACAAGTCAATATGGTGGTAGAGAATACTAGTCAAGCGGAAGCTGATTTGAGCACTCACCTTGCTGAGGTTTGTACCATTGAGGCTGAGATTGACATCACTACTTCCAATGATGATGAAAGGTATGTTTCTGTTAACCCAGAAGTCTTTACTATTTATGAGCCACTTGAATGGCCGGTTGATACTGGAGCAAATGTGCACGTTTGTGCTGATAAATTGCTTTTTGTGTCTTACCAGCCTATTAAAGGAAAAACTGTGAAGATAGGGAACTCAACTGCAGCCAATGTGTTGGGGATTGGATGCGTGGACTTGAAGTTTCCTTCAGGGCGTATTCTTTCTCTTCATAGGGTGCAACATGTTCCAACAGTTCGTAGGAATATTCTTAGTGGTTCATGTTTAGTTAGAGAGGGTTATGAATTTACTTTCAAATGTAATAAAGTAGTGATTATGCACTACAATTCTTTTGTTGGCAAATGTTATTTGTCAGATGGTTTATTTAAATTAAGAGTTGAACCTTTTACTTCTGATTTGAATAAAGCTTCTTTTATTGAGAATTCTGTTTATCCTATTGTGCACATTATTGAATCCACTGATGTTTGGCATAGTAGACTTGGACATTTAAATTTAGATTCTGTTAAAAGAATGATGAAGTTAGACTTGATCCCTAAACATTCAATTGATAAGAAAAATAAATGTCAAGTGTGTGTGGAAGCTAAAACAACCAGGAAACCCTATCATTCAATTGAAAGGGATTCAGAAATACTTAATTTAGTTCACACAGACATTTGTGAATTCAATGGCTTGTTGACTAGGGATCATAAGAAATACTTCATTACTTTTATTGACGATTGCAGTAAATATTGCTATGTTTATTTACTTAAACATAAAGATGAAGCACTTGAAAAGTTTCTCATATTTAAAAATGAAGCTGAAACTTAAAAAGATTAAGATCTAATAGAGGTGGAGAGTATGGGTCTAATCCATTTGTTGAATATTGCCAAAGCAATGGCATAATTCATGAGGAGACACCCCCTTATTCTCTCCAGTCTAATGGGATTGCTGAACGGAAAAATAGAACGTTTAAAGATATGATCAACAGTTTACTTTTGAATTCTGGATTGCCTAAGTATATGTGGGGTGAGGCTTTGAATACGGCTTGCCATATTCTGAACAGAGTCCCTCATAAACATAAAGAGGTAACTCCATTTGAAATCTGAAAAGATAGGAAACCTAACTTAAAATACTTCCGTGTGTGGGGTTGTCTTACAAAAGTTCTAAACCCTGAACATAAAAGGAAGAAGTTAGGACCAAAGACTATTGATGCCATCTTTATTGGTTATGTGGAAACAAGCTATGCCATGAGGTTTTTGGTAATTAAGTCCGAAATACCTGGTATAGATTGTAACACTATCATTCAATACCGTGATGCTACATTCTTTGAGAATGTGTTTCCCATAAAAACTGGTTTGCCTCAAGATGTTTCTACTTTAGATTCAGTCTTAACATCTGATTCCATTCCTGATCATGTGGAAAGGATGAAAGATGTGAGGGCAGGTCCAAATAGTCCCAATACTCAAATTGAGGAATTGGAAGAACCTAGAAGGAGTAAGAGAGCTAAGGTTGTCAAGGACTTTGGAAGTGACTTTGTCACTTACAATGTTGAGGACGAACCTTTGACTTTTCAAGCAGCTATGGCTTCCTCAGAAGCAGGGCAGTGGAAATGAGCTGTCAAGAGTGAGATGGATTTCATTGTCTCCAATGGGATATGGGAATTGGTAGATCTCCCTCCTGGGTGCAGTACAATTGGATGTAAATGGACATTTAAGAAGAAACTTAAACCAGATGGGACCATAGATAAGTATAAAGCCAGATTAGTTGCCAAAGGGTTTAGACAGAAAGATGGAATAGACTATTTTAATACATACTCTCTTGTTGCTCGTTTGACTACAATCCGAGTGCTAATTGCATTGGCTTCCATATATGGTCTCACCATCCATCAAATGGATGTGAAGACAGCTTTTCTTCATGGTGATCTTGAAGAAGATATATATATGGATCAACCTGAGGGATTTGTAGCCAAAGGAAATGAACGGAAAGTTTGTAAACTTGTTAAATCCCTATATGGTCTAAAACAAGCACCCAAACAATGGCATGAAAAATTTGATAAAACAATTTTATCATTTGGCTTTAACATAAATGAGAATGACAAGTGTGTTTACTGTAAGGTTAAAGGTAATGCTTGTATTGTTCTATGCCTGTATGTGGATGACATTTTGCTATTTGGGTCCAATATTGAGATGATTAATGAGACTAAATTATTTTTGAAAAGTAAGTTTGAAATGAAGGATATGGGAGTAGCAAATGTGATTCTTGGCCTAAAGTTGATTCGCTCAACTGAGGGGATAACCATTTCTCAAACTCACTATGTTGAGAGTGTTCTTGAGAAATATGGATATCAAAATTGTAGAATAGCTAAAACTCCAAGTGACCATTCTGTAGCTTTGTTCAAAAATGAAAGTGGAGTTCCTGTGTCTCAATTAAGATATTCTCAAATTATTAGTAGCTTGCAATATCTTGCAAATGGCTCAAGACCGGATATTTCATTTTCTGTATCTAAGCTGGCAAGATATACAAGTTGTCCAAATCGGACTCATTGGGAGGCCTTGGATAGAGTACTAAGGTACTTGAAGGGAACAGTGTCCCTTGGGCTGCATTATGGGAAATTCCCTGTTGTACTTGAAGGGTATAGTGATGCAAGTTGGATAGCCAAGAACTCTGGTAGCAATAGTTGCACTGGATATGTGTTTACATTAGGTGGTGGAGCAGTCGCCTAGAAGTCTTGTAAACAGACTTTGATAACTCGATCAACTTTTGAAGCTGAGTTATGTGTCTTGGATACTACTGGAACGGAAGTTGAATGGTTGTATGGACTATTGTCCTATTTGCCGATGATCAGTAAGCCCGTTACTGCTATATCTGTGCATTGTAACAGTCAAACCACAATTGCAAAGATAAAGAGTACCAAGTATAATCAAAAGACTAAGAGATACATCCAAATTAGACTTAAGTCTATAAGGGAGTTAGTGTCTGAAAGGGTGGTATCTGTTGACTTTGTTGAATCCAAAGATAACATTGCAGACCCCCTAACTAAGGGACTTGAAACATCATTGTTCCTTAAATCCAGGTTGGGAATGGGACTGATAATCCAGAAATGATTCACCTACAGTGGCAACCCAACTGACAAAGTGGAGATCCCACAAGGCAGTTCAATGTGGTATAAACAAGCTGTTTAAGTGAATCTGGCACCAATTCTGATACTTTTGTATCTAGGTCCTTTCCCTGAAAGCCTGTGGTGCGGTTACTGCAATTAGTAAGAGTTTTGACTCTAAATGGGATCAAGTCTTTTAGACAGGATGCTAGCAGTACATCATTGGAGATCGCCAACTATGTGAGTGTTGTTGTGTGGCCGCAACCAAACAACCCTCCCTCTGTATGTCTATTTTAAGGTTGTTTTATGGTTTCGTTTTGAGTGGATGAGGTTTATTGTGTGTACATTTTTTTCTTAGTTGGTGATGCTCCTGGGCTTGTTAGATTGTCTAGTTCTTGGGTTTATTACTGTTTATAATTAAAAATACAGGTTGTGGATTTTGATTGCTTTTTATTTTTCAGTATAATTTTTGGGTTCTGAAGGTGTAGGATTATCTTGTACTTTTATGTGCTTATTTGTGAGAAGGACACTGCTCTACTTTGCATTTTAGCATTGTCATTTCTTTAAAACTTGTTTTCATCTATGCGCTGCTGCTATATGGTTTCATTATAAATGCATGTAGTCTGAAAATGCTGTGGTATTTCCCGGAATATGGTTATATGCCTGTAGTTAACTATTTCTCTGTTTACTTACACTCATTTGTTTTCTTTCATTCTTCTTTGTTGCCATGTTTTCCCCTTCTTTGTTGCCATCTATTGCTTGCGTTTTGGATTTTAGTAATTGGATTTTGAGCTGTGTGTTAATCTAGAATACATGCATTAGAGATGAAAAGACTAAAAAGTTGGAATTAATTTGTTTGTTGATTGTGACAAAAGAATGAAGTATGGAGGAGAAATGGTAATTCAGTTTTGCTATAGAAATATTTCCTTGGATCTTATGCGTATGTTCAGAAAGTTGTTTGGTTGTGTGCTAGGACCAAAGTTGTCCTGAAATTTTGATCATTGTTAGCGTAACCTGTAAAAGTGTTGCTATTTCTAGACTATTTCTCAAATTGCCTAAAATTTCTTTCCTACCACAGAATGCAGCAGATGGAGATAATGCCAACTTCAACAACTAAACTGATTTTCAAATATCAGTAACTCAACTGACCAAAAAGAAAGTTAAAAAAATTCCCAGCAGTTAGTACACAATTGAGCAAAATAAGGGCAGGAAAAAAGAAACCTACTATTCCACAGACTCTTGCACTAATCACATCAGCTAGCATTAATCACATCTGCATTTAGGTTCTGATTTTTGCTGATCATCAAATGCTAATGGCGTACTGAAATCATCATATCTTGAATTAAACTGTAAGCACATTGAAATGTAAATACCATGGGAACCAAGCTGGTGAACATGTATGATCAATACTATTAGAGTTATAATTTCATTGTTAAGCAGCTTATTGATATCTTCCATGGTGGGAAGATCACTAGGATCTTCTTGTACACACAAGAGTCCAATGTTTATGCATTTCTTCAAGACTTGACCCCCCCCCCCAACACACACACGCAAAAGGATGGTGTATATAGAACAAAAGAAGAATTTTTGTTTCTGTTAGGATGCTTTGGTCTCCTTGAAAACGGCATCCCAATAGTATATATGCTTACCCTTTTCAACTTTTAGAGCCATAATATATTAGTATAATTTGCATTTTTAAAGTTTGTATTCATTTTACTTTCCTATTTAATTTTTTATTACTATTACCATCCAATTGACTTTTTTGACTTGGGTATTTTTTGACATTTTGGTCAAATATTTCAGCTTTTACATTGCTTAAGATTGAAGTTACTTAGCTTTGACATAATCCATGTAAAATGAGGAAGTTCATGAAATTGCCATTGCTATTACACATATACTCTATCATTGTTGTTAGAGTTATTTTCTATTACTCAATATTCATCTTTTACATATTTGTCTTTTCAATTTAATAGATGTCACATCAAGATCAAGTTAGTAAAAATTCAGTCAAACTCATGGAAAAAACTACTTCAACCCCACGTGATAGTAGCAATCCAATGTCATATCCTATGCAGCAAGTGAATATAGCAGTTGATGAGAGTATTGAACCTGAAGTTGGAGAATCTCAATAGCCAAAAAGCCAAAGTGATATTGGACCTATTAGAGGGCAAAAATCAGCAGCATGGAATCATTTTAAGCAAAAAATGATAAATGCTAAACAAAAAGCTAAGTGTATTTATTACTCTTAAGAGCTTATTGCTGGTGCAAAAAATGGAACAAGACATTTAAATGATCACATGAAATCATGCAAAAAGAGAAAGCAACAAGACATTAGACAAAGTTTTTTAGCAGGGAAGGTAACTAATCCTTCTTCAAATATTACACAAATGTCGACTTATGTTTTTTGCCAAGAAGTTGCAAGGAGAGATCTTGTTGAGATGGTAGTTATCCATGAATATCCATTGTCTCTGGTAGATCATTTTAGATTTAGAAAATATTCAAACTCTCTACAACCTTTGTTCAAGATGATCTCAAGAAATACTTTGAAGAAAGATATTTTAAAAAATTTTTATGATGAGAAAAAAAAAATAATGGCTTTTTTGAACAAAAATCGTGGGAGGATTGCTGTCACTTGTGACTTGTGGACTGCTAATCACCAAAACAAGTCTTATATGGTTATCACTACTCATTTTGTTGATACTGCTTGGCAATTACAACATAGAATTTTGAGGTATTTTTTTGCCTCAGCTTTTCTTCTTGAATTTAATTGTTTACTATAAAATAAAGCAACTAGTTAGTTAATACTTACACATTTACTCTTTTTTCTTTTTTGTGTTATTGAAAGGTTTATCTACGTGCCATATCCTCATACAAGTGATATACTGGCTAAAGTTTTAGAAGAAAACTTCTTTGATTGGAACATTGATAAGAAGTTATCTATAATTACACTTGATAACTATTCTAGTAATAATGCCATTGTTGAAAATCTCTTGGGAAAGCTTCAACCCAACTCTCTTATGTTACGTGGGAGTTTACTCCATATGCGTTGTTGTGCACACATCCTAAATTTGATTGTTCAAGATGGATTGTCAGTTATACATGAAGAGATTGAGAAGATTCGTGATAGTGTTAGATTTTGGACAGTTTCACTTAAGAGACAGCAGAGATTTGAAGAAGTTGTACATCAAATAGGTACTCCATGTTCCAAGAAGTTAATTTTAGATTGCAAAACTAGATGGAATTCAACATTTTTTATGCTTTCGACTGCATTGTCATGCAAAGATGTGTTTAATAGGCTGAAACATAGGGAGCGTTTATATACTTGCTTGCCAACTGAAGATGATTGGGTTTTGGCACATGAGATTTGTGATTATTTGTGCATATTTTATGAGGCCACCTAAATATTTTCAAAAGCCAACCCTCTAACTGTAAATTCGTTTTTCCTTACTACTTTCAATATTAGAATGGAGTTAGAGAAATGGCTTGCAAGTGAGAATCAATTGGAAAAAACAATGGCTGAAAAAATGGTTTATAAATTTGATAAATATTGGAGAGATGTGCATGGAATTATGGGTGTAGATGTAGTATTGGATTCACGGTATAAGATGACTTTGGTGGATTATGCTTTTCCACAAATATTTGGTGATGATACACCTATGAAGATTGAGAAAATCAAGAAGTTTTGTAGTGATTTGTTTTATGAATACAAGTCAAAAAATGAAAAGTATTCAAGTCAGTCAACAATTTCCTTGTCAGTTCAATCTCTTCAATAACTTGGAAATCGGTCAACGACAACAGTGGAAAATAGACTTGTTGGATTTTATAATTTTGTAGCACAAAATGAGAATAACTTGCAAGCAAAGACAGAGTTTGATCAATATTTGGAGGAAAAAGTTTTACCATGGAGTACTGGGGAATTTGATATCTTAAATTGGTGAAAGTCACATGAAATCAAATATCCCATTCTTCACTTGATTGCTAGGGATATATTTTGTATTCCGATATCCACAGTTGCTTTAGAGTCTGCATTTAGTACTGGAGGAAGAATGGTAAATCCACATCACAGTAAACTTCATCCAGGTACACTTAAAACTTTGATGTGTGTCCAGAATTGGTTGTGTACTGATATTTGTGCTAATAGTAAAGGTATATATAATAAATATGGTTTATGAATTATGTCATCACTATATTTATATTTTAATTAATTACTACTTGTATAGGTTCTTCTTTGAATACTATAGAGTTTGGCTCTATTTTAGAAGATGTGGATGCTGATGATAAGAGTGGAGTATTTTTTTGTATTGTTGATTTGCTTTATTAATATTTCGAATAATGTACATATATTTAAAAAATTACTAATAATATTTCTTTTTTAGGTGAGTGGAACTATTGAGGTTGGACATGAATGAAGTTTGGATTTGGCAACTTCAACTTTTCTTGATTTATATTACATTGTTTATTTAAGTGAATATATTCTTTTTATTGTATTGTATGTTGAATTTGGTTATTTCATGCGTCATTTGCTTATTTATGTTTTTTAATATTTTTGACTCTTGGGTTATATTTCCAATTTGTTGTCTTGGCTTATATTTTCATTTTGTGGATTGATATGTGTGGGGACAATTGGACTTGTAGCAATTGAATCCCTTATTGTGAAAATAACATGTCTTTGTCTTTTGTTTCTACGAGGTTAGAAATTGTCTATTTACAGGGGTCATTAAATTTGACTTGAGATGTGTTTAATTTATGGAATATAGTGTTTAGAATTTTTAAATTTATTGTTGGGTTGTTGGACTGAAACTAGGGGCGGCAATATTGAACACGACATACCAACACGACACGAACACGACACGGTTATAGCGGGTTAAGGTTGGGGTTTCGCGGGTTCAGGTCGAAACAGGTTGACCCGTTTAACTTTAAACGTGTACATATCATAAATGGGTTCAACCTGTTTTAACCCGTTTCAACTCGCGAATCCGTTTAATTTTTTTAAATATTTATATTTAATACTTTTTGTAATGCCCTACAAATTTTACTATAGAAAATTAGATAATTTAATTTTTTACATGAATTAATTGAATTAAATTTTATTATATGAATTAATTAAATTGTTTGTGAGTCTATTTTGTTTAATTATATGAGACATCTTAAAGAAAATAAATGATGTTAATGTGGTTATTTGATTGATATATAGTAAATGAATCATTCTTAATTAATTATTATTTAGTGTCTATAATAATAATATTAGTACGAGTTGGTAAGCAACGACCTTACGCAAGTCTAAAGGGGAAGGTTAGACCTTTAGAAAAGAACGTATGTAATATGCCTACAGGTCGAAACGAATGTAGAATGAAAAGAAACTCGTGTGGTGCATTTACCAGAGGGTAATGTTCACTCAACATCGATTTATCAGTTCGTATATTATGTTATTTTTGATATTGGGACAAAGACAATTTGAATTATACTCTACAAGGACAAGTTTTCCTTTCGTGATAGTTTTTTGCTCTCTATTTGCTCTTTAAAATTCCTAGCATGCTATGACAAAATTGTTGTTCTAATATCTAGAAAAAATAATTTCTTGAATAATTCAATTTTATTGTAAAATTATATTTGTTTAGATTTTTAATATTAAATCTTATGAATTTATTAAGATCTTTAAATATTTAGCAGGATGGTTTGTTATTTTATTGGTTATTTATGACTTTGCGGATTATTTTATTAGTTTTTAATTTTATATAATTTGATTTGATTTTTTCAATTTTTTTGTGTAATGGTGCACAGATTGGCGGGTTTAGTAGGTATTCGAGTTGACGAATTTAGTAATTATCTATTTAATTTTTGTATCTAATTGTGTCATGTCGTGTCAACCCATTTTATAACACGAACACGACACGAAAATAAATGGGTTGACATGACACGACACGTTTATTAATCGGGTCGTGTTCGGGTTGGCCTGTCAAGTGTAATTAGCTCAAGTTGATACGACTCGCCAACCCGAACATGATACGATTGCCACCCTTAACTGAAATCGGACCCTCGTATCCCCCATTTCCCGCTAGGTCGGGTCGAGGATTATTTTGTCCCCGGTGGACCGGGGGTGAAGATCCCCACCTCTCCCCTTGTCAGGGACGAGGAATACGCGGGGGTGGGCCAGGATTTCTACTCCTCGATCCTGTTGCCATTCCTAAGTAATGCTGCAAAGGAAACACGCCAGACAAACTTTAGATGGTCAAATATGGATCAACTTTTACTTAGTAAAGGTAACTCACAGAACTAAAAGTATAACTTTTATATTTTTATATTATTTGATAATTAAATATTTAAAATTTTAATTTTGATAATTGAATATCTAATTTATAATTTTGCCAAATGTGATAATTATCAAAATTAAAAGTTTGAATACTCAATTGTTAAGTAAAATTATACATTCTTAAATATCAAATTTCTAAAAATTTCTAACTAAATACAATACCAATAATATATAAAATTATAAAATTTATATATTTATCATATATAAAAAAAATCACTTTTATATCTCTTTTATACTTTGTAAATTTTTTTAAAATATTTAATAATTCGATTAAAATTTATTGATTTATTTATTTTTAAAATTATGTATTTTATGTGATATATTAAAGTGTGCAAAAGTATGACTTCATCAAACATTAAAAAAAAACTATTAGAAATACATACAAGAAGAAAAAGATAATAATTAATAACAATTAAATATTTATTGATTAGTTGTTAATTGAAAATAAGGACAAAAAAAGACATTTTTATCTAATTAAAAAATATTACTATATATAAATGTTAATTTGGTCTTTATCTTTAAAATTTTAAAATCAAATTATAAAAAATAAAAAATAAAACATATTCAAATTTAACTTTCACCTTATCAACACACAAATTTTTATTTAATTAATGCCAATAGATTTAAGAGATTTTTTCAATGACACATAAAAATTTATGAATTAATTTCAATAACCTCCCGCATTTTTATATGTTACCATTGAATACCCAAATTTTTAATTTTAATAATTAAATACCTAATTTAAGATTTTATCAAATACTAGGTATCCAATTGTCAAAATTAAAAATTTACATACTTAATTGTCAAACATATAAAAGTTGAAGAGTTACTAAATTAACCCTAAACGTTTTGTACAAGAAAAGTAAACACAGGCACCAGAACATAAATTATTCTAATGCATGCATGGGTGATGGATCCCAAGTCGGACATGGCCCAATTGTTTGGCCATCAAAGAAAATACAAGGCCCAACATGGTCAGCCTGCAATTGAGGACATATGAGTTGCGCATACGACTATCAATCTCTTTTCATCCTCCTCTGTCTGCATCCAACTAACCTCTCCATTTATCCAGCAGAAATGAAACTCCCTCCTGTAGGAAAGCTTTCCGGCCTGCTCTGTAGTTCCATAGCTCTGAGATGATGTACCTTCCACTCGGGTTGTATTCGTTTATCTCAGTCAATGCATCAGTCACTGCTTTGCGCACTTCATCACCATACCTCGTCTTCAGATCTTTCAGCTTTTCATCATCTTCATTAAATACTTCCTGAACCAGAAATTGACGTTTCTAAGTGAACCAATGGTAACTTTGAAGGAGAAATAAAGCAAGATTTACTAAAGAAATCATTTCAATGGATCACAGCAATCCAAATGTATCAAGAGAATTCAATTAGCATGTGTACAGCAAAAAAGACAAATAAAGATAACAGCTAATATTATTGCTCGTTTATAACACATTTCTTTGAGACCACGACTTAGCTAGGGCACATAAGCAGGTACTGATGCAGAAAAGTATTTGGAGCAAAAACTATTTACATCACCTTATGTTTCTTTTAGCCTTTTGGACTTTTCCTTCTTTACAGCACTCAAGAGGAAAGATTAAATATTATTGCACCATTCAAATCCCTCTACATAATTCTCCTGGCCAAATCTAATCCAAAAAAAAGCTATGTATGTGTATATCTGTCCTAGTCAGCCTAAACAATTCACATGTATTGACTTGTTGAGCTCTTGCCAACACGCAGGAATTGTCCCGTATACACCTTATCAAATATAACATTGCAAGCATATTTATATGTTTTGACAACTTCATCCCAAAAGTTTCTCAAGTAAATTCAGTATTGATTCCGATATTTGGATACAGCATATTACCAAGAATTGTCATGTTCGCCAAAGCACATTTGCACGTCCCACTAAAATGTCAGTTTCACCATCCTGTCTTTTGTTCTTGACAAATTAATCTCATATTCAATTGAATGGTTCTCCAGTTTTCTCAAGCACAGAAGGGAAAAAATCACTAATGGAAGAATAGCAGCTCATGAGCTACGGCACAAAACATCTATCCATCAGAATAGAGCAGGAACAAAAGTTGCTGTTAAGATTATTATTGAGCTTTTGGTCACTAGCAAACTGAAGCTATATAAACTCCAATACATTGTTAAGGATGTCAATATGGACATTATGTTTCGCATACTGCACATACCTTATACTTTCCATTGACCAGTATCACTCTTGTGGGATGCCATTCGGGATCCTTGAGGTACTCCTCCCACAATGAGCACAGTTCTGAAGCCCTCTCCTCTGCTTCTTCTTCGTTTTGGTATTTCTTCTTCATTGCTTCATAAAATGGCTTGTTATCGAGCTCTCCCATCCTCTTAATTCCAATAAATGATGAATTGGGAAATTCTTTCAGGCCCTGCAAAGTACCTGATTAGTCAAATGTCCAAAGCATGGGAAGAAATGCATGCGATGAAAAAATCCAGATAAGCTGGAACAGGCACCACCAACAGAGCTGAAGGTCCGGGTACAGCCAACAAGTCATTATAATCAGTAAAGCAGGACTCATCCACATCAAACATACTGAAATGTCTAGATAACAGTTACTGTTTCCATTCTCAGCAAGAGAAGGAAAACACATACATAAATAATGAACAAAGGAACCGTAAGTTGAGTCAAGAATAAGGAGCCAAGAAAATATAAATTTCAAAGCTCAAGTCCTTCTACATCTTTTCTATTGCTATTATCCTGTAAGTCTCGGACACTAACTACCAGACAGTGAAATTCACATGCATAAATATAATTTTCAACTTCCCTATCCAATCTTAGAAAAATAGGACATACTATATCCCAATACCGAAATCCCAAAGTGCCATTTTCATGTTTCTATAATCTGTATTGCAACCCTGCAAGAAAGCCAGATACTGGAGATGGCGGCCTTGTATGACTACTAGAAAAATGTATCTAGAAGAATTTATATCAAGATTACCAGACAGAACAATAAGAAAAGAAATTTGGGAAGAAGTTACATTAATCAATTCTTTTCGAGCATCCTGCAACTCATCATTGCTCTTTCTCTCTTTTATAATCAGCGTTTGGTTCAACTTCTCCCAATCCTCAAGTTCTCCTTCCTTTTCTTTCAACATTTTATGTAATGCATCCACCTTGTTCAAAACTTCCAGATCACCTTCATCTTCTATGTGCTTCATAACATTCAATGTCCCCCTCAATCGTTCAATTTCTAGCTCTATGGCCTGTTTTGTGTCCAGATCCTTTTCAAGTTGAATTATTCTCTTGTGCAGTTCTTCCTTTTGTTTCTGGAAAAAAAGAAAATGACACTTATGTGATCGTTCTTCTACATTTTAACTCATAAAACTGAATCACTTCAATTGCTTGCCAAAGAGAACTGATAAATCATTGAAGAGCATACCCTCTGCTCTTCCGCTAACCTCATAACTTTTTCATCAACTTTTCTTTGCTCCTCAGATGCAGCAGCAAGTAAACTGTTTTCAATAGCATTCTGAAAGACAACAATGCACATTTCATCAACCATGTGTCTTAAATAGCTAACAAATAGCACAGTGGCATAATGTTCAGCAAGGGGGAAAAAATGCTTTTCTAAGTATACAACAGCAGACAAACAAAATCCTTTTCAAGGAAGCATCAGATTGAAAAGCATAAGAAACAAATTTCAACAAAGAAAGGACAATGAAGTATAAATAGATGATAATTATGAATTAGGAAAACAATGTGGAGGGGAAGGGATCAGCAACACAAGCCAAACAGATGCTCTAAAGTAACTCATTGATTTCTCTGAAAGGGGACTTGTTAATCAGCATACACATGACAATCTTGGTGGCTCCTACTTCCTAGCATGCTCATCTCCTAATCCTAAATACATAGTTCTTGTTGATCCAAGAACCTAGAATATCTTATCTACAAAAAAATCAAATAAAATAAACAAAAAGGTATCTTGGTTTCAAATATTTTTTCCCGTAACGGTAAAATATTATATTTCTAATAATTGGCAGACTCTTGTTTGCTGATGTAGAAGTCTTTGCAATAGTGGTGACCATACTGTTTTATAATCTGTCTGGTATGGAAGATTTTCAGGTTAAGTCAGAGAAGCAAAGGAACTCCTATCTAGTGGTGGTACTTTTAGAATCATTGATTGGCAGTATGAGTTAACAACCTTGATCTCAAAGTATATGTTTACATTGAATGACAATAGCAAAAGAACTAGATAGAAAGAAGAGGAAAACCACAAATCAGGAAGACACATGCAAAAATTAATATATCAAATCTCACAATCTCTTTGCACTCCCCTCCCTCCCCCCCCCCCCCCAAAAAAAAAACAAAAAAAAGGAGTAACAGAAACGACAGAAACAAAACAACATTAAATTTTCTAAACCACAAGAGAAGTGATTATTTGAATACCCTCTGATGAAAAACTAATGGCAAAGCATTTAATGGAAAAGGGTACTGATGATAATTACTCTTCTAATATAAGCAATTCAGTACTTTTATAATAAGCAATTTTAAGTGGCCACCAAAAGAGAAGATTTGAACCTAATCATACCATTCAGGAAAGTGTACAAATTAAAAGGTTAGAAAAGGTACTTATCCAAATTTGAGAGGCAAGGGGGTCTTGGGCAGGCCCGTGGAATTGCCCACCTTGAATTGAGAAATTGAGATGACTTTCCATTGTAAGAGAGGAAGACACAGGGAAGTAATTCAGAGAACTTTTCTATGATACGTGAGGAAGAAAACAAGGAAGGTATTTGGAAAGAAAGGCAAATATCACTTGAATTGCCACCTTGAATCAGATGGCTTTCTTATGGTAAGAGAGCAAGACATGCTGGGAGTAATTCAGAGAGCCTTCCTATGGTAAGAGAAGAAGAAAACCGGGAAGATATTTGGAGAGGGACAAAAATCACCTAGTTGATTTATTTCGATCATTCCATTCAGAAGGAGCAGGTGGCAAGAAGGGGACCTTAGGAAGGTAAAATCTAAGGTAATATATTTTCCTGTGTAAGGGCATAAAGCAGCACTCATATTTGGCCTTTGGGCTTTGAGAAAGGCTTTAGTATCTCTTACCATAACTGGCAAATTCTGTTTCCATAGGCAGAGAAAACAGGACATCAGGAAAATAGAGAAATATGTAAGACTAGAAGGCAGCTTATCACAGGCACCCTTCATGTAGCTCTTTTTTTGAGTTGGGGTGAAGGTTTGGGGCCTGTTCACTTTCTTTGCAAATGGAGGCAGGTCCACTTTAAATCACAGGAAAAGAGACGACCGCATATGTAAAGCAATCCTTCAACGCTAAAGTAAAATAATAATAATAATAATAATAATAATAATAATAATAATAATAAATAAATAAATAATAAAAATAACACCCCAGCTTCTTTGTATGAGTAACACCAACTTGTGTTGTGCTCATTCTTCTTTTTCTTAAATAGTCCCAGAAGGGAGTTTCTTCACTATAATCTGCAGTAAAAGCAACTTTCTCTGATATCTTTGTTTTCCATATGGCTTTCCATACATCCTTCTTCTCTAATATGAAATGATAATGAGCAACAAACCTTATCGTATTGCTGCAATTTCTGAAAACCAAATCAAACCCTATCTGTCCTAGTGGCCTGATAATTCGTTTCACTGATTTCAGTGAACAAAAGTATTCACTGCCATCACCTCCTAATCTTGAACGCACCAGCAAAGATAATCCAAAACAGCCCCTTTCACAAAACTGACAAGGGGTGGTAGTTCAGGAGAAGGTAAAGCTGAAGAGTTAGTCCATTTGTGGTAATTGCAAATGCTTAAGACGTAACAGAGAGGCTCAAAGGATGGAGAATATGAAACCAGCAATGTAGAGGAACACATTCCTATTTATGTTGCACGGTAGATGGTGGAAATGCATGAAGATTTTGCTTTTGAAAAGTTACTACCATATGTCTTCTGTCCACATATCATAACTTGTCAACACATCTTCGACAAGTCACCATCCCAAGACAGCCCCCATCTGACCAACTGGATCTTCCACAGAAACAAGTTACCACTTTCAAGGGCAAAAAGTGATGAAATGTGTGTATTATATGAGATTCACCTAGCTGACCTTCAAATAATGACACAAACATCCTAGATACTTTCATCACTAAGACTTCACAAGAGGTTACCCCAACCATCAAACAAAGCAAGGAGAGCCATAAAACACCACAAGATCAACACTCGCCCATTCTTATTGGCTGACCCCAAGGCAGGGGAAGCCATTGTTGACATGCTCTCCTGGGTTCATCTTGTTTTCCTTGTCAATGCAGGACTGTCCTAATAGGCAGGTATCAGTAGAAAGTGACCAGCTTCATGTGTTATGATTGTTAATAAAAAACCATGTACATTAACATCACGTGTCAGTTGAGCATTAGACAACAACACATGAAGCTACCCCTACAGTGTAACTAGTGTTTTATACCCATGGAAATATGTTTAGGGTTGTTTTATTGTAGACTTGGAATCCAATACAACAAGAAGAACAGGTGACTATTTAAAGAAAGTTGTTTACCTTTTCAAGCTCTTCTAACAACTTTTTCCGATCACTTTCATTTTTAGCCTCACGTTTTGCCAGTTCCTGGCCTCGAAGTTCAAGTTCTCTCTTATGGGTTTCCAGTTGAAACTTCAACTTTTCATGGTCACTGAATATCTTCTGGAAATGTTCCCTCGCCGTGGATTGAAGCTTTTTTATTTCTGGAAATGCAATGAAGCATATTAGAATTCTAAAGCAAGCTAAATAAGATTCCCCTAACTCAGTTCCAAATAGCAGAAAGGGGACATGTACCGTCATTATAAGCTTGATGAAGCTTATCCTTTTCATCGACTAACATGCGCAGGGAACTCTCAGTCTCCTTGAATTTGCTTTTCATCTCTTCCAAGTGCATCTTCTTGGCTTCAATGACATTGGTCAAATTGTCCACGAGCTTACTTGTCTTTCGAGCTTCCTCTTCCATGATATCTGATATGGTTCTGATGTCTCCAATCCTACGAAGGTTCTCTCCAATAATGTTATCGGACTTGTAGTCATCAGCACGTGCAACCCAAGCATAAAGACCAGATTTTCGGGCATTATTTGCCATCCAATCTCTCTTGCCATGGTGATCACCTTCATAAGCTTTCTCAAATGACATAGCGTTATTGAAGCCAAACCAGTCTTTATGAAATTCCACAAGAGCAGTTCCTGAATGGCCCATGTAATTCCATAGAGGACGCACTCTGATAGGATTAAAACCCCTCTCTGTCAATTCATCCCTTAAATTGGTACCACTTTTACCTACACAACGCCCATCCCTAAAATCAGTTGGGATGTTTACAACAATTCCAATCCAAGGCCAGACAAACATCTCATCACGATCATGATCAGCCAGGGAATCAACCTCAGCTTTAGGCTGTGATGGACCAGCACCTACTGCTACTTCCTTCTCCAGGTATTTTGCCAGTGCAAGATGATTTGCTTTATCTCTTATGCTGCGCTTCTTTGAACTACAACTCCCCACACCACTTGCATGCTGCAATAGCTCCTTGTAGAGATAATCTCGCTTTCTTTTCTTGGGACAGTACGGGCAAGCAAAAGCTTCATCAGATAACTTTATTTCATGATTTCCACTCTTTAACTCTTCAAAAGATTTCTCTTCATATTCCTCAATTTCTGATTCACTTATGTCAGTGTCTTCTCCAGAGTTATGATGTGCTTCCATCACATCCATGATTACCAAAAAGAAAAAGATAACCTGAAGCATCAAATTTGGCGGCATGACTCAGCAATGAAAGGAAAATTCCACACAAGACATGCTAGAATTCATTTAGATTAGGAGAAAGAAACATCCAATTAGTGGAAGAACAATAAAAGAATAAAAGAATATCACAACAATTGAAAACAGAAAGCGTAAAAGAAAGAGAAAAATACTTCAGTCAGAGATCAAGTCGGGATATCGCGTCAATTAAGGAAGGGAAAAATATAGCATAAAGCCCAGGAGCAAAAAATCTGTTTTGAAGTTGGAAAATGATATAATATTGCAAGAATGAAAGAAGATCAAAGGAAAACCAAAAAGCACTATTTAGTACTAAAAAAAAGAGATTTGTCCGGCAATAAATCAACCAGCTGAATTTCAGATGCATAGATGAACAATTTAACTTCATCAACTACAAATGATTGATGTCGAGCTTTAAAATCCTGAACACACTGAATCATGTGCAGAATGTTTCTGAGGAACGAACATTTCAATTAGGAGTCAGAAAGAAACTATAAAATTAAACCAAAGTCCTAACCTTTTCCCAAAGAACGCAGGATCTGCTACTTGAAAAAGAAAATTAGACTACCTTTATGCTAACAACCTTACAGACATACACTTCCTCGTATATCCTGTGTCAAATGAGTATGGATTTTAAGGTTCCGGTATGCGAAAGCCCAAAAATCTGAAATTTCCGTAGCATGCAACAACTACATTTCACATTTAAGCACCAAAACACCAGATTTGAGACAGAAACTCCTGAAATTAATTTCCTATCACGTTGCTCACCATCCGCACCAACCAAATAACGCAGAAAACAACAAAATTTAAAATAACCGGAATATGCAATTCAATTGAAAGACAAGCATGTCCGTGAATGATAAATTACCAACAAAATCAGAAAAATTAGAACATCTACATAGAACCCACATAAAGAATGCAGTAGAAGAAAATAAATAATTTCAAACAGATAGAACTGCTTGGTTTTCTTACTCACCGCTTTCGACAGAAAACCGCTTAGTCAGAGAATCCTCCTTTTCCTCTTTTCTCCACTCTTGGGCATAGGGAAAATTAACTGAGGAAGAGTAAATGAAAGGAGAAATAGGAGTTTTCGAGGCTTCGGAGTGAGTGAAAATGAGAAAGTGGCTTTGGGTTTGATGAGCAGAGACAGAAGAAAACGACAGAATATGCCTGCAAAAAGTGAAAATTGATCCAGTACACTCCACAACGCTACGACAATGGAGTTCACGGTGCGGTGGCAGACGGAGGAGCTCAGAGCGCTCAGTGGGTGGGAATGACTGTAATAAAGAATGAGACTCGGTAAATGTTAATGGGCCTTTTTTGACTCCGGTGAGTCACGTGTTCGTTGTGTGTGCTACTGCATCATCTTGTCCTTGTTTCCAACTTCGAAGCCTTCACGGTAACTCCGCATTTTGGAGATGAAAATTTACGCCCTTTTGCTTTGCTAGTGTTATATCTTCAGAAATTTTTTATATAAATAATTTCCTTAATAAAATTCAATCGATAACACTGTATTAGTAGGAAGATATTAATTTAAGATAAAATTATAAAAATTTATTAAATATATAAAATTAGATGAATCTAAAAAGAGAAAGTATAATAAATTTGCGAGTATATAGTAATTTTTAAAAAATAAAAATTATATAAAATAATAATATATTTAAATTAAAGTGAAATTTTGATTTGAAATGAGAATGAAAAATTTTTATTCAAATTCTTATCCAATAAAAATCCAAGATAATATATATATATATACACCCTTTCTCAATTTCAAAATGAGTAGAGTAGAAAAGAATAAAAATTTATTATTTTTTTCAACTCTACCCTCGCTACAGTTTCTTTCTTTCTACTAATATGACCTAACTCTCTCTAATTACCAAAATAAACAAAGACTTAATTAGAGGTATTTTTAAAATTTTAATTTTAAAATTGTTTGAAATTTATGGATCCTTAATTCTTGTATATAAGTCTAAAATGATTTATATTGTGAAATAGATGTAATATTAAATATGCGGAGTTAGATGGGTCTAAAAAAAGAATATGATAAGTTGTGGATAGATGACCGTTTTTTTAAAATAAAAATTATATAAAATAATAATATATTTGAATTAAAATAAAATTTTGATTTGCGATGAAAATGAAAAACCATTGCTCAAATGTAACCTATGTGTTATAATAATTATGTTACCTGGGTTATTTATTTATTTTTTTGTTACTTACAGTTGTTATGCGTTACAATAATTACATTAGTATTTAATTTGCTTTCTTAAATAATAATCATCTGTGATTTTTTTCCCTCAAATATTACTCAGGTTAGAAACTTAAGGTAGTATTAATTTTTTTTATTTGTAAATTTACTCTTATTACTCTTATTCACTACTATTTTCCTAATTAATGAAAAAAAAAAGAAAGTCGTCTTATGAAGAGTAATATAGTCTTTTAACTTCAAAATAAATGTTATCTGATTATTTTTTAATATTTGTGTAATTTTTAAAGGGGATTATTATTTAGTGGAGGAGGTAGTATATGTAATATATAAGGGTAATTCACTTTTGTTATCCAAAAATTTGGCTATTTTATTAAATTACTATACAAATTTTAATATGGTTCTAATCGATGATCAAACTTTTAAATTTTCACACTTTTTTTTTTCTTTGGTTTATTTGATTATCAATCAACTTACTAAAGATATTTTTAAAAATGTTAATTCTAAAGGAAACATTTAATAGAGATGGTACAGTGAGAAATTTTAAAAATTTTGATATCAATCAAAATTAAATTGACGTTTTTATAGAAATTTAAAATTTGGAGAGTAAAATGATTTTTTTTTTTTTTTTGTTGGGGTTCTCTGCCCTGCAGGTTTTTACTCCTCCAACGTAGTGTTAAATAAAAACGAAAATTGTGGGAAAGATTCTCCCCTTTTTTTTCCGTTGCACGTGATGTTTTGTTTAAAAGGAAAATTGTGATATAAATTCTCATGCAAATTGCATTTCGTATCTTGCAAAATCTGTAATTATGCAGAAAAGTTATTTTCCTCAAGTCAAATGCCTATATTTTTACTTTTCAGTATACCTTTCCCCTTATTCAAAGCCAAAAAGAGAGAGGGGGCGACTACTTTATACGTACAGAGTAGTCTTTTGAGTGTAAAAATATAATAGAATTTTATTATTTTGATTATGTCAAAACTTCTCGTCTTTTATTATTTGATTATTTTTTTTGAAAAAAACACTACAACTTTTACACATGATGCAAATTGTAGCTTTTCAAAGCGAGTCATACTAAGGAATAGTTTATACTTGTTACATGTCGGTTGTATAAATTATAGAATATCAAAATCAGTTTTATGTGAGTGACAATTTTATTACAAATTGGTTTTGAATTATAAAATGAATAAAATAATCTTTATATTTATTCATATGAAATAATTTTGAGTAACTTCTCCTAACAATAGTTTAATAACTTTTTAAATTTCCATCTATATTTGTATATTTGTTATATTTATATTGTCATTTAATAATAAGAATAAATATTTTATTTTCGTACTAATGAAATCAAAGAGGAAAAATAATAATTTAATCGCACATAATTTCATGTACTCAGATTAATTTGATATTTATTCAAAAGATATAATTTTATTTAAAAGTAGACAATAAAAAATGAAATGAGATTTTAAAATTGAAAGAAAAGAATAACAGTTTTATCTAATTATAATAGATATTAATAAATAAGGGTATAGATTTAGCCCCTTCTTTTCAATATTCTATGGTTACCTCAAATGAATTAACATATTATTTACAAAAATAAATATACCTTCCGATACAAATTTACAACACTTCAATCAATAGCTAAAGAAGGTGCTACATGTGAGATTTTGTCATAAGATAATATTAGAAAATAAAGGAAATTAAAAATATTTAAAACACATCTTCGAATACAAACATATAAGTATTGTGAGCCCACGAACATTTCCTTATTTTTGGGCCTCATAAGCCTTGGGCTTCTATTTATTAGTGGGTTGGGGCTCATGTTTTAATAGGGTTAAGTGTTAATAATTTAAAGATAGTGGATTAAGTTGCAGTTATTAGTTAGTGTTTTTATTAATTACTCAATTGTAGCTTTAGGTATGATGTTTCTGAATTAGTTATGCTCTCTTTTTAGAAACTGTTCCAGAAAAAGAGAGGAACAGAGGGAGTGTAAAATCGGAGAAGGGGCTTCAGCCTACAACATTGAATCTTGGTAAGATAGTCTCCTTCTCGTTTTAACGGTGTCTATAACATAGGTTTTAGGTTGTCATGTTCTTAAATTGAAGTTAAGGTTATAGGGTTCTGAATCGGGAAAAATTAATTGGTGATTGAATTGTGATGTTTGGGTGTTAATTGAATGTGTATAGTCATTTGGAGGCTTGATTGGAACCTTTAGGAGGTTTTTCTCTAGAGTCTAAATTCTCTAGGTAAGGCAATTAGATTTCTTTATATTTTGGTTCTGGTAACTATTTTCTTCTAAATCAACTTTGTTTCTTAGTTTCTTTATGAAATTACTATTTTGATTATATGGAAATGGTATTAAGCATGATATGATAATTTGCTATTTCTATTATGGTTGTGTTTAACTGGAAACTATAAGTTTAAGCTAAGTTCAATTACGTTCTAGTTTTTTATTCATTAGGTGTTGAATGCTTGTGGGTTGTTTTGGTGGGAAATTCCCAACTTTATAAGCTATAAGGCCCTACTAGGGAGACACAATACTTAGAATAAGTTAAGGCCATTCTCCTAATAGGATATAATAATTGGGAGACAGATCAATTAAGCCAAATCAAGTCCTCAAGCATGAATCATTCTTGTGAGTTAATTTGAAAATTTAATTATGTAATATGTTGTGTTTAAACGGTTTTATGCATAAAATGGTGTTCTTATTTTGAAAGGATGATGGTTTGGGTTGCTACTTGAGGTCAATGAGTTGCAGGATGATTTTCTTTTGTTCTAGAACCTGTTGCTTTGCAAACCTCGATACCAACCGGTGTCTGTTCATCTTCTATCTAGCACAGTTATGCTCAGGAACTTGAGTCGTAATTCTCTATCTTGAACGACGCGATTCTTCCTTAAATATGGCATCGGGAAACTTGAAACGGCGCCTGTTTAGCTTTTCTAATGGCGCCAGTTAGCCTCTGTAGTTTATGCCAAAACTTTCTCTCACTCCCATAGTAGGCACCAGTTTCTCCTTGAAAATCTACCACCATTTTATTGATCGAATCCGGAACCGGTTCAATAAACTTTTAGGTGCCGGTTATGCGTCATCTGGTTTAGTATTGAGTAAGGCTAATGAAAATATTGTTTCACCCTCTTAGTTCTTAATCTTGAATTCCCTAGATCTTCTTATGGTGCAATCCACCCACTAAAACAAGTACTTTTATGCTTACATGAATTGATATAATGATATATGAAAACTATGTTGTTAACTGTTTTGTAAATGTATACAAGTAGCATGTTCAATTCCATTTCCAGGTAAGACAAATTTTCTTACTGAGCTAGTGAACTCATCCTTTATTTATCATTTTGTAGGTTTTCAGTTAGATAATGATGAGTTGGGGGAATAGTTTGAGATTTATGTTTTCTCTATGTTTAACTTTTGGTATGCTTGTTTTGGGAATAAAATTTTGTTAAGGATAAGTATTTATGATTTAGCTCTGTTTTGTAATTTTAGAGACAATATTATTGTTGCTTTTCAATTTATGGTAGAATGGTATGTTTTGGATGAGTAGCTATAAATAGTATGTTAAGGGTTCGACATTCCATTCTTAGGGTGTTGCCATGTCATCCTAAGTCTCGCGGCGTAACATTTAGTGGTATCAAAGCCTAGTTGGGTTATGTTTCTCTAAATTGAAACCTTTAGAAGAGTAAATATGGAATTGGGTGTTAACTTGTAAGTTTGAATTTGGAGAACGTAGTAGTATAAGTAATATTTACAGTTTTGTATATAGACGTTACTTATTTTATTAATTATTGCTTTTTTTTTATTGCTTTAGCACACAAGATTTGGGTTTTGTGATGGCCCGTGGTACAAGGAGGACAACTGAAGAAGGCACTAAGGACAGTGACAAGGACAGACCGGTAGCCACGCGAACTTGAGGGCAGAGTAAATAAGGGTCAGAGTTTGTCTACCACTGTATCAACGCCACATGGGGTTTCTGGTGAACTCTCTATTGGAACTCGTCTACCCCCATCTCCACCATTCATACCATCGTCTGTTACAAAGGCATCACCACCTGCTATAGCAAATCTTCCCGCATTCGTTCCAACAGCCATGCCTAGGCCTAGCATGCCGATAGACATGCCTACTGCTCTGCTATGGTGGCTCAAGAAATGCAGAGTCAGCAAATACTATAGTAAGAGCAAATGAGGGTTTAGCAAGAGCAGCTCAGACTGTAAGCAAAACAGCAGAAGTTGTAATGAGATTAGGGGCACAGATTTCAGAGGAATGACTTGGGAGCTAGGTCATTCTATGAGCGAATGAAAAAGATAGGATTTCCAATATTCAATTATATAAGAGGTCCAAAGAGAGCCAAGAAGTGGATCAAGGAGTTGGAGCATCATTTTGAGACCATTGAGGTCCTTAATGAGGTTAAACCAAATGTGGCTCTTCTGTTCTTGATAGGGGAAGCATTGAGATGGTGGAAATGAGTGAAGTTTATCTATTGTCAAGGCGAGGAACTATTCGTATGGGAAAAGTTCAGGCAAATATTTTTGAAGCAATACTTTCCAGACATTTTCAGGATAGAGAAAGAAAATTAGTTCTTTGAATTGGTGCAGATAGAGCAGATGAATGTGACTAATTACGCATTTAAGTTCAACTCCTTGGGAAAATATATACTTGCTGTTACTTGGGACCCTACCTCAAAGACCAACTGATTTGTGTATGGGATATTAATTAGAATTTGTGGAAGGTTATCTGCAATTAAACCCAGCACCTACAAGGAAGCTTATCAGAGGAGTTTGGACATTGAGGCAGAGTTTAGGAGATCTTATGCAAATAAGGATAAGAAAAGGCCCAGATTAGTGTTCAGTCAAGGACAGGGTTCATAGTCAGCAGTCAGTTAGGGACAGAGTGCTAGATCTGGGTTCAATTAGTGGTAGAGGTTTAAGTCTGTATCGATGGGTCAGTTTGATACAAAGAGGAGAGCTCTTCCTAGTTAGGCTACACTGGCCATATTAGGGGCACCGACAGTGAATTCTATGAGGTCTAAAACTTCTAATGCTAACACTTTATGGAAGGAATTCACCACTTGTGGTAAGAGATACTTGGGAGAATGCAGATGGGCTTTAGGTAGCTATTTTTGATGCAAAAAATTAGGTTATAAGATTGAGCAGTACCCCAGGCTAGCTTCAAAATTGACTCAAATAGCTGGTAGCACACAATAGCCTAAGACAGGGGATCAGAAACAGAAGATCAATGCTCGAGTTTTTGTCCTTACCCAAGAAGAGGCTGAGATAGTTGATAGTGTAGTGACAAGTACTATTTTAATTAATTTTGTGCCATCTGTAGTGTTATTTGATTGTGGAGCATTATATTTGTTCATATCCCAAAGGTTTGCTAAGGCTTTAAAATCAGATCCTACTCATTTAGTTAACTCATATAGAGTAGTTGTACCTAATGGCAAAGTATTGGTTTCTAACCTAGTACACAGGGGATATCGGGTAGTAATTGGAGATAAGGAGCTTGATGCAAATCTAATACAGATAAATATGGTTTTTGATGTGATTTTGGGTATAGACTGGTTAGCTAACAATCATGCTTTGGTGGATTACTGTGAAAAAATGTGGAATTTACTTTGCCTGGTAGAGCCATTTTCGATTTTTAGAGTAAAGGAAGGGAATTAGGCAAGAGATCTATGCCAGTGATTTTTGTAGTTAGGGCTCGTTGATAGGAGTTAAAATCATCATTATTTTCCTAGTTATTTGAGGTTAAATTGAGGCACTTTTAATACCATAACTAGTCATATTCCTTCATATTTGATATTTCTCATATAAAAATACTTTTCTATAATTTTATACAAAAATAGGTGAAATTTGGAGCTAATTGTATAATTTTTCAACACAGACCCAGCACCAGGCCAAGAAGGTAAAGCCGGTGCTGGTCTTACACTGGCATAGCAGAGGAATGCAGAGAAAAAGAAACGGGATAGAGCAATTGTAATTGAAATTGGAAAGGAAAAGGAAGCAATTAGCTTAAATGGCTCATAGCTAAACTAAAGGACAAAAGAAATACATTCGATGGGCTAAGGAAAGGAAAGTAAAGTGAAAAGGACATACACAATACATTCAGTAGGGCCAAGGAAAGAAAAGCAGAGGACAAAAGTTAAAGAAATTCGGTGGCTTGATGTAGACTCGGTTATTGGCTCAGCGAGCCGATTGCAACAAGAATAAAGCTTCATGGCTCGACAACAAATGGCGTGAGACTTCGGTGGCTTCCACACGGCTCAATGCAAATTCAAAGAAAGGGAAGCTTCTGCATATCTCAAATTGGAAGCCAAATTCCACAATTTCAATTCAACAAGAATTGTGCTTCAACACAAAACGACAAAAAAAGAATTCTCAAAGCCCAATTTCGCAATTCAGAGGTGGTGGACTCCTAAGCTTTATTTAGATTTTTATTTAGACTTTTATTTACTAATCCTTTTTTGTTTTGGATTTTTTAAGAAATTACTTCTTCTATACTTAGGATTCTTTTAGGAACTTTGTAAGCCTATAAATAAAGGCAAAATACATTTGAAAATGGGGTGCACAATGTAGAGACTTAGATATATTTTAGAGTGCATCACTAATATTTTCTCGAGAGGAATAAATCAAGGAGGATTGTACAAGAGGGTCTACGAAGGAAGAAGAATGAGGCTTGTCTATGAGTGCTTTCTTTTAACTTTATTTTCTTTTCTTGAACAATGATGTATTAATTGTTTTATTGTAATTTGACATTGTTTTCAGTATTCATGATTTTTAGAGTTACTTTGATCTTTTGATTAATTGATTGTTATTCTTGGTATTTAATTACTTATGCTGATTACAAGGTTAATTTGTTATTTCTTCTATTAACTTGCTTGCAAAAGGGGTTAATGGTGGTTTCAATTTATTAATTTCATATTTGTTGTCTCTTGACTTACTTGAAAAAAGGGGTTAATTTCTAAGAATTGGGTAATTGGAGGTTAATTGATATCTGCCAGAATATGGATTCATTGGTTAATTTCATGTTTTAAATTTGCCGAATATGAAATTTTAATCAAGGATTGTGTTTAATGCATCTTTTGGGTGAATTAGTTGAGACAGAATATGTGATACTAATTTGTCTAAAAGATAGTGATTTCATGGATTGAAAAATAAGTGAATCTATCTTAATCCTTCATGATGTAAAGAGAATGATTAGTTATGATAATAGTTAGGTACTGTAAGGTCATGTGTGTCAAAATAATAGTTTGAGTTACATAATTCTCCATTATTGACATGTATATATTCTTTTATTTTATTTTATTTTATTTTAATTCTTTTTCACTTTATTGAGTCGGTTAAACAATGAAAGAAAAGTGATTAAGGCATACTTGTTTCTTGAGGATCGACACTTGTTTTAAACCCTATGCTATGCTTAATGATGAGTACGCTTACTCATATGTGTAATTTGGGATTAACGTTTTAATTTAAACTTGATTGAGAATGTGTTTATTTTTATATGATGTTTATACCCAAATTCATACACATCAAGTTTTTGGCGCCGTTGCCGAGAAACAATATCATGAAAGCTTGGATTTCATTAATTTAACCATGGTTATATGTTCATACGTCTATATGTAAATATATATACATACGTTCCTTGTATGAGTAAGTGCCCTATTTTGTCATTTGTATAATTGTATTGTAATTTCGCTATATGTTGTAAATATGTATATAGGTATATACATGTTCATAATAACTCACTTGTTTTTGTATGTTTATATTTATTGTATATTTAGTTATTTAATTTTACTAACCTAATGTTAATGTGGAATATGTGTAATAATGGTATTTTTAATTTGTTGATTTTTACATCTATAATTCGGAGTTAATACTAACTCTTTTTATTTTTAAGTTTAGATTTGTGCTGACACGATATTTTAGACAGACTAAATTTATTTAAAATTTTTAATTGTAGTTTAATAATTAATTTAGGAATTCTTGTTTTTAAATATATTGTGGTCATGCATTCAATTAGGAAAGTTTTTAGCTATAAAAAAAAAAAAAAATCTTCTCGTTTTCTTTTTGTCCTTTTTCGTTTGTTCCCTTACCCTTTTCTTCCCAAATTTTTCTTAGTTTGTCTTTTTCTTTTTTGTTTCCTTTTTCTATGATTTTCTTGTTTGTTTATCTTATTTGTCTTGTTCTTCTATTTTTCTTTCTTCTTTTATTTTTTTCCCTATTCCCCTAGAATGATACTTTTATTTTTCACTCCTTCCTTTCATTTTCGTCTTCCCCTTCTTCTTCTTCACATTACTTTTCTTCTTCGATACATTATCCCCTATGAATTAAAAAACAAAAATTTTAGAGCTCACATGTTGGGGAACATAGTGGTGTAAAACTTTCTCAATTTTATCCTCTTGAATTTCTTGGCATTGTGTATATGTGTTTTTGAGGAAAAATTTACTAGACATGGACAAATCTTTGTTGAGTTTATTTGGTGGGACAAAAATATATAGAATCGATTGTAAGTCTTGTGATTACTTCTAAAGGTAAGCTATGTATTTTTTCTGAAATTTTGCCAACCTGGACATCTTGGAAAATAGAATCTCGTTGTGATATTTTGCTGTGATGATTGAAGATTGGTTGACATTGTACTTTTGCTATCTATGTTGGATATTCTTCTTGTTTTCTTTGAGCATCCAAAGTCTGGAAAAGTTCTTCACGAAAAAGTGAACCAATTGCAAAGTGGGTTTGGTTGAGACAAAGAGGATCTTGTGAGGCCTTTGGAGGTTGTGGTGGTCTATTTGGTGTTTTTTTTTTTACAATCTGGAGGCCCGTTTAGAGGCTCTACCTCGAGGGGGACTTAAAGGCTTTGACTTTCTATTTTTCTTCTCCCTTGATTTTTATTTTGTTTCAATTACTCTTTATGCTTTTACTTGTGTGTTCATCTTTTTATTTGTAGGTTGAATTTCGCTGCCAATAATTCTTCAAACTTCTTGAAGAATGAACTTATCATATCTTGGAGCTAATCTACACTCGGGGAGTATTGCTTAAACTTTCTACCTCTTTTCAATTTTGGTCCCATTGGAGATGCTTTATTGTGTTTATTTTTTGCCATTGAGGACAATGTCCAATTTAAATGTAGGGGAGTGGTTTGGTGATATTCTTGGTCCAAGTTTTTATCAATTATTTTAATGCTTTCTTGTTGTTGAGTTACTTTGGAATTTGAAATTGGGACAACCATTTTGCCATCTTGGAAAAAATCATCTTGGAGAAAATTTAATTTCTTTGAAAATTTGAAAGTTTGAAGATTTAGAGCTAAATTGAGTTTATTTGTTTATAATGAAGATATGATTTCCTTTTTAACTTTGGATATGGATTTGTTATTCAGTATGGTAGGATTTTATTAAAAAGGTAAACTTGTGTATTAAGTTAGATTTTGTTAAGTCTTGAGAATTTAAGTTAACCTTGGTTATATTTGGTATTTGAGTTTTATTTTATTCTTTGAGTTTGAATATGGATGATATGATGAAATAAAGGAAGAGCTGTTGATTAATTCTTGTATTATGGATTTAGAATTTGCTTAATTTTGAGTTTTGAATAAGGAACGCGAGAAGAAAAAAAAATTAGTTGAAAAAAAAATATATATGTGAAAAAAAAATTGAGTTGAAAAAATATGAGATGAAAAGAATTGAGCTGAAAAAAAATGCTCTTATTAATGATCGTTGAAGACCTTTAGCTGAAAAGGGGCTCAATAAAAGGAGAAGTAGCAAGTGTATTCGGTGCACTCTCTTGAGGCTATCTTGAAGGCAAAAAGGCAAGAAAGAGCAAAGAAAAAAAAATGTTGAAAAATTACTAGAGGAAAAAATGATGAGTGATAATTGTAAAGGGGGCCAATATGGTTTGTGAAGAGAAATCCATTCACTTGAGGCTATCAATTCCCAAAGTCATAGAAAAAAAAAGAAGAGTGGAGTATTTTCCTTATTTCACTAACTCGAGTTTTGTAAATTTGGGTTTATAATTCTTGAATTGGTTATATGACTTGACTTGTATGATTTATGTTATCTATGTTTTTGCCTGAGAAGTGGAATAATTTTCATGTACTAGATATAAGTTTGTTTAACTTAACTTTGATGGCCTTGGGATTATTTGATTTAATGTATGAGTTTACAAAGGTTTTTAAATGGTTGAATGAATGAGAAGTGTTTATCTAAGATTGAAAAGAATTATGGCATTATTATTGATGAATATGAAAAGAAATAAATCATTTTGAGTGCTTTGTTTAAATATTTACTTGAGGACAAGTAAAGATTCAAGTGTAGGGGTATGTGATAGATTCACTTGATGTGTATGAAAAGGGGTTCAAAAACTTCATGTGTATGAATTTGAGTATAAAATAAGCACATTCCCAATCAATTTTAAATTAAAACGTTAACCCCAAATTACACATATGAGCAAGCGTACTCATCATTAAGCATAGTCATAAGGTTTAAAACGAGTGTCGATCCTCAAAGAACAAGTATGCCTTAATCACTTTTGTTTCATTGTTTAACTGACTCAATAAAATGAAAAAGAATAAAAAGAAAAATAAAATAAAATAAAAGAATATATACATGTCAATGATGGAAAATTATGTAACTCAAACTATTATTTTGACAAACATAACCTTACAGGACCTAATCATTATCATAATTAATCATTCTCTTGGTATCATGAAGGATTAAGATAGATTCACTTCTTTTTCAATTCATGAAATCACTATCTTCTAGACAAATTAGCATAACATATTCTAGCTCAACTAATTCACCCAAAAGATGCATTAAACACAATCCTTGATTAAATTTTCATATTCTGGCAAACTTAAAACATGAAATTAACCAATGAATCCATATTCTAGCAGATATCAATTAACCTCTAATTATCCAATTCTTAGCAATTAATCCCTTTTTTCAAGCAAGTTAAGAGACAACAAATATGAAATTAATGAATTGAAACCACCATTAACCCCTTTCCAAGTAAGTTAATAGAAGAAATAACAAATTAACCTCGTAATCAGCATAAGTAATTAAATACCAAGAATAACAATCAATTAATCAAAAGATCAAAGTAACTCTAAAAATCATAAATACTGAAAATAATGTCAAATTACAATAAAATAATTAATACATCATTGTTCAAGAAAAGAAAACAAAGTTAAAAGAAAGCACTCATAGACAAACCTCTTTCTTATTCCTTCGTAGACTGTCTTGTACAATCCTCCTTAATTTAATAAATTCCTCCTTAATTTGAATGATTTTGTGTTTTGCTCCTTGAATTCATCCATTTCCTTGTATTTTGCCTCTATTTATAGGCATAAGAAGTGCCTAAATTCGTCCCTCTAGGGTTTCTGGCCGAATAGAAGTAGGAAAATACTAAAAATCTGCAAATTGCCAAATATGCGTATTAAATTGAGGCACCACCTCAGTACCAATGCATAGCCGGTGCTGCCTGTCCTGCCTTGGGCCGGTGCCGGTTGTGGTCTGTTTCTCTGTTCGTTCGTCGATTTTTCTTGATTTTCATGCCAACCCTTCCAGACTGCAGCCGTCACCGCCTCTGAGCTCCCAACCGGCGTCGATTGTGTTCTGTTCAGCTCTGTTTCATCGATTTTTTATCGTCTCAAAGTACGTGCCAACAACACGTGGCCGACGCTAGTTCTCCTGTCCTGGCCGGCGCCATCTCTATTCTATTTAGCGATGTTTTTGCCTTATTTTACCCTTAAAATCTGAAATACTGCACAAAATACCTTTTCAAGAGTAAAATATCAAATATGAAGGAATATGACCAATTATTGAACAAAATGTATCACAAAATAACCTCAAATAATTAGAAAATATATGACTAATTTAGGCCCTATCACATTTCCCTTTACCCCAATTTCAGGGAGGTAATTTATCATTCATTCTAAGAAATCCTTTGAGGATATTGACGAATTCTATCCTTCACCCCAATTTTAGGGAGGTAACTTGGTATTTGTAGAAGCATTGAAAAGTAAGGATTTCCCAATCCCATCTTTAAGAACTCAAATACTTAATTTAAAGGGGAATTTTACTTGTAAAAAACTTCTTTTGAAGGGTTAATTGGTGCTTTCAAAGTTGATGCATCCGTTAGATACCCTGTGCACTCATATATTGAAAAAGATATTTATGTGTCTGAAGAAATGTTAGAGAATGAGGTTTGTGTGTTTTGCTTTGCTGAGACAAATCGTTTTTATGAACCTCCTATTTTTCAAAATCCTCCATTCTTTCTACATTTATTATGCCTACTTGGAGCCTTAATATCTTTTCCAAAAGGATTGATGAGAGTGGATGATGAGTGTCAAAAGTTTTTCTTGTATTTTTATTTTTTTATTTTAGTTTTTTCTTTAGTTTGTTTTCTTTCATTTAGGTATGTTTTTATTTTATTGTTATTTTCCTTGTGCTTTTATTTGTATTTTATTTTACAGGAATAAAGTCCTTTTAGACAAGCCCTTCTTTTTACCTCAAGTTTGGATATCTATTGAAGCATTATTGTACTTGGGAAGTATTACTTAAATTTTCTACCCCTTTATTATTTTTGATCCATTTGGAGATGCTTTCTTGTGTTTATTTTTTGCCAATGAGGACATTGTCCAATTTAAGTGTGGGGGAGTGGTTTGGTGATATACTTTGTCCAAGATTTTATCAATTTTATTTTGGGCACAAAGTTTGGAAAATTGGAGATACCCTGTCATGGAAGTATTATCATTCTTATCTCTTCTCCTTTATATTTTTGGTCTCGTGGCAATAGTTCCTTGCTCTATTTGTTTAGCCATTGAGGACAATGTCCAGTTTAAGTGTGGGGGAGTGGTTAGAATGAGAATTCTAAATTCTTCTTTGAACCTTTGAGCAAATTTTCAAAAATTTTATAGATTTTTATTTAACTTTCAAGCTATATTTTTAATGTATGTCTTTATGATGGATTATAGAGCATATGTTCTAGATCATTTATGGCTTATGCATGACTTTTTGCACACACTTGGATGAAGTAGTTCTTGATCTAATGCTTTGCATTGTTCTTAAACTTGGTTTTCTACTAAAATTCATAGAACATTCTAGAACTTACTTGAATACCTCTTAAGGCGAAATAAGAAAGACAATCATGATTTAGCTTAGGGATGACGATGATAGCCTTTCTTTGGATAGTTTGAGCTTTTCAAGCCTACCTATTGTTTTATTATCCTTAATGCCTATTTTGAGCCTAAATTGTTGATTTCTTTCATTAAAACCCATCACAATACTTTGTCCATTACTTGTTTCTGAGAGTTTGAATAATTTTCCAAATCTTTATGCTCTTGATAGATGAAAGTATGTGTAAGAGAATGATGAGCAAGAATACTCGAAAAAGATCATGACTTGTTACTTTCAGTCGTGTATCAATAGTGAATTGAGCTGGAAAGAGAAAAAAAAGAAAGAAAAGAAAGAGAAGAAAAAGAAAAGAGAGATTGAAAACAAGAGAAGAAAAGAAACAGCTGCTAGAAAAGATGGAAAAAAAGAAATTGAGAAAGAAAAGAAAAGCAGCAGTAATAGTGAAAAGAAGAGAGAAAATAAAGAAAAGAAAAACTTTTGAAAGGAAAAGAGAGACGAAAGATCACAAGAGGAATGGTGATTGGGTTGTAAAAGTTGAGTTCATATTAAATCTTTGACACCATTGTTGAACATTTGAGTGATCTTGTGAAAAATAAAGAAGAATTGATGAAGGAAGTGGAAAGAAATAGAGAAGAGTTGATGAAAAAAAAGGGAAAAAAAAAAAGAAAGAGAAAATGCAGGATTTGCTTGAGTTGAGTTGTAATTGCTGAATAAGGTTATGGTTTGATTGATTTCTGGAATAGGAGAGTAAGAAGAGTTTGAAAATTATTGATTCATTTGTTTATCCTTTTCTTGCGAACTCTCAATTTCTTTGATTTTTGATTCTCTTATATCATTCATTTGATAAGCTACATTACAAACCTTTAGCCTTATATTACAAGCTGGAAAGTCCTACTTGATCTAAGTAGAACCATGATATGTCTCGGATTAGTGGAGAGAGTGTATGAAAGGTAAGCCTATGGAATGCATATTCTTTTTGAACTAAATTCTTTTCAATGGTTTGAGAATATTGTGAACTCCTAAGATGGTTCTACTAAGTCATTTATCACTTACACAAGTCTTGCATTTGTTGTGAAAGATATAGTAGCATGTGTTTTATGTTCTTGAATGAAAAAAGTATTAGAGATATTGTTTTGAAATTGATTGAGTAATTTGATGAAACTTTGTGTTTTCCTATTTGTCTTTGATACTTTGCTTGAGGAATATGATAGGGGCTAAATTAGTCATACTTTTTCTAGTTATTTGAGGTTCTTTTGTGATATATTTTATTCAATAACTAGTCATATTTCTTTATATTTGAGATTTTACCCTTGAAAATGTATTTTATTCATGATTTCAGATTTTTGGGGTAAAACGAAACAAAAACGTCGCAAAACAGATTAGAGGTGGTGCCAGCTGGGATAGAGGAACCGGCGCCAGCCATGCATTGATTGCACGAATTTCGAAGCGACAGAAAATTGGTGAAATAGAGCGGAACAAAGTGGAATTAGCGCCGGCTGCATTTTGGAATATATTGTGCGGAATTTAAAAAAAAAATCGACGAACAATTGGAGAAACAGAATACAACAGGTGCCGGCTGTGCCCTGAAGTTAAGGCGGTGCTTTGATTTTCTACGCGATTTTTGATAATTTGTGGAGTTTTAGTATCTTCCAACTTCTACTCGGCCAAGAACATTACACCAACGAGTTTAGGCACCTCCCAAGCCTATAAATAGAGGAAAAACACAAGAGAAAATGGGAGAATTTATTGATCATCACAGAAAATCACTCAATCAAAGAAGGCATTCTTCAATTCAAGGAGGGTTGTGCAAGAAGGTCTTCAAAGGAAGAAGAAGAAGGCTTGTCTATGAGTGCTTTCTTTTACTTTGTTTTCTTTTTATTGACAATGATGTATTAATTGTTTTATTGTAATTTGACATTATTTTAGATAGTCATGATTTTTAGAGTTATTTGATCTTTTGATTAATTGATCGTTATTCTTGATATTTGATTACTTGTGCTTATTACGAGATTAATTGGTTGGGTCTTTCCATTAAGTTGCTTGGACAAAGGGGTTGGTGGTAGTTTCAATTCATTAGTTTCATATTTATTAGTTCTTAACTTGCTTGGACAAAGGGGTTAAGAGTAAGGACAAAGTAATTCAAGGTTAATTAATGTCTGCCAGGATAGGGATTCATTGGTTAATTTCTTGTGTAATTTACCAGGAATGGAAATTAAATCAAGAACTATGGTTAATGCATCTTTTTTGGGTAAGACTGGTTGAGACAAGATACGTGATGCTAAGTTACTTAAAAGATAGGGATTCATGGATTGGATAAAGAAGTGAATCTATATTATCTTTCATGATGCCAAGAGAATAATTAGTTATGATAATGATTAAGTGCTTTAGGATCATGTTTGTCGAAACAATGATTTAAGTTACATAATTCTACATCCTTGACATGTATATATTTCTATTTTTTATTTCTTTTTTATTTATTTTTCGCTTTATGGAATCAGTTAAACAATGAAAGAAAGGTGATTAGTGTATACTTGTTCCTTGAGGATCGACACTCGCTTGAATCCTATGCTATATTAATAATGAGTACGCTTACTCATATGTGTAATTTGGGGTTAACGTTTTAATTTAAACTTGATTGGGAATGAGTTTAGTTTTTATATGATTTTTATACCCAAATCCATACACATCACTCTAAGAGAAGTTAGGGTGATTTTTTCAACCAGGATTTTAAGTAGAGCTATAGGGATTGTTACCTAGACGACCATTACCTTCAAAGGCTGCTTGTTCTGTGGTTTCTTGGAGTGAACCCATATCTTAGCACTAATGATTTGGTTACCCTTCTCCACAGAAATCACAACTTACATTTAGCACTTGGCCTTGAGGCATCACCATTTGTTCCATCTTTTGAGTTAAGGCTTCCATCTTAGCTTCCAAAGCTGCCACAACATCTATTTTGTGCACTCCTTGCATACAAACTCTAGACTTTGTACTTCCCCAAAAATAGTTATTAGAAGTCAAATTTTCAATGAGGTCGAATACCTTTTCTAGAGTTTTATGATTGATGGAACTCCCCTGCAAAAGAGTCCACCACTTATCGTGTTGCAAATGTAAGGCCATTCAGAAAGATGAGCATCTGCATTCCTAGTTCAAATCCATGATGTGGGTACTTTCTCAACATCTCCTTAAACCCCTCCTAACTTTCATACAAAGATTCAAAATCTAACTTTTGGAAGGCAAAAATTTCGTTTCTGAGTTTGGATGTCCTAGCTGGAGGAAAATATTTGGCAAGGAATTTTTTAGTTAGGACATTCTAAATAGTGATGGAACCTGTAGGTAAAGACTTTAACCAAGATTTAGCTTTATCTCTCAAAGAAAAAGGAAAAAATCTTAATTTTATGGCATCTTCAGAAACACCATTCATCTTAAAGGTATCACAAATTTCAAGAAAACTAGCTAGGTGGGTATTGGGGTCTTCTTCAGGTAGCTCATCAAATTGGATCATATTTTGGACCATCTGGATGATATTGAGCTTTGTTTCAAAATTATTTGCATCCACCCTAGGTCTAGTGATATTCAAACCCGTGCCTGAGATTGCAGGTTTCACAAAGTCATCCATGACCCTCTTATTGTTTCTAGCATTGTTGTTTTGAGCACTGTCCATGTCTGCGATTAAGTTCCTTTTGATTGTCTGGCGGATATTTGACAATGTCTTTTCGATTTTAGGATCAAAATCTACTATATCGTCTTTAGATTGTCAGGTCATGTACCAATGCTAGCACCTAAAAAAGAAGAAAGTTAGATAACGAAATTCACAATTCAAACAAAATTACAAGAACAATTTAGTCAATTAAACATTAGTCAAGGTTAGTAAATTAAATTATAAAAATACACAATATACAAAAGATGGCACCTTTCTGCACAAAGAACAATGGTACAAATTTACATAGTTACATATTTACATATTTACATGGTTAAATCAACAAAATCCAAGCTTTCATGATATTATTCACCGGCAATGGCGCAAAAAACTTGATGTGTATGAATTTGAGTATAAACATTATATAAAAATAAGCACATTCTCAATCAAATTTAAATTAAAACGTTAACCCAAATTACACATATGAGCAAGCGTACTCATCATTAGGCATAGCATAGGGTTTAAAAAGAGTGTCGATTCTCAAGGAACAAGTATGCCTTAATCACTTTTCTTTTATTGTTTAACCGACTCAATAAAGTGAAAAAGAATAAATGAGAAAATAAAATAAAATAAAAGAATATATACATATCAAGGATGGAGAATTATGTAACTCAAACTATTATTTTGACAAACATGACCTTACAATACCTAACCATTATCATAACTAATCATTCTTTTGGCATCATGAATGATTAAGATAAATTCACTTCTTTTTCAATCCATAAAATCACTATCTTTTAGACAAATTAGCATCACATATTCTGTCTCAACTAATTCACCCAAAAGATGTATTAAATACAATCTTTGATTAAATTTCTATATTCTGGCAAAATTAAAACATGAAATTAACCAATGAATCCATATTCTGGCAGACATCAATTAACCTCTAATTACCTAGTTCTTAGCAATTAACCCATTTTTCAAGCAAGTTAAGAGACAACAAATATGAAATTAATTAATTGAAACCACCATTAACCCCTTTTCCAAGTAAGTTAATAGAAGAAATAACAAATTAACCTCGTAATCAGCATAAGTAATTAAATACCAAGAATAATAATCAATTAATCAAAAGATCAAAGTAACTCTAAACATCATGAATACCGAAAACAATGTCAAATTACAATAAAACAATTAATACATCATTGTTCAAGAAAAGAAAAGAAAGTTAAAAGAAAGCACTCATAGACAAGCCACCTTCTTCTTCATTTGTAGACCCTCTTGTACAATCCTCCTTGATTTATTCATCTCGAGAAATATTGGTGATGCACTCTAAAATATATCTAAGTCTCTACATTGTGCACCCCACTTTTCTAAGGTATTTTACCTTTATTTATAGGTTTACAAAGTTCCTAAAAGAATCCTAAGTAAAGAAGAAGTAATTTCTTAAAAAATCCAAAACAAAAAAGGATTAGTAAATGAAAGTCTAAATAAAAATCTAAATAAAGCTAAGGAGTCCATTGCCTCTGAATTGTGAAATTGGGCTTTGAGAATTCTTTTTTTGTCGTTTTGTGCCAAAGCACGATTCTTGTTAAATTGAAATTGTGGAATTTGGCTTCCAATTTGAGATGTGCAGAAGCTTCCCTTTCTTTGAATTTGCATTGAGCCGTGTGGAAGCCACTGAAGCCGCACGCCATTTGCTATTGAGCCATGAAGCTTTATTCTTGTTGCAATCGGCTCGCTGAGCCAACAACCGAGTCTACATCAAGCCACCGAATTTCTTTAGCTTTTGTCCTTTTGCTTTTCTTTCCTTGGCCCTACCAAATGTATTGCTTTTGTCCTTTTTACTTTACTTTCCTTTCCTTGGCCCATCGAATGTATTTCTTTTGTCCTTTAGTTTAGCTGCAAGCCATTTAAGCCAATTGTTTCATTTTCTTTTCCAATTTTAATTGCAATTTCTCTGTCCCGTTTTATTCTTTTTCTCTGCATTCCTCTGCTATGCCAGTGTAAGACCGGTGCCAGCTCTACTTTCTTAGCCTGGTGCTGGGTCTGTGCTGGAAAATTACACAATTAACTCCAAATTTCACCTATTTTTTTAATAAAATTACAGAAAAGTATTTTTATAAGGGAAATATCAAATATAAAGGAATATGATTAGTTATGGTATTAAAAGTATCTCAATTTAACCTCAAATAATTAAGAAAATAATGATAATTTTAACCTTTATCACTCGTAAAAACTTATAGAAAGGATGTAAAGCATACTTAGCATGCGTAGTGGATACAAGAAAGTAAGAACCGTGAATAGAGGATATACCAATTGTAATAAGTATGTTTCCAAAAGACTTGCTAGGTGTACCACCAGAGAGAGAAGTCGATTTCAAAATCAACTTAATTCCAGGAACTGGACTAATTTCAAAAGCACCGTACCACGTGACACTAGCTGAACTATGAGAATTGAAAACACAACTTCAAAAATTATTGGACAAAAAAAGTTTATACGACCCAGTCAACTCCATAGGGTGCACTTGTCTTGTTTGTGAAGAAAAAGAACGGGAGTATGAGGATGTGCATTGATTATAGAGAAGTGAACAAGATAACGATGAAGAACAAATACCCACTACCTAGGATTGATAATCTATTTGACCAGTTGAAGGGAGTTGAGGTGTTCTCCAAGATAGATTTACGTTCTAGGTATCACCAATTGCGAATCAACTATGAGAATATAATGAAGAGTGCTTTCAGAACTCAATATGAACATTACAAGTTCTTAGTCATGCCTTTCAGTTTAACTAACACACCAGCAACATTTATGACATTGATGAATCAGGTTTTCAAGGATGAACTGGATATGTTCATGATGGTGTTCTTTGATAATATTTTGATATATTCCTTATATGAAGAAATGCATCAAGAACATTTAAAGGTGGTATTGTAATGATTCAGGGAACAAAAGTTGTTTGCTAAATTCAACAAGTGTAAGTTTTGACTGAAGAATGTTGGGACATGTGATTTCTGAAGAGGGAGTTTCTGTGGATCCTAAGAAAATCGAAGCAATTGTTGACTGGCCCAAGCCAACTAGTGCATTAGAAGTTAGAAGCTTCTTGGGATTGGCTGGTTACTACTGGAAGTTCATGGAGGATTTCTCTAAAATTACTACTCCATTAACTCAGTTAACTTAGAAGAGAGTCTAGTTTAAGCGGAGTGAAGCTTGTGAGAAGAGTTTTCAAGAGTTGAAGAACTTATTAACATCAGCACCTATTCTGGTATTACCGTCTGAGGTTGGAGGATTCAATATTTACAGTGATGCTTCGAAGAATGTTTTATGTTGTGTATTGATGCAAAATGGATGAGTGATAGCGTACGCTTCCCGCCAGTTGAAGCCCTATGAGCAGAATTACCCAACTCATAACTTGGAGTTAGTAGTAGTGATTTTTGAATTGAAGATCTGGAGATATTATCTATACGGAGAAATGTATGAACTTGTCCAGATACAGCTAAAAAACTTAGTGTATTAGATCCAAAAAAATTGTAGGGGCATTAGTCACTCTAAATGGCATTACCATGAACTTGTAGTGTCCATATCTTGTGTTGAAAGCAGTTTTAGGGATGTTTTCCTCCTTAATCCGCACTTGATAATATGCTTGCAAAGATCTAACTTTGAAATAATAGCTTGAGCCTTGCAACTGATCGAACAACTCATCAATTAAGGGTAGAGGATATTTGTTCTTGATTGCAAGGTTGTTTAATCCCCGATACACAATCTCAGAGTTCCATCATTCTTCTTGACAAATAGTACCGATACTCCCTATAGTGACATGCTCGGTCTAATATAATCTTACTTCACTAATTCTTTCAATTGCTCCTTCAACCCTTTCAGCTCTATTGAGGCCATTTGGTAAGGCGCCATTGATATAGGTTAAGTTCTAGGAATCAGATCTACTATGAACTTAACCTCCCATGTTAGAGGAAAAGAAGAAAGTTCAATAGAGAAAACATTCGAAACTTCCTTTACTACCTCAGTATTCTACAAGGTACACTGATCATTGGGTTATTTAAAAGGTAAGCTAGGTATCTTGTGCATCATTTCTTGAGCAGTTTTCGAGCCTTAGTGCCAGCAATCATGAACTTCAGTTCCTTCACTCATTTCCCATTAAACTCAATTACATCACAACCAGATCTTACAAACTGTACCATCTTAATCTTACAATCAACTTGGGTTCCATTCTTTGCCAACCAATCCATACCCAAGATCAAATCATAGTCGTCAATAGGTAAAATTATAAGGTCTGCCTTTAAAATTTCTCTTCCCACCTTAACTTCATAGTCCTCTATCAATTTCCTAACTTCAACCATTTTCCTCAAGGGGGAACTCACTAATAAGGTGTAGGGTAGTTCCTTCATTTCCCAATCCAATGATATGCACAATCTTTACTCATATAAGAGTGTGTGGATCTAGAGTCTATTAAAACATTGACGAAGCGTCTTTGGATAGAGAGCATACCTTCTACTATTGCTGCATCTGCTCTAACTTTATCCTAATTCAAAGCGAAAACCTTAGCCTTCATTTGCGGTTTTTGTCCTCCTCTTCTAGTAGTCCTAACGGCAGCACTCTTGTTGGTGCCAATGGGTTAAGTTGGGACTTCTTGTCCAATCCTTAGGGGTTTGGGGCAGTTATTCCTCAAGTGAGCAGGATCCCCACAATTGAAGCATCTTCTAGGTACCCCTTTTGACCAGCAATCCTTTTTCACATGTTCACGTTTCCCAAAATACCGACAAATAGGAACATTCTGCATAGGGCCTGGTATGGGCATTCAAAGCTACTTCCTTTTGTTTCCTCACTGCATAGGACCAGTGGGTCATTTGTTATTTTGAGGCCTCACTGGTTGGTGAGATTGTTGGAAACAACAGTTCACCAGTCAGTGCCTATCTTTATTTTCAGTTTGGGTTGCAGCATCTACTATGGTAGTGTAAGTTGCTAGTGGAGATAGTGCTAAAGACTTCCTTAGATCTTGTTTAAGACACTTCATGAATTGCTGAGTTTGCTTCTGCTTAGTATCAACCAAGCATTTACAATACTTGGACAATTGAGTGAATTAAGTCGCATATTGAGCCATGCTCCATTATTTCATAGTTTGGAATTCATCCTCTCTCTTCTCCACTATCCACTGTGGAATGTACTCCTCTCGGAAAGCTTCAATGAAATTGTTCCATGTCCAATCCTGATCCATCATTTCCTAGTCTTCCTACCCGCACTGCCACCATGTACAACTGGGTCCCCTCAGCCTAAAGGCTGTAATTTCACCGTCCTTTTTTTAGTGTAATACAGAGTTGAGAAGATGTCTTCCATCTGCTCGACCCACTACTCAGCCTTCTCGTCTTGCTCTAGCTCACTATAGAACATGGGAGGTTGGAACTTAAGCAAGCACTCCAATGCTTCGTCTTCTCCCTTAGTGATTTCTTCTCTACCTTCTCGGTTAGGTTTTGAAGAATAGCAAACATTTTATCAAAGGCTTGCCCCATTGTCACCTCTCTAGACTCCTCAGGAACTACCTCTTGCTCTTGTTCATATTTTTTCTCCACATCAGGTATGGACTGTCACATTTGCCCAAAGTCCGAGGTTGATGACTCACTCTCTTGAACAGTCCTGCTTCGCACTGTAGTTCTACACCTCAGTGCTATCTACTACCATATTATACCCATCATAAAGGTTATCAAGGGAAAAGATCACGCTATGCGAATGAGTAATTAATATGTCTAAAGTAACATGCAATTTATTTGGAAAATAAATATTGCATATAATACTCAGAATAAAATAGATAATCAGATAAAAATCATGCTTATATTCATCAAATCAAACTTGTACAAAGTAAGGAAGTATCCTACAAGGTGCTCTTTTTATTTCAACAATTTAAAAAAATTTAAATAAAGAATTATTTTTGAAATAAATAAATAGATAATTAAAACAATCATCTGCATCATAAAAATAAACACAGCAAGTCTTTATAAGCTCTAATCATAATTAGAGTCATTGAAATCCTCAGAAGTATCAAAGGCAAGCTCCACAATCCATCCTACAATGCTATTAGGATGTCTTGCTACATAATCACTTGCAAAGCCAAAAGATTTAAACTTCTTCCTAGGTCGGCCCAAATCTATCCCAACAACTCCCTTACCTTTCAACTCCACTCTCAAAGTCACATCACGTAGCTTCTCCATAGCTAACATCAATGTACTCTTAGGTGCAGGCCTTTTAACATCAAACTCGTATAAGTCACTCCCCAAAAGCATCGGGATTCCCTCTTCTATAGATGGGATCGCAGGTTGTGTCAACCTCTTCCCCTCCTCACCATCAACCACAACTATTCTCTCATCTTCCTCACCACCAAGCTCAATTATTCCCTCTTCTTCCTCACTACCAAGCTCGCCTATAGTGCCCTTGCCCTCACCTACGGGCTTATCTATATCCGCCTCATCACTACTACTAACGGTTGGATAGTATGCCCACTAAGAATATATTTTTGATATAATTTTGATTAAATTAATAAAAGTTTTATTCTTATTAATTGTTTGTATTTTTCGCATTTGATTTTGTACACGATTTTGTTGGAAAAGACCTATTGTATTTAAGTAAATGATCTATGTGAATGGAGGTCTTTCATAGTAAGGTATGTACGGTTTACTTAACACATAAACTATTATTCTTAACTGGATGATAAGAATGTGAATCTCACCATAATAAGATTATTATGTTATGAATACCAAATGGAAAATATTTTACCTTTAGCCAGTGAGTAGTCCTCTTCCTTCATAATATAAGTGTATTTCGAATACATAGAACTAGATCGTAGTACTAGTTTCTAAAAGTATTATTTGGTAGAAACTTAGACTATTACTACTACAGTGTGGACTTATACCCTATGGTTTGAGTACGGGTTGGTGGTCTGGAGAAGTTGGAAGTATATACTTTGGTATACTATAGTTGAGGTTCTATCATAAGACCAATATACTTGTATATTAGGTATATGTGACTAGTTAGTCAAGAAAGACTTGTATAAGATAACTTTTACGCTATATCACCCCTTGTGACTGTTCGAATAATCTAAATATCCAGGACCTTAGGGAATATAACTTGGATGTTTGCTTTAGGGTAGTTTCCTTAGAAAACGAAAACATTCCAGGAAGTCGTGGATCATTGGACTAGAGGTCTAAAGATGGTAGGTATCATTTAGAGAGGTGTTAATACACTCTTCCACTCTAAATATACGGTATTACGTAGAGAGGTATATTTGTCATTACACATATAGGTCGGAGACTTTGCTAACACAACATTATCCTTAGGGTCAATATTTTCTTATGGTGATATTAGGAAATATTTAAAATTCTAAATACAGTCATTTATATAGTAGGAGTATTTTGGTTATTTTAATAACTAAGGCGATGTGTCTTTTTGTCCCCGAAATAGTCCGTAAGTCCTAATTAACTTTGGGCTAAGGAAATGATCTTAAACAAGTATGAGTTTTATTTTATTCAGGAATTTTAAATTTAATTATTAGATTATAATAAAATAAAAGGCTCAAAGAGAGAGTAAAATTGTTTATTTAGTTTAGTTGGTTAATTAATTAATTATTCAGGGCTTGAGCCCAGATTGAATAATAAGAATTAACCTAGGTCTAAACTAAAGAATAAGGCTTAAGAATCTCCCTTGGTCTATTTGGGCTATTAATTATTTGTTTATGAGCTTTTATTAGTTTGAGATTAAATAAATAATTTTTTGTGAAATCCAATAGCCTGGACCAAGGGTCCACGAAAGATGAACGTGTGCTTGGCTCAACTGTGTCTTTTGGTTTGAATAGGGTACAACTTCTGGAGATATACTTGTGTATATGGATATCCGGAGAGGTTGATTATTCAATGTGGGTGAGATAAGTCAATCTCACGATTTTTTGTGGAGAGCTATCTTGTTTTCAAAGAAAAATTTTTCGTTCTCTCTTAGAGGTTCTCTTCTTCTGGTTTTCTATACTCCTAGAAACAAGAACGGAAGTAAAGGTTTTTTTTTTTCTTTTTTGATACTACTTTATAGCATACTGTCAAGAAGAAAACAAAAACCAATATTTAGCCCTACAAGCTTTCACTGGTTGGACTTAGGCAGAGTTATATTCTGGAAAACTGAGAGTAGTAGCATTGATGCCCAGGAGAAGTCGAAGATTAGCAAACCATTCACTGGGAACCATATCTAATCCAATTTCAGTGGTTCATCCAGTAGCTTCCACGAGTGGTTCAGTACCAGTTCAATTGCATTCCACAGAGCCTAAATGATCAGTTTTAAGAAAATGCAAAGGTATAACCTCTTTCACTGTGTATGCATTTTTACTGCTTTTGTGTGTCTGTTTTGCCATTTTAACCTTCACCAACCTCTCCCAGGTCCCCTTCATTCTCACTATCCAAGACCAAATCAATCACTGGAACAGAGGGTGGTGCTAAATTGGGCATCTCTAGCTCCCCACTCTCAAGTTCGGGTAACTTAAAGGGTGGAACCTCAATATCGCCCTGCTCATAGGTAAGGTCGACTAGTACTGGTGCCTCATACTCTGCTTTATTATCACTCACGAACCAACTTGTCTTCGGTTCTAACTCAATGTTAGACGATGAAGGGTCTGCTATGGGGATTGGGGCAAGTGGAATTCCATAACTTAGGGGCCAGTCTCTAACAACTGATGCGAACTTTCTAATCATTCTATAAACAAAACACATAAGTTAGTACCAGATCAAAATAGTTAAGAAATAAAACCTAAAAGATCAACTATTAGCCTAAACCTAGACTCTAATATCACTTGTAACACCCCACTATAGATATGCCCAAAAAAGGTTGCGATGTTATTCCGTCCAAAAGACCAGAGATTTTTATAATAAAGTACAAAATTAAAATTTCTAAACAAAAGAAATCAAATAATTTATTACGTATGAATTTAAAACTTATACAAGTTTGAAACAAATAACGAACAATTGTCTCTCAAAAGGAGAATACAAAATAGAAATAAACAACACTTCAATCTCTAAGGTTATCAACCTGCTCAAAGTAGTTTCACTATGAAAATATGATATAAACAGTGTGAGAAATACATCTCAGTAAGTCTTGTATGTGCTCTTGAACTATTTAAAATAATTTCATGAAAGTACTTTTGAGAATACATCAGAAAAGTGCTTGCAAGTCATTAAAGCAACTTTCGAACTACAAGAAGAAAGTTTGCACATATTATATTATAATACAAAGATAAGCTATTCATAGCTATGAAACTCCGCTTTATAGTGCTTTTGAGTCATGACACCACACATTGTGCATCAACCTTACAGGCTAAATATTCGATTGTCCACTCCAGATCAATTGCCATTACAAGCGAACAGTCATTACAGGCTAAAGCTAGCTCGGACCTGCCTGACTTACTAGCACTGACACCCTTTCCAGCTAGGGTTTTTCCTTTGGAGGTAGCTGCCGGCCGGAAGACTTGCCCTAACCATCGAAGGCTAGCACTAGCAGTCTATCCTTATTGAGTACTCAACGTTCGTGTATTTGCTCAAATAGCGTGCTCAAATTGATTAATTCTAAATACCTTGGCATTGCAAACATAGTTTTCTCAAAGTGAGTTTAGAAACGCTTTATTGGAAGAAAGAGATTGGTTATAGGGAAAACTGTTTTGTAAGTAAAAGTACTTTTGCATAAAATTTATTTGACAAAATTGACCAACAAGTAGACTGTTTGCAACCCAAGGAATTCATAAATAGCACATTTTCTAATCACATTTGGGTTGCAAACAACAAACTTTAAATAAAAACAGTTATGCAAGGACTTAGTTGTATTAGCTCAGATAGAAAAGGAATATTAGTTGTCTTGATCTCTCACATTAGATAAAACGTTTATCTAAACCATATAACAATACATAGTCACAACATGGCCCAAAACATAGTATAATTAAAACCATTCAAATCAGTCAAATCTAAGATCCTAATAGAGATACTTGTTTCTAACTCATCATGGCATCGTTACTCCATAATAATAGTTATAGATATCATATTATCTTAAATGTTCACATGAGAAAATATAAGTCAATCTATCTCATCAATGTATCCCCAAAGTGATCACACAATCATGGCATAGCATAAATGTCTTCTAATTACACCATCATAGATTCAACCACAATATTCAATCATTCATCACTCATAGGATCATCTCAAATAAATGCCATGCATTTATTAGGATTACTTAGGTAGATCACAAAATAATAGCAATAATATCCTCAATTGCATACTCATATTATAAGATTGTTCAAAGTCCCCAAACATACTGAGATCAGAACTTCTAGGTATCATAAATATCCTATTGACAAATAAATAATATAGTTATGATCAATCCAATATAAAGATCCTATCTTTCCTAAAAAATCACTATAATATGCTTACTTCCAAATAAGACAACATCATAAATTTATCACACAAGCATAATCTCAACACAACGAATATTTAATCACTTCACATTTCTAATTCCTTAGAAAGAGTCTTGAATTACCTTATGTTCAAGTGAACCGAAGAAGAATGAAAAGGTGGCTTCTTTGTAACCCTGTTTTAGATCTGGTTGAGAGAAGAAGCAAGGCTCGTCCCAAAAGACAGGAGTTTCATGCATTTACAAGTGGAAGGAATATCAAGGTTCTTGCTTTGGGTCTAGAGAGAGAAGTAGAGAAGGAATGTGCTTTGTTAAAGGCTAAGAGTTTTGGTTTTTAGAAGGGAAAACGTGAGTGAGTCGTGTAGTGTTATTTTCGTGTCAAAACAACTAGCAATAACCAAAGGTTGGTCTTTTATCTTGTGTGTCATTTGAGCACACAGAAGAAGGAGAAAAAGAAATATGTATTGGTTTTTTTGTTCTAGAGAATTGAGAGAAATCGAGAGAGTGAGAGAGAAATAGAGAAGCACAGTTTCTTGCTTCTATTTGGTGTCAAGAAAATGACCAACTAATGACCAAAGTTTGGTATTTCTTTGTAGCCATTTTGTGAGTGAGCAATAAATGAAAGAAGATGACCAATTGGTGATCAAGTAAGAGGCCGAAAATAAGAGAGAACTTGAGAGGATTTTCAATTGTGTGTGTCTGTGAGAGTGTTGGCCAAAAATGAGAATATTCTACATATGTGTCTCGGTTTTGCCATAGTTTAGGTTAGCTAGGATTTTCTTCATATGATAGGATAAAGATATGGTAATTATTTGATAAATATATGATAATGGCTTGATAAATAATTTCCATTATCTCTACATTTATCTAGTAATTAAAAAATTTATAATTAATTTTAATAAATGAAATAGATTAATAAACCCCCCAATAGTCGGCTAGGGTAAAAATCCCTAAGAAATAATTAGGTTAGATATTCTAAATTACCTTAAATAATATTTAAATAGCTAAGAGATAAATATATTTAGAAAAAAAATCTGATTTCATGTATTTATCCTTAGACCTTATCTTTAAAAGATAATAATTTTTAAAATAAAAATAAAATTCTGATTTGATATAATTAATTTAAATTCAAACTCTTAAAGAAGATAATAGGAAAAATAATATTATTAGCTTAAAGATCTTATGAGATATTATCTAAAAACCAAGAGATAGAGTTCTAGGTTAGTTGGACTTCAAGGTGGCGGCCAAGAGGGAGTTTTGGCTAAGAGGAAGGAAAAATGGGAAATAAAATGTTTTAGCAAGAGTTAGGAATCGAACTCGAGTTACCAAGAAATAATTCCCAAGATTTTACCACTGTACCACAAAAACTCTTGTATACATATTCTTCAATCAAATTCTCTTCTTCCTAACTCACAACTTATAATATTACCCACATGAAAATCCATATGTCAAATAAAACTCCTAGCTAAACTGTAACACCCCCTACTGCGTACCTTAAAAGGGCGGGGATGTCGCCCCATCCAAAGGATAAGGGGTCTTTAAAATGAGGTACATAATATATAGAGACGAGCTAAAGATGTCAAAACTTAGATAAATAAAGGGAAACTGTTATTATATCAGAATCAACTTGGGCAAAACTAAACATATGCCAACATCGGTTCCAGAAAACATAAATAAACATCTGTCTCTCAAAATATAAAGAAAGCAACAAAAGCTCCATCTATTACACATCCTACTTGCTCAGCAGTATCTATTTCTTGAAAACATGATATAAAACAGTGAGAGATTAACATCTCAGTTAGTCCTGTGTGTGCATATGGTACTTTGAACAGTTCATGAATGCATAGCTGAAAATATTTCCAGAAATATTTGGCAAGTCATAAATAATTTCTCTTTACAAGGAGTGGAGTTTTCTCATTGTCACACTTTGAACAAAATAAATCATCCACTCGACAAAAACAGCCATAGTGCCATACTTTGGGCTCCCATGATACGAGAACGGTCAAGGCACCACACTTTGTAGATCATGACAGGATTAGATTACCACACTTTGGGCCTTCTGATCAAGGGTAGGTGTACGGCCCACCGAGTGAGATACTCCTCTATCTCTACACCTAACAAAACCATCCGAGTGTCCATGCCGGAAAAATAGTACCTTACTAGATAAAAATGCTAGCTCGGACCAGCCTGACCAATCAATACTGTTGCCTTTTCAAGCAGAGCTTATCTTCTGGAGGTGGCCGCCTGCCAAAAAACTTACTCAAGCCCTCCAAGGCTAGTATTGTTAGCCTATCCTTATTGAGTACTCAACGAATATAACTATCAATTCCTGATTCATAATGATTCCATACCTTGGCTTTGTAAAACGTGATTTTCTTTAAAAAGAGCTTTTTAAAATGTTTAAGAGAAAGAATAGTTCTTGATAAAGGTATTAGTTTGACAAAACCATTTAGTGAATACATATCCACGTTTACAACCCAAATAATCATAGATCAACAATAGCTTTACAAAGCTTTACAACATTCGACTTTCCACCACAAGCATTTAACAAAAGAGTTTATGCAAGGACTTACTTGATACGCCTCAGATAAATAAGATAAAAATCAATTGCTCGCTTCCTTCAGATAACCTCCTGATCTAGAATAACATAATATCATGATCAGTGTCTCAATCGACTCAAGCTTGCATTTAAACTCATTTATTCCCATAACAACTTATGATCCATTATCTAACTTCAAATAAATTACCCCCTTCCTCAAAGTACATACACCAAGACCATATATCCATCAAAGATATGAACAATATATCAAAAAGTTTTTGACTTAACCATCACAATTCACATCCATCATTATCACATCAAACATAGCATCGCTATCTATTGAACATGCTTGATACGATACTCATCTCAAAATATTTATCTATCCCAACTAAACACATTCATCATGCTATCATACTTCCATAGACATCATCAATCACATTAAACCTTAGTGTTGACCTCAAGGGTAAGAATTCCTTTACCTTACAACCACCGGATTAACAAAATCTCGATGCTTTTATGGTGATCGTCCCGAGTTCGTTTGAGAAGAAGAGAAAAGCTACCTTCTTTGCTCCTCTTGACCGAAAGTTAAGAAAGAAAGGTGAGATTAGCCCTTATGTAGCATAGTTCAAGAGAAGAAAAAGAGAAGAATCAATGGAAGAAAGGAATCGAGAGGTTGAGAGGATTTTTGCTTACCTTAAGGTGTGTTTGATTTTTGCTAGGGATTGCTCTTATGTTTTTTGAAAATTGCAGGGGAGAGTTTGCTGGAATTTTTGTGCAGCAAAGAGGGAGTGGACGGCTAACTTGGTTTAAGGTTAGGAGAGTCTGATCTAGGGTTGGAAGTTGATGTTATGAAGGTCTCCTAATAGCTCTAAACTTCCTTGGCAGTAAGGCCGAAAATATGGTAACTTGCTGTACTTGATTGTTAGCCGAAATTCAGAGAGGTTAAGGGGAGAAAAATAATCTAGAATTGCTCTCTTAGGCTGGCCGAAATAGTGCTCAAGGATAGGCCTGTGCGTGTTTAGGTTTTTGTCCAAAACTAGAAGAAGTCTGAGTGGGTTTTGTCAACCAAAAAATTCTGTGCGAGTGGAGGTGTTTGTGCTGTGTGAAATCTGTAAGCAAAAGAGAGAAAATTCTGGGCTGTTTTGGTTGTTGTTCTGCCACAAATTAGAGAGAAAAAGTGAGAGTTTTAGGAGCTGTAATTTGGCTAAATCAACAAAGAGTTTTGGTATGTTTTGGAGTGCAAAATTTCGTGCAGTATAGTGTGTGCAAAGCTGGCCGATATTCTGGAGAAAAGAGGGAACAAAAATTTGGTTTGTGTAGCTAAAATAAATCTAAATTGATGAGAGGTATTTTAGATTATTTGGGCTAGGTTTAGAAGAGTTTGGATACCCTTAGGAGTGCAGTATTTTCGTGCAGCATATGCATGCACAAGGCTGACCGAAATTTGCAAGAAAAAAGGGGAATAACCCGATTTGTTTAGGAATAGAATAAAATCTGATTTGTAAGAGGAGTTAGGATAAGATTCCCTAGTTTTAGAAGAGTTTGAGTTAGGAGTGCTCCAAAGGTGGCGGCACAAAGCTAGAAAATTTCCAGATTTTTAGCTAGGGTTTTATTTTCAAAATCAACAAAATATTTTGTTAGAAAAATAATAGATTTAATTCCAGCTAACTAACATAAAATCTGATTAATGAAATACAGTTGGGATTTAATTGTTCTTAGTTAGGATTTTCGAAAATTAAAAGGAATAAAAGCTAGAATAAAATTAGTCTCCATCTTTATCAAAAATCCTTGAGTTTGGAAAATAAATATGGAGATTTATCTCCTAAGAAAATGGCAGCTGAAATTCCAAAAGAGTACCTAGGGTTTTCGGCCAAAGCATGAAGAATCTCTAGGAAAAGAATTCAAAAAGGAAGTTAAGATTCGCAAGAGGTAAGATTTGAATTTAAGTCACCAAGGGATGATTACCAACCCTAACCATTACTCCAAATCAACTCCGGTGTTAATATATCTCTAAGAAATTCATTTCACCCTACTTCTCATCCCTCTATCTCATCTACTAAATTTCACCTAAACGATTCTCAAATAATGCAACAACACCACTATTTTTCATTAAATAAATTAATGCAAGAACAACCTTGAAAATCACATGCACCCATGCAAAAATAATTTTAAGATATCACATGAAATGCAAAATGCTATGCAATGCATGACTTTTCCCCCCATAGGTCAATGGTAATTTTGGTAGGGGGGGTATTACATAAACTCTTAGCTAACCTAACAAGTAAAGATCCTCCACACTATCACTCAACCACAAGATATAAAAGCAAATATATTCATGAAAACATTTTATATTTTCATAAACAAGTATTGAACACACACACACACACATATATATAAATGCATTAAAAACCCTTATGCACTATTAGAATGCTATATCATGCATGCCTTTCCCTATAAGCTAAATGTGGCATTTGGTCAGGGTATTACACTGTCTGTTCTTAACAATGAAGCATTGAAGATAGAGGTGCTTAAGGAAGTGCACAACACAAAACTTTCGGTTCACCCAGGAGGGACCAAGATGTACAGGGATCTTAAGAGAAACTTTTGATGGTATGGTATGAAACAGAGTATAGCAGATTATGTGTCCAAGTGTTTGGTGTGTTAGCAAATTAAGGCCAAACACCAAAGACTTGCTAGATTACTCAAACCTTTAGAAATTCCAATATAGAAATGGGAAAACATTACTATAGACTTTGTCTTTGAGTTACCTAAGTCTAAGATAGGGAAAAACACCATTTAGGTGGTAGTGGATCGTCTAACGAAGTCAACGCACTTCATGCCTATAAAGGTAACGACTTCTATGGAGGAGCTGGTTAGGATGTAAATGAATGAATTTGTCATATTGCATGGGGTACCAGTGAGTATAATGTTTGATAAGGATATGGGTTTGTGTCCTAGTTTTGGAAAAGTTTCAATGAGGCTATGGGAACCAACATCACACTCAACATCGTATTTTATCCTCAAACCGGAGGTCAATCTAAGAGGACAATTTAGATATTGGAGGATATGCTGCGAGCCTGTATGTTGGACTTCAAGGGAAGTTGGATTGACAGTTTGACATTGGTGGATTTTTCTTAAAATAAAAGTTACCAAGCTAGCATTGGAATGGAACCTTATAAAGATCTTTATGAATGGAAGTGTAGATCTCCACTTAGCTGGGATGATGTAGGTGAAAGGAGAATAACTGCCAACTGGACCAAAATTAGTGCATGTTACTTTGGAAAAAGTATTGGTCATTCGTGAAAGGTTGAAAGCTGCCTAAGACCGTCAGAAGTGTTGGGCCAACCACAAATGAAGGCCATTGGAGTTTCAGTGTAGGGAGAAAGTGTACTTGAAGGTATCTCCTGTTGGATTGTATGCCCTCTTAGACTAGATTTCTGATGTAAAATCGAATATTTTAATAAAAGAATTTATTTTCAGAAATTGTTTGTGCATAATTTTTGTTTGGAACAGACCCATTGTGTTTAAATAAGTGGTCTATATGAATGGTGGTCTTTCACAGTAAGATATGGATCACGGGTTATTTAACACATAAACATTTGTTCTTAACCTATTGATGAGATTGGGAATCTCATCATGTTTAGGTTATTATGTTATGAATTCCAAATAGGGAATGGCTTACCTTTAGCCAGTGAGTAGTCCACTCACTTCATGACATAAGCGTATTTCGAATACGTAAGACATGACTTGTAGTAGTGGTTTCTAAAAGTACTATATGATAGAAACCTAGACTACTACTGCTACAATGTGGACTAGTACTCTACGACTTGAGTATAAGTTGGTGGTCTGACGAAGCTGGAAGTATATACTTTGATATGCAATAGTTGAGGTTCTATAATAGAACCAAAATACTTGTGTATTGGGTATATGTAACTAGTTAGTTAAGACATACTTGTACAAGATAGTTTCTACACTATATTGCCCTTTGTGGTTGTCCGAATGGTCTAAAATGTCCAGGGCCCTGGGAAACATGACTTGGATGTTTGCTTTAGGGTAGCTCCCTTGGAAAGCGGAAACACTCCAGGAAGTCGTGAATCATTGGACTAGAAGCCTAAGGATGGTAGATGTCATTTAGAGGGGTGTTAGTACACTTCTTCTTCTCTAAATGTACGACGATGTGTAGAGGGGTATTTTAGTCATTTCACCTGTAGGTCAGAGACTTTACTAATGCAGCATTGTCCTTGGGGTCAATATTTCCTTATGGTGATATTAGAAAATATTTAAAATAAAAAATACAGCTATTTATATACCAGGGGTATTTTGGTCATTTTAGCAGCCAAGGCGATGTGTCTTTTTGGTCCTCGGAATAGCCCGTAAGTCCTAACTAATTTTGGATTGAGGAATTGGTCTCAGTTCAAGAGAATTTTATTTTATTTGATTTTATTCAGGATGTCTAATTTATTATTAGATTGGAATAAAATAAATAAATAAAATAAAATAGGAGTTGAGAGAAATTAATTATCTAGTTTAATTGGTTAATTAATTATTCAGGGCCTAGGTCCAGTATGAATAATTAAGAAATTAACCTAGGCTTAAACTAGAGGAAATAATTAATGTTTAATTATTTATTGGGTTATTTATATAGGTCCAAGAAATAAATAATTAAAAATTAATTATTTTGGTTCATTTGGGCTCATTAATTATTTATTGGGTTATTTATATAAGCCCAGGAAGTAAATAATTAACGTTTATTATTTTGGGCCTTTTGGGTCCAAAAGAAATAATAAATATTTTTCCGACCCAATAGCTTGGACCTTAGGGTTTTTTCCATATACGGTTAAGAAGAGTTTAGGGTTAAGCCAAACTTATTCTCAAGATAACATCCGGGTGTTTGAAATATGATATCCCGGGGATATGTTTATCTGATAATAAGAGACCTAGTTTTAGCTAACCAATAAACAAGTCTCTGGAAAAAGAAAACCCTGAACTCCTAACCAAAAATAAGCTCTCACGTCTAGCTTTCTCTCTCACGTTACCTCTCCTCTGTTGTTCTTCTTGTTTCTTTGCTAATCAATAGCAAGAGAATCAAGGAGATTCGAGACCATTCCTCTTCACCGTTGTGTTCACCGACTAGAGGTTGGGTTGTGGTATATTCCGAGAGCTGAAAGGCTTAGCGTTCATGCAAACCAGGCGAAGTAGGAGGCTAGTGGGTTTTCAACCGGAATCTTCTTCAAGTGGGTAAAGCGAAGCGATTCCTGTCGTTCAATCCACTCCTACTCAACCTAGTAGGCTTAAGGAGCGAAAATGTATGATCTTCACGCTTCCGTGTGGCCTCTAAGGCTTGCATTTTTTTCTCTCTATTTTTTTCCGGTTCAAGCATGCTTCTTCCGTTTTCTCGTCCCTCAATGTGGTATTAGAGACTGGTTCTTTGATCAATATAGGGAGCATGATAGTTAATAAAAATGGAGAAGATGATTATACCTGTGATCCTTCACTATTTTGGTATGGGATAGCATCACTATGAGCTTCATCGTTGAAGCATAGGCATCTCTGTAATAAATTTTGGCTTTGAGGTTTGATCGTGTAAACCCAATTTTAATGGGTGTAGGCGGTTGTGTTTTTGTTTTGGATGAGTTTTTGAAAGTAAAAATGTCCAAAGAAGCCAAATATATGAGCAAAATATGAAGTAGAATGGTCTCTGCAACTTTCGGGTGGAAGAAGAGAAAAAACGAAGAAGAAACAGTATTCCTAACCCGTGCAATGGAGCTGAGCCGCTGCGTTTCTGTGAGAGGAGCAGGTCGCTGGTGAGCTGCCTAAGTCGAGCCAATTCCACGAATTGAAGCCGATTGCAATTGCAAAATTTGCAATTGGCGCGCGGGTCAGCGGGGCACCGGACCTACGAAACGGGTGGAAGTGCGGGTCAACGCGCGGGTCGGCAGCGGAAGGCAAGCGGGTTGCGGGTGTGGGCTGATCCACGGGTTGCAGCGAAGGCGATTCGGTGCGGCGCACCGCGCCGCAGCCGCGATGGACAGCAGGCATGCGGGCGCGGATCCGATGCGGCCGGTGTAATGGATCGCCAGCTATTTTTTTTGCAATTTATTATTTTTTTCTTTTTCGTTTTGGGTCCCATACCTGGCGAATTTAATATTTTTGTAATATTTATATTCTTGGAATATATTTGCATGAAAAATATTAGTAACGGATTTTAGGATTAAACAAGATAATTAATTAATTAATTAATTAATTAATTAATTAATTAATTAATTAATGTGTTTAATTCTATTATTTGGGCACTTAGGTTTAAAAAATAGAAAAGCATGAAAATGTTTACTGTTTTCGAGCATGCTATTTTTTTTATGTACCTATGTGTGCTTTTTTCTCAAAGACCAAAGTTTTTGGGAACATTTTTTGACAAGAAAAATATTTTTCTTCAAAAATTAAATGGATATTTTAATTTGTACAAAAATTAATCCTTGTATATTTTCTCAAATGATTTAATTCTTGATATAGAAAATATATTGGATTTAGATATTTTTGTAAATTAAAATGGAGAGCCATTTTGTTTTGTTTTGTACTAGAAAAAATTATTTTGTCAAATAAACTTGAGACAAAGTCTCTAGAAAGTTTTAATTGGAAAATTTTTGAAATCATTAAGTTTTAACTTAAATAAAATTAGTCCATGGAGAAATCTCTCAAAGGATATAAGCCTTAACATAGAGATTTTAATGGACTTAGATATTTTATTTTTGAGTTAAGAAAGATTTAATGGAAATTTCAAAAGGATATTTTTTAGAAAACCTTTATTTTAAAAGACTAAGTGGGAGAGATGTTCCAACGGCCCCACGGCTTCCATCACGGTCCTCATTAGAGATCGGGAGTCCCCTCGCGTCACCCTAGGAGTGAACTCGTTTAGGAATGGGATACCACAAGGATCTAGATCTAATGGAAGGATGTAATTAATAACCTGGGGTACGTACTATGATCGACCAGCCCACGTTGGAGGTCATAGTGTGAGGTATGTCCATAGGAAATGAGAGGAAACGGCCATCCCACAATGGAGTTATCCTCTAGATCATTACCTAGAAGGGAAATTAATTTGTGGTGGTTAATACATTTAGCTTAGGAAACTGTAAATCTTCCCAAGAAGCTATATCAGTTTTCCTAAGAGCTAAATTATTTTTAGTGCACAAATTTTATTTTGTTTTCACAAACTAAATTCTTTCTTTCGATTTTTAGAAATGGTGGGAGGTTCTTTTAGTCCATTGGCCGTTATTCTCAGGGAGAATAAGTTAACGGGTCCAAACTATGTGGACTGGAAAAGGAACTTGGACATAATACTCACAGCCAAAAAGTATAAGTATGTCCTTTATGAGACCTGCCCTGTTATCGGGGAAGGTTCCGCCGCCGAAGAGCGAGAGGCTGAGAAGGCGTGGAAGAAGGCTGACGAAATGCCACGCTGCTACATGTTAGCCTCCATGTCTAATGTGCTCCAGTCAAAACACGAGCACATGGCTTCTGTATATGACATTAGTCAATCATTGGTTACTATTTTCGCGAACAAGAGATAGCCCGCAAAGCAGGAGGCTCTTCGAACTATTGTAAACACTAAGATGGCTGAGGGAGCATCAGTCCGAGAGCATATGCTCAAGATGATTGCTGCTTTCAAGGAGGTAGAAATCTTAGGGGCTGTCATTGACCCCGAGAGCTAAGTGGACATGGTTCTCGAATCTCTACCATACTCCTTCACTCAGTTCAAGTTGAACTATAACATGAACAAACTGAACATGAGTTTGACTGAATTGATGAAGGAGCTCTAGATGGCGGAGAAGGTCATAAAGCCACAGTCAAAGGCCATGATTGCTAAGGTTTCTTCCTCAAGAACTGGGCTTAAACCTAGAAAGTTCAAGAGAAAGAAGGAGAATGCAGCAGCCCAGCCCAAGGACAAACCAAAGGGCAAGTGCTTCAAATGTGGAAAGAAGGGACACTGAAAAAAGGAGTGTCCAGATCTTCAAATAAAGAAAAACCCCACTGGTAATATTTTCTATCTAGAGTCCATATCAATGGTAGGATCAACTTCCACTTGGATTGTTGATTCAGGAGCCATTGATCATATCTGTAACTCCTTGCAGGGGTTTAGAAAGATAAGAAGATTCAAGAAGGGCGAACATGGGCTTCGAGTGGGTAATGGAGCACAAGTCTGGGCCCTTGCAGTGGGAGAGCTGGATCTTATTTTTTATTGTAATAAGATAGTGGTTTTAAAAGATATTTTATATGTACATGGTTTTCGTCAGAATTTGATTTCAGTTGCAAAACTTATTAATCAAGGATATTCTGTATCTTTCCATTATGGTATTTCTATCAATAGAGATGGAGAAATTTTATGTACTGGGTACATGTATGGAAATTTGTTCTTTTTAAACCCTATTAACAACCAATCAAATAACGCTCAGTTTGAACCTTTAACTAAGAAGAGAGACTAATATCAATGATTCATACCTTTGGCATCTAAGGTTGGGTCATATTAACTCAACCAGGATTCAGAGGCTAATCCATGATGGACCTTTGGGTTCATTGAGATTGGAAAGTTGGCCTCAGTGTGAATTCTGTTTGATGAGAAAGATGACCAAAAAGTCATTTACACCAAAGGTGGATAGAGCTAAAGAGGTGTTGAGTCTTATTCACACTGATGTGTATGGTTTGTTGTCTACACCAGCTAGAGGAGGTTTTGAGTATTTCATCACTTTCATGGATGATTGTACGAGGTATGGTTACATTTACCTGATGAGACGCAAGTCTGACTCTTTTGACAAGTTCAAGGAGTTTAAAGCTGCAGTGGAGCGTCGGACAGGTAAATTAATCAAAACCTTACGATCGGATCGTGGTGGAGAGTACCTCCTAGGTGAATTCAAGGACTACATGGTACATCATGGGATAGTATCCCAGCTCTCTGCGTCAGGAACACCCTAGCAGAATGAAGTAGCTGAGAGAAGGAATAGGACATTGATGGAAATGGTTCGAAGCATGATGTCGCATGCTACTCTTCCAGTGTCCTTTTGGGGATATGCCCTGGAGACAGCGGCATATATTCTGAATTTGGTGCCTTCCAAGTCAGTATCTAGGACTCCCTATGAGATGTGGACTGGGTGTAAGCCAAGTCTGAATCATCTCAGGATTTGGGGTTGTCCAGCTTATGTACTAGTCAAGGGAGACAAGTTGGAACCAATATCAGAATTATGCTATTTTGTTGGCTATCCAAAAGGGACAAAAGGAGGTTACTTTTATCATCCTAAGGAGCAGAAGGTGCTAGTCAATACCAATGCTAGATACTTGGAAGTTGATCAAAATACTTCCACTAAAGATTCTACGAGGTTGGAACTTGAAGAGAAGTTATCTACGGAATAAATTTCTTCTGACTCGATTGTGGAACAAGAAGAGGCACAGCCTCAAGAGCCTGTGCAAGTGGAGCCTCGTCGTAGTGGGAGAGTGTCTAGGGTTCTGGATAGATGGACTGGAGAAGCCTTTGAGTTGGTCTCTGATCATCAGGAACAAGATCCTACTAGATACGAGGAGGCTATTGCTGATGCCGATACAAATCTTTGGCATGAAGCAATAAAAGCCGAGATTGAGTCTATATACCTCAATTAGGTTTGGGATCTTGTAGCTTCACCCGAAGAGATAAAACCCATTGGGTGCAAGTGGGTGTACAAGAGAAAGAGGGGAGCGGATGGGAAGGTGGAAACCTTCAAAGCTAGGCTTGTGGCGAAAGGGTATACTCAGAAAGAAGGTATCGACTATGAGGAAACCTTTTCCCCAGTAGCCATGCTTAAATCAATCCGCATCCTCTTTACCATCGCATATCACTATGATTACGAGATATGGCAAATGGATGTCAAGACGGCATTCTTAAATGGTCATCTTAGCGAAGACATCTATATGTCCCAACCTGAAGGCTTTATTGCTGAAGGCCAGGAACATATGGTTTGCAAGCTTAAGAAGTCCATTTATGGACTTAAGCAGGCATCGAGAGTATGGAACATTCATTTTGATGAGACGGTAAAGTCTTATGGTTTTATTCAAAACGAAGATGAACCATGCGTGTACAGGAAACTTGAAGGCATTAATGTGGTTTTTCTTGTCCTGTATGTGGATGACATTCTACTCATTGAAAATGATGTAGGGACATTGTCATCTACAAAGGTCTAGCTGTCTAGTCAATTCAGTATGAAGGACTTCGGAGAAGCCAGCTACATTCTCGGGATTAGGCTTCTTAGAAATAGGAAGCAGAGAATGTTAGGGTTATCCCAAGAAACATATATTGACAAGATGTTGGCTAAGTACAGCATGGACTCATGCAAGGGAGCTCTAATCCCTTGTAGATATGTGTTGTCATTTTCTTCGAAGGACTGTCCTAAGTCTCAAGAAGAAAAGGACAGAATGAGTAGGATTCTCTACGCTTCGGCTGTAGGAAGTCTCATGTATGCCATGCTGTGTACTAGGCCAGATATCTGCTTTGCCGTGGGCTTAGTTAGCAGATATTAGTCAAACCCATGGGAGGTTCATTGGCAAGCTGTAAAGCATATTCTCAAGTACCTCAAGGGAACGAGAGATTATATGCTGGTTTACAAGGTTGATAATTTGGTTCCTACAGGATACATAGACTCAGACTTCCAAGCGGATAAGGATGAGAGAAAATCCACTAGTGGATATGTCTTCATCTTGTCTGGAGGAGTAATTTCATGAAGGAGTATCAAGCAGTCTTGTATTGCTGAATCAACCATGGAAGCTGAGTATGTGGCAGCTTAGGAGGCGTCCAAGGAAGCAGTTTGACTCTGGAAGTTCCTTTTAGAACTTGGAGTCGTACCACATATGGACAGGCCGATTGTGGTGTACTGCGACAACACTAGAGCAGTATCGCAATCTAAGGAGCCTCGGAACCACAAGAAGGGGAAACACATCGAGAGGAAGTACCACCTGATCCGGGATTTCATCCAGAGACGGGAAGCCGTGGTGGAACATATTGTCTCAGAAAATAATCTAGCAGATCCATTCACCAAGCCTTTGGCTGAGAGAGTCTTCAAGAGACACTTAGACGCCATAGGGGTGGGCACCTATGGACTTACCTAGTCTTAGAGTGCAAGCGGGAGATTGTTAGATTGTATGCCCTCTTAGACTAGGTTTCTGATGTAAAATTGAATATTTTAATAAACAAATTTATTTTCAGAAATTATTTGTGAATTTACTTTTTGTTTGTGCACAATTTTCGTTTGGAACATACCCATTGTGTTTAAATAAGTAGTCTATGTGAATGGTGGTCTTTCACAGTAAGGTATGGATCACGGGTTATTTAACACATAAACATTTGTTCTTAACCTATTGATGAGACTGGGAATCTCATCATGTTTAGGTTATTATGTTATGAATTCCAAATGGAGAATAGCTTACCTTTAGCCAGTGAGTAGTCCACTCACTTCATGACATAAGCGTATTTCTAATACGTAGGACATGACCTGTAGTAGTGGTTTTTAAAAGTACTATATGATAGAAACCTAGACTACTATCGCTACAGCGTGGACTAGTACTCTACGACTTGAGTATAAGTTGGTGGTCTGACGAAGCTTGAAGCATATGCTTTGATATGCTATAGTTGAGGTTCTATAGTAGATCCAATATACTTGTGTATTGGGTTTATGTAACTAGTTAGTTAAGACAGACTTGTACAAGATAGTTTCTGCACTATATATGTGAAACCCCAGTCAAGACCAACCTTAGAGTAAGGGGGCTAGGGATGCATAATATGCTTTATTTCATGTTTAAATATGCTTTCATATGATTTTTATATGCTTTGGATGTGAGTTTATTATTTTGAAGTTGTGTAGGTGAATGTTGTGTGAGGAGGGTAAAATGGTAATTTTTGCTCGAGGTGAAAATAGGGAGAAAGCTTGTGGATTGAATAGAAAATAATTTTTCTAGTGAAAGTATCAACAAGAGTTGTTGTGGTTTAGTGGTTAGAGTTTTGGAATAAATTATTGAGATCTAAGGTTCAAAGTCCATCATAGAAGCTTTAGCTTGAGTAAATTTTATTTTGCTTGGAAAAGGATGGTTTCGGCCTTAAGGGCCTAGATTAATGTGGTGATGATGTTCTAAGAGAGACATGATAGAAGTAATCTCATTCCACTCCTTTTACTCTTCTCGAAATTCTTATAGGGAAAATCATTCTTCCTTGATCTTTAGTTTTCCTTAGTTTCAACTCATTGGTTTGATCAAGATGTTCTAGCCTTTTTCTTTCCAGAAAATCCAGTAGAGTGTTGAGGTCTTTTAGGATCAAAATGTCTTGGCAAAAGACTTCTTTTGGTTTGGAAGATATGGTAGATTTATGGGAAAATTCAAGAGGAAAATCCCTCTTGAAAGCTTGCTAAAATTTTTCCTCTATCTTAGTTCATCTATCTTCATGGAATGAGCTGAAATTTTCCAACTTGTTGTACCTTCAAAAGGTCGAGAATTCTAGCTCACATTCCCTCCTAAATGCTACCAGAAAAATGGTCTTTAGGATCAGTTTGAAACCTGAAAGTTTTGCCCAAATTCGGACTGCACAAGCTGGAGCAAAACAGGAAAAATTCCTGTACGAAAATCAGCTTTGAGAGCTCCAAACCAAGATGTTTTCTCCCAGATTTTGTGCAGCATCTTAGCCATGTTTTTCCTCCATAAAGAAGGCTGGAAACCAGCCTTGAATACCCCTGAAATACCCTTCAAAACTTGCTGCAAAATGGCTTTGAACAGTAGACGAAAATCTGCCAGAAAAATCACTGTGCAGCGAAAATTCTGGGCAGATTTTCGTCCAGCTTGTTTCCCATCTCTCTTCCAGCCAAAACACCAACCTTAATCTGTCAAAACCTCCCTTAAACCTCCATCAACAGAGCTCCATTGATCCCCTTGAACTTCTGCACGAAATTCCAGTAATGGTTGTCCGAAAATCCCTCAACCAAATCCCTGCAATTTAGCTTGAATACTTTCCAAAATTTCAGCCATCTTGTTTAATAACTTTCCATAAAATTTTGCTCAATTGATCAGACATCTTCTCCACCATTGTGCACCTTGGTTTCGGCCATCACAAGCCTCTTTTAACCAGCCTTAATTCCCCAGAAGAGCTGCACAATCCAGTCGGCCATAGGAGACTTCAAGCTGTCCAAACAAATCAAGATATTCTTAGGATATCTACTTTCCAAATTCACTTCCTAAAAATATTCTTCAAGGATTGTAACAACTAACCTTTCCTTTTCCTTTCCAAATTAGAGAATCAACTCCCTAAACCCTACTAGAATTCGGCCAGACCTATTCCCACAGAAAAATCGGCAGTTGCACAAACCATCTCTCTTTCTCTCAATTTTTCTTCAAGCATCAAGAACACACACACACACACACACACACACTACACCAAGAACACCCACTTCTTCTCTACACCTAATACCCCTCCAAACCACCTCAAACCCTCATGAAAATCTCCAGATTTAGTCTACTCTTTGATGTGAATCCATCAACACCATTATTAACATCAAACTCCTCCAAATGTCTTGCTACTTCGGATCAAAGCAGAAAATTCTAAACAAGAACATCTTCAAGGTAAATTCACTCCATCAACATCATCCTCTTCAAACTTGAACTCTAGTGAGAATCTATATAAATAATCATGATAATGACTTCTTCTTCTCTCTCTCTCTCTCATGGACCGAAATTCCCTCTCTTGGCCGAATGGTCTCTTTTTCCATGACCATGCTTTCGCCACCTTTCTTGAACAAGATTAGCCATCTAGGAGTTGAGATCTTCTCTAAACTCCTTCAAGTTATTCATCAATCAAGTGAGTACCTTCAATCATCTTTTTAAAATTTTAGAATCATGTCTCTAGGATGATGTTGTGAGAAGATGATTGTCGACGGGATTGAGTATGTGATGTTGTTGATTGAAGCATGAGTATATGTATGATTGTGAAGGAGATGGGATTTATGCATGGAAGGATTATATTGGTGGATTGAATGATAAGTTGAGGTTTGATGCATGTCATATGTAGTATTTGAGATGAAGCATGCTAGAGATTATGTCACCATTGGTGAATAGGATTTGTATGCATGATTAGATTTTGAAGCCATGATCATGTTTATGCTAGTAGAGGTTAAAGCATGTCTTAATAAATTTAGATCTATGCCTATGTGCAAGATTTGGATGATTTGATGAATTGAAGGATTGAGTATGTTATTGATTATGGTTGACCATGGAATCTTGATCATGATCTAGTTGTCCCTAAGCAAATTTTATTTCATGAATAAAATATTTACTAATAATTTTTGCTAGAGAATTTCGAAAACCCTAGGAAGGGTAGATTTGGAATTATAATATATGTAAAGGATATTTTAGTCAAATAAATAATAACTTTTCTAGAAAATAAAATAAACAAACATTATTTAAAATAAAGAAATTAATTAAAGCCTTTATGGAAAAGATTTATACTTACTAAAATATTTACTAAATCAAAACCCTTAAGGATTTACTTATTATTTTCCAAAAAAGACTTATTAAATTTAATCTTAACTAGTTTTAGCTATCAATTATTTTCTAACAACTAAGCTATCATTAAATCACTATTTTACCTAGTACCACCTATGACTCCTGATCAAATAAACTCTAAATTTTCCTTAACAAGATTTAAACTTTCAACTTGTTAGAATCTATTTCCTAATCCATCAATTATTTTAAATAACAAATTAAACTTAGCTTATAAACCTATTCAATTATTGTTTTGCCTTAAAGCTTGGGACACTAGGATCATGGTAGTAGTGGATTAAGTTGATTTAAAATTGAGGAAGTGGATTGTGGTTTGAATCTGATTAAGATTTGTATTTGCCATGTGGGGTTAGGTCAGCTGTTCGAGACCTTGTTGTTGTGAGCAAGAATCAGGTAAGCTCCTGCATAAAACCTGATTGATGTGAAATGATTTCCTTATGGCAAGCCAAGCGTGGAGTGCAAGGACACTCGGTTATTTGAAAGCAATTGAGGGTTGAATTCATCATTAATTCCAACGTTTAAATAATTTAAAAGTCTTTGAGTAGATTTTTCTAAACTTGAAACTCTTTCTAAAACTAATTTCTCCCAAAACTTTGGAAACCCTCAAATTGTTATTTTCATGAAGAACAATGCTTTGTTCATTTTTTCCCAAGTGGGGAATGTCGTTGAGTACTCAATAAGGGTGGACTACTAGGACTAGTCTTTGAAGGGTTAGGGTAAGTCACTCAGTAGGTGGCCACCTCTGAGGGGTGAGTCCTTCCTGGATAAGATGCCGGTTCCGAGTGAGTCGTGCCGGTCCGAGCTAGCGGTTTATTTTGTTTCGATCAAGTGATCTGTGTTTTTGCTGGAATGGACACCCGGCGGTTGTTTGGGTATAGAGAAGGAGGAGCATCTTGCCCAGTAGGCCGATCACCTACTTTTGTCAGTCATGCACAAAGTGATAGGCATTCTGACTGGTTATGGGGCCCAAAGTGTGGTAACCCATATCCCTTTCTTTCGAGTGGTTGATTTCATTACTTGTGTATGGCTAGAAGAGCCAAAACGCCACTCTTGCTTTTGACTAATGTTTATTGCTTGCCAATATTTCTCTTATAAAGATTTCACACTTTGCATCCACGAACTGTTTCCGCTAAACACCCAAAGCACACACGGACTTACTGAGATTTCTGTCTCACCACCTTTTATCATGATTTCAGGTTGATCCTGTTGTGGGTGAGTAGCTACCTTGGAAGAGAATGTGTCTTTTGATTTTATGTATTGCTTTGGGAGACGAGAGTGGATGATTTTAATTATGGTTTTTGTTTTGGAATTTCATAGATGTACTTTTGAAGTATTTGGGTTGTAATAAATTCTTTTTAGTTTGAGTATTATTTATTTTTATTTCAGCAATTTTATTTGTGACCTAGTTATAAAGACCCCTTGTCCTTTGGACGGGGCGACATCCCCGACCCTGGCGGGCCTAGGTTTTCCGGGGTGTTACAATATCACCCCTTGTGGTTGTCTGAATGGTCTAAAATATCCAGGGCCCTGGGAAACATGACTTAGATGTTTGCTTTAGGGTAGCTCCCTTAGAAAGCGGAAACACTCCAGGAAGTCGTGGATCATTGGACTAGAAGCCTAAGGATGGTAGATGTCATTTAGAAGGGTGTTAGTACACTTCTTCCTCTCTAAATGTACGGTGATGTGTAGAGGAGTATTTTAGTCATTTCACCTATAGGTCGGAGACTTTGCTAATGCAGCATTGTCCTTGGGGTCAATATTTTCGTATAATGATATTAGGAATTATTTAAAATATAAAATACATCTATTATATAACAGGGGTATTTTGGTCATTTTAGCAGCCAAGGCGATGTGTCTTTTTGGTCCTCGGAATAGCTCGTAAGTTCTAACTAATTTTGGGTTGAGGAATTGGTCTCAATTCAAGAGGATTTTATTTTATTTGATTTTATTCAGGATGTCTACTTTATTATTAGACTGGAATAAAATAAATAAATAAAATAAAATAGGAGTTGGGAGAAATTAATTATCTAGTTTAATTGGTTAATTAATTATTCAGGGCCTAGGTCCAGTATGAATAATTAGGAAATTAACCTGGGCTTAAACTAGGGAAAATAATTAATGTTTAATTATTTATTGTATTATTTATATAGGCCCAAGAAATAAATAATTAAAGATTAATTATTTTGGTTCATTTGGGCTCATTAATTATTTATTGGGTTATTTATATAAGTCCAGGAAATAAATAATTAATGTTTATTATAATAAATAATAAATATTTTTTCGGCCCAATAGCTTGGACCTTAGGGTTTTTTCCAGATATGGTTAAGAAAAGTTTAGGGTTAAGCCAAACTTATTCTCAGGATAACATCCGGGTGTTTGAAATATGATATCCCGGGGATATGTTTATCTGATAATAAGAGACCTAGTTTTAGCTAACCAATAAACAAGTCTCTGGAAAAAGAAAACCCTGAACTCCTAACCAAAAATAAGCTCTCACGTCTAGCTCTCTCTCTCACGTTACCTCTCCTCTGTTGTTCTTCTTGCTTTTTTTTGCTAATCAATAGCAAGAGAACCAAGGAGATTCGAGACCGTTCCTCTTCACCGTTGTGTTCACCGACTAGAGGTTGGGCTGTGGTATATTCCGAGAGCTGAAAGGCTTGGCGTTCATGCAAATCAGGCGAAGTAGGAGGCTAGCGGGTTTTCAACCGGAAGCTTCTTCAAGTGGGCAAAGCGAAGCGATTCCTGTCGTTCAATCCACTCCTACTCGACCTAGTAGGCTTAAGGAACGCAAATGTATGATCTTCATGCTTCCGTGTGGCCTCTAAGGCTTGCGTTTTTTTCTCTCTATTTTTTTCCGATTCAAGCATGCTTCCTCTATTTTCCCGTCCCTCATCTCCCACCAAGGGTATGATAAGGTTTGGTAAGAGTGGAAAGCTAAGTCCAAGGTATTTAGGGCCTTATGAAATTGAGATGTTGGTGATTTGGCCTACCGGCTAGACTTGCCACCAGCGTTATCCAGGATACACGATATCTTTTACATATTTCAGCTACGACGGTATGTGTCTGATCTAAGTTATATTCTAGAGATTTCGCTTTTACAAGTATGAGAGGATTTGACTTATGAGAAGGTACCAATAACGGTCGTGGATAGGAAGCTACAAGTTCTGAGATAGAGAACGATACCCTATATTAAGTTGCAGTGGTTGAACCATTCCGAACATGAAGCAATTTAGGAATTGGAGGAGGATGCACACGAAAATATCCTTTCTTATTTGGTGATCAAGGTATGTATGTTTTGAGGATGAAATTTTTTATAAGAAGGGTGGAGTGTAAGCCCCCGAACCTTTCCTTCTCTTTGGGCTTGATAAACCTTGGGCTTCTATTTATAAGTGGGTTGGGGACTATGTTTTAGTAGAGTTAAGTATTAATAATTTAAAGGTGGTGGATTAAGTTGTAATAATTAGTTAGAGATTTTTATTAATTACTTAATTATAACTTTAGTTACGACGTTTCTGAATCAGTTACACTCTCTTTTCAGAAACTATTCCAGAAAAAGAGAGGAACGGAGGGAATGAAGAATCAGAGAAGGGGCTTAAGCCTACAACATCGAATCTTGGTAAGATAGGCTCCTTCTTGTATTTAACGGTATCTGTAACATGGGTTTTAGGTTGTCATGTTCTTAAATTGAAGTTAAGGTTCTAGGGTTCTAAATTCGAAAAAATTAATTGGTGATTGAATTGTGATGTTTGGGTATTAATTGAAGGTGTATAGGAGTTTCGAGGCTTGATTGGAATCTCTAGGAGGTTTTTTTGGAGTCTAAATTCTATAGGTAAGGAAATTAGATTTTCTTATATTTCGGTTCTGGTTACTGTTTTTTTCTAAATCAAGTGTATTTCTTCGTTTCTTTATGAAATTACTATTTTGATTATATGGAAATGTTATTGAGCATGATATGATAATTTGCTATTTTTGTTATGGTTGTGTTTAACTGGAAACTATGAGTTTAAGCTAAGTTCAGTTATGTTCTGGTTTTTTATTCATGCGGTGTTGAATGCTAATGGGTCGTTTTGGTGGGAAATTTCTAACTTTATAAGCTATAAGGCTCTACTAGGGGGACATAATACCTAAGATAAGCTAAGGTCTTTCTCCTAATGAGATATAATAATTAGAAGATTGATCAGTTAAACCAAATCAAGTCCCTAAGCATGAATCATTCTTGTGAGTTAAATTAAAGTTTTAAGTATGTAATATGTTGTGTTTAAATAGTTTTATGCATAAAATGGTATTCTTATTTTGAAAAGATGATGGTTTAAGTTGCTATTTGAGGTTAATGAGTTGTAGGATGATTTCCTTTTGTTTTGGAGCCTGTTGTTTTGCAAACCCTGAAACCAACCGGTGCCTGTTCATCTTTTATCCTGCGCCGATTATCCTCGGGAGCTTGAGCTATAACTCTCTGTCAGGAATGATGCCGATTCTTCCTTAAACCCAATGCCAGGTAACTTGAAAGGGCATTTGCTTAGCTCTTCTAATGGCGCTAGTTAGCCTCTGTAACTTATACCAAAACTTTTTATTTTAACTGGCACCGGCTTACTCCCATAATAGATGTCGGTTTCTCCTTGAAAGTCTACTACCATTTTTTTTTTATCAAATCTAACGCCAGCCCAGTAAACCTTTAGGTGCGGTTATGCTTTATCTGGTTCAGTTTTAAGTAAAGCTAATGAAATCGTTGTTTTACCCTCTTGGTTCCTAATCGTGAATTTCCTAGATCTTCTTATGGTGCAATCCACCCACTAAAAGAAGTACTTTTATGCTTACATGAATTGATACAATGTTTTATGAAAACTATGTTATTAACTATTTTGTAAATGTATATAGGTAGCATGTTCAATCCCAGGTAAGCCAAATTTTTTTACTGAGCTAGTGAGCTTATCCCTTATTTATCATTTTATAGGTTCTCAATTAGAAGATGATGAGTTGGAGGAATGGTTTGAGAAAGACCTAGAGTGACTAGTTTATGTTTTTTCTATGTTTAGCTTTTGGCACGCTCATTTTGGAAATTAAATTTTGTTAAGGATCAGTATTATGATTTAGCTCTGTTCTATAATTTTGGAGATAATGTTATTGTTGCTTTTCAATTTATGGTAGAATGGTATGTTTTGGATGAGTAGCTATAAATAATATGTTAAAGGTTTGACATTCCATTCTTGGGATGTTGCCATGTCATCCTCGGTCTTGGAACGTAACAAGTATAATTTACAATATATCATTCAATACAATTGTAGACGACAAATTTCAAGTCTTCAAATAAGACAAGAAAAATATTAAAAATATAAATATTTAGTAAATATAAAAAGCGGTTACAACTCTCTGAAGAAGTCCTAAATTGCAGGATAAGTCTTTCGATTCTTCTCTTTTTGAAAAACGTTGATTTGAGGCCTGAAGAACTTAATCTCGGATCGAACGGAATTTGATGACAAACACTTGATTGCTGAGCCTTCGAGATTTGTTTGATGCAGAACAAGATGAACGCCTTGAAATTTAATGAAGATTCTGAACCTTGATTTGATGACAATTCTGAACCTTGAATTTGATGAAGCTTGAATGCTTGAGCTTGTTGAAACTTAAGACTCTTGTTTGTTGAAGCTTGAGAATCCAGGGGTATCTTGAACCATTAAGGGAAGACCCTATTTATAAGTAAAAAATCTCTTGACTTTAGCATAAATAGTCGATGTGGGATTTTAAAGAAGTCTCCCAACTAACCCTAATGGACTTGGGTTTAAGATGGCCTAGGTTTAATTTATGTTTTAGCCCAATTTCATTTAATCCACATTATATTTGGGTTATGAGATTTTCAAAAAGTCCAACTTTAGGACCTAGTCCAATTCTATTTAATCCATAATATATTGAATTTAATGTAAAATTAACCATTAATAATAGCCCAATTTTAATAGTCCAATTTCATAATCCACTGGATTTAATGGGCTTTTAATGATGGCCCAATTATATTAATTCAAGAATAATTATATTTATTCATTAATTAATTTTAATTAATCAAGACTAAAATATGTCATTTTCTTGTAATTTGATTGAATAAAATTTCACTCAAAATTCTTTATCTACAAATGCCCCCACTTCAAAACTTGAAAGGAAAAATGCTTTGTCAAAAGAATTTAGAAGCAAGACGTTAAGTATTTTAAAAATAATATTAATTTCTCAATTTAATTAGAAATTAATATAAAAGTCTCTTTCAATTCCTTAATAAAATAGAATTCCTTTTCTATTTCTAGAAGGAATTAATGAAAAGATTTGAAATTCAATTTTGAGGAGTCATATTTCTTGAATCCGCCAATCAAATTTATTGAATTTAAATTTAAATCTCAATTAAAATCTTTTAACCAGGAAGTAGAATTCTTATAAGATTTGGAAGAGGCATTCCATAATGCCTATAAAAAGGCTTGTATCTTCACAATCTTTCCACACAAATTCAAAAGACTTCACCAAGGGCTTGCTTTAGACATTTAGTGGCCATCTTCTTCGGTAAATTCTTGAACAAGCTTTTTTTTTAAAGCACGAAATTAGTGCCTGTGCTTTTTCAATGAACTGTTAATTGGCGATTTGAGTTCCACGTCAACACAACACATGTATTTTTGTCCCTCTTATTTTTTTTATTATTTTTTTCGCCATTTTGCAAAGCAAAATCTCAATTCCCACAAAAGCTGCCAATGTCTCATTTGTCTCTATTTAGAATAGTCTTATGGGCTATGTGCATAAGTTATGCATTATGTGCATGAAGATGTTCTTGTTTCTTTTGCTTGTCCCACGGCAATTTTGGATTTGAAATTTTTCAGTGTTTTTTTTTTCCATGCTCTTTCAGGTAGCCAAATTGCACCCATCGCCATTCTTGACTTTTTTTTTTTAAACTAACTTTTTGTTTAAACAAAAACTAACCCCCCTTTTTTCCAAAGTTTTTTTTTTTTGTAAACTCAATTTTTTTTTAAAGTTTTGACTTTCCAATCACCTTGAATTTGGCTTTGATTCTTGGTTTCATGAAACTGACTTCATTCATGCCTTGTTCGTTATTTCTTGTTTTTTTTTTTTTTTTGCACTAACTCTTTTTTTTTTTTTTAACTAGGTCCAAGTATGGTGTATTTTTCAAATTTGCGATCCTCTTTGGGTCAACAACTGCTAGTCATTCACGATCATGAAAATGATCTAACGAAAGATAGAACGACGTTGACGGTTTATGAGGCAAAATTCTGCAAATATACGGGGCCCCTACCAAAGGCAACACTCCAACGACTTGTGAAGGAATGGTCAATGGAAGTCAATTTTAAAGGCACTTGTTCCCCAAAGGCATGGATTTTTCTTTCCTCAAATTATCAGCTTCAAGCTCATCCCAGTGTGTTACCTTCACTTGGATGCCGGATGATTCAAAAAGAGACTCAATGGACCTCACCACTCAACTTCTTGGGCGTGTTTCGCTTTAGATAGAGATATTGGGAGTAGGCACACGACGTTTTAAGTCGTTGCGAAGGATACTTAAGATCTGCAAAGATTTATGAGGCAGTCTATGCATCACTTTTTCGTATGATTGTAACTCCAATGTTCTCAAAGCTTTTTACGAAGCTTGGTGTTCTCTCACCAACACGCTCTTAACATCAACTGGTGAGGTGTCCATTTCACTTTGGGACTTGCATGAATTTGGAGGCTTACCAATGCTTGGAACTCACTACGATGAAGTTGTTCCTCATGTTGTGAAACTCATGGGTGTGGACCATGATGGCAAGCGATTCTTTCCAAGGAGTTGCGAACATCTCCTCCATGCATACTATTTGATCAAAAAGGACAACAACTCTGGTGTCTCCATCAATAAGTGGCTCGACTTCTGATTCAAAAGAGCAACAAAGTATACAGTGCCTTTTCAAGGGAAGAAAGGAGATCACGTCCCAAGTTTATTAACAATCCATGTGGAATTATCCCACCTCATACCACATGGACATCTGAAGAAGAAGCTTTGTTTTCAAAGTTGGGCATTAGAAGCTACAACAGAGATCAAACATTCCTTGCAGCATTTTTATCATGTTGGCCTTACATCTTTGTCTTACCTAATGAAGAAGTAGACATCATTCGCCCAAGTGCCTTCAAAATGGCAAGTTTGATGGCATACGAGGAACGAGTTAGTTTGGCTATTCCCATCTTGACCAGCATTTATAGAGGATTGAATCGTATTTCCAATTCTCAACGTCCCAGTGAGGAGAAATCTATCTTCCCAACTCACTATATATATGGATGGCTTGCACACTACTTCAAAACTCACTATGAAGTCTCTCAAGGCCTAAACAGCCCTCCAATGGCGAGTTATTCTGGTGAAAATAGCGAAAAGTACTTTAGTGAAGATGAAGCCCGCAAGCGGATTTATAGAGGTGAAATCATTGTTTGGGCTACAAACACCCTTACCAAGTACAAAAAACATGACTTTATTGATAATGAGGTAACCCCCTTGGTGGAACAACTTTACTTCTTGAGTCTTCGTTCAAGTCTTCTAACTTTGTGGAAGGACGATCACTTCATTATTGAGCCTTATAGCCCATATCGCTTTAGTCGTTAATTTGGATTCTTGCAAGATATCCCAAGCTACTTTGAGATTTTCACCCGTAAGTCCTCCTTAACAGATGGCTTACGTCTCTGGGTAAAATGCACGCTTCACGGAATAATAGCCAATGTAACATTTCCAGCCACTCCTTATAGCATAAAGAAGTACTATGCTCCGGAGTATAAAGCATGGTGGGAACAAGTGCACGAAACCTTTCTTGAAGACCACATTTTAATGTTGAATTCCCAAAAACTTGCATTTAAGAAAGTAGAGAACTTGCCTTACTCGAAGAAGAAACTTCATCAAGATACTACCACTCTCAATGCTTCAAAGGGGTTAGGAAATTCTTCAAGATATGATAGATATTCTTCTTCGAATCATAACTTGGTTACAGAGAAACTTTTATTATCTTCAAAATGAAAAGAGTTGAATCGAATTAAAGAAGCCAGTTCTAGTAGTAGAGATCATTGTTGAAAGAGAACCAAGGCAGCAACTACAATTTTAAGTCAAGAGTCCAAGGATCAAGAGACCTTCAAGAACAAGGTAAAACTAGTTTCCCTTTTTTGTTTTTTTTGTTTTTGTTCTTCTTTTCTTTTCTTTTGACTTAACTTCTTTGCTATTCTTTTTCATTAGGTAGACAAATATTATAGCCCTTGATGAGGATACTTATTCTCAAGGCTCAATCAATGATTCTCACTGCTCAAAGCAAGATGGTTGTAAGGACATTTCTTACTCTAAACATAAGGATTTGACATCTAAGGTAGTAGCTAATCAACATTGTTTAGCCATCTCTATTTTTCCGGGAGAGTCCCTAATGTCAAGTTGCAAAAAGAAGTTTGTCATGAATGTAATTTTATCAAAAGATTCAACAAATGCCTATTGGGCAAGTCTCTTCATTTGAGGATCAAGCTTGCTATATCCTTAAAGAATTGAACAAGGATTCTATTGTTGACTTGTCACTATTGGATAATCTCTTGAGGTCTTTCTTTGCTAAAGCACGTGAATTTGACAATGTTAGATCCACCTCTTTGGAGAAAGCCTCAAAGGATGCTTATGCCTAATTACTTTCCGCTGCTCGTTAATACTTGGGTGGTGTTGAAGCTAAAAAGTGTGACTTCACAAGTCAAGTTGAAGAAAGTAAGGCCAACTCACAACGAGTTAAAACCAATATTACTACTCTCAAAAGGAAGCTCAAACGCTTAAAGAAAGAGGAAAGAAAATATGTAATTGCTTTTGAGGAAAGGAACCGGTAGCTTTTAGAAGTAGAGTCCATTTATTTGTCCTTCAAATAAGAGCTTATTTTACTCCAAAATGTCCCTAAAGTAAATGAAGAGGATGAAGCCAACCTGAAGAATATAAGAGAACACTTGGTGGCACTTCAACAAGACTTGAAAAATTTCAAGTTTTTTACTTGATGTCTTGTAGCACTTCATATTTTTATTAAGCACTTATATATTTTTTTTCTTGTAAAACAAGATTGTTTCTTTACTAGCATCAATAATATACTTCTTTTATATTATCTCAACCTTTTCTTGCATATATGTGTTTCTACTTATTGCAAATGTCGATTTCATAATAAATCATCACTTGACTGCGACAAATGAGAAAATGATAAAAGGATGTGACTGAACCTAGAAAACTTTCTTCTAAGCTGCCTACGTATCTTAAGAATAACTTAAGAATCAAGTTAAATGTAATTCAAAATAGATGGATATGTATTTGGGGCTGGGAGGGGGAGGCGTTCACAGTTTTGATTCGTACGGGCTAGGAGTATCTATTTATTTACCAACTTGGACTTGATGGAGTGTTTTAGTAGTTTAACCACATACTGCACTATTGGTGGTTACCTTTACACAATTTAAACTCATGTGGGCCAAGAGTATCCATTTGTTTACCAACTTAGACTTGATGGAATGTTTCAGCAGTTTAATCACGTACTACACTATTGACGATTACTTTTATACAGTTTAAACTCATGCGGACTAGGAGTAGCTTGCAGTTTAAGCTCGTGTAGTCAAGGAGCAACTTGCAGTTTAAGCTCATGCAGTCGGGGAGCCTTCATTTATGCATAGTATCGCTTCAAATATTTACCGATGATTGGTCCAATTCTCAACCCATTTTCAGCAACTATCTTGTAAGATCTATTTGAGTAGATCTCTTGAGCAACATATGGGCCATCTCACTTTGATGTTAATTTTTTTGGTTTATGTCTAACGATGATTGGTCTTTTTACAGCGAGTACTAAATTACCAACTTGAAAGGAATGAAGATGCACTTTCTTGTTAAAGGCTTTAGAAACACGAGCTTGGTAGCATTTTAACCTTTGTTGTGCCTCTAATCTCTTTTCATCAAGTGCTTCTAACTCTTTAAGTTTGAGACGGACATTATTTTCCTTGGTAAGACCTTTTTGACTAGCGATTCTTAAGGAAAGAATTTATTACTCTAGTGAAAGGACAATTTCCACACCATATACCATGCATATGGGGTAGCTTGGGTTGGAGTGTGATAAGTGGTCCTATATGCCCAAAATGCCTCTCCAATATAAAGATGTCAATTCCTTTTTGACTTAGTAACCGCTTTTTGCAACAAATTTCATAAAGTTTTATTGAAAGCTTCAGCGAGTCCATTAGCCTAGGCATAGTACATAGAAGATTTGTACTGTTTGAATTAAAACTTCTTGCACAACTTGTCCATCAACCGATTGCAGAATGACTTATCGTTATCTGTGATAATATATCGAGGAATGCTATATCGATAGATAATGTTTATACATATAAAATCAATAACATTTTTCTTTTTTGCTTGTTTTAATACTACAACTTTTGCCCACTTAGAAAAGTAATCTATTGCAGCCAAGATATAAAGATGCCCAATAGAAAACTTTGGTAGTGGTCCAACAATATTCAATCCCTATGTATCAAATGGCCATGAAGCAACTTTTGGGTGCAATAGCTCAAGAGGTTGATGTAGATAATTCTCGTTGAATTGACATGCTCGACGTCTTCTAGCATAATCTAGGTAGTTTTTCACTATAGTAGGCCAATAATAACCCATCCTCTTGATACAAAAATGAAGTTTCGAACCGGATTGATGGGCTCCACATATGCCAAAATGAGCTTCTTCCATTGCTTTCATAGTTTTTTTTTACCTAAACATCTCAAGAAGACACCTTAAAAAAAATGTCGAAAGAGCGTATCCTTATAGTAAAAGAAGCAGGTGGCACGCCGGTGAATATCACTCTGTCTTCGTGGATCATCCGAAAGCTTTCTATTTTTGAGATAGTTTACAAAAAGTTGTCTCCAATCTTCTTCATTAATTTCATAATCAAAGACAGAATGGATTTCATGCCCTTCATCGTCTTCCTCTTAAAAAATAGGCGGTATGACCTATGTTTGACATATATAAATTTAAATTTCTTGATAATGTAAACATAAAGTAGAAGCCAATTTTGCCAACGCGTTAGCTTGCTTATTTTTACTTTTTAATACAAGCTCGATTGTCACATCACCTAAATATCTCATAAATCGTCTTGCATAATTATGATACTGGATCAACTTCTTAACATCATACTCAGTAAGTAATTGATTAACAATCAATTAGAAATCCCAATATACTTCGAGATGCAGTCACTTCATATCAACAGCCAACTCTAATCCAAGTATAAGGGCCTGGTATTCAGTCACATTATTTGAGCATCTTTTAGTTAAAGTGAAATAGTATGGTAATACATCTTTTCGGGGGTAATGAATACTACACTAACTCTAGCACCTTCACGATGTGCTGCACCATCAAAGTACATCCTCCATAGTAGGAGAATCTCAATGACAAGAACATCTTCATCAGGCAACTCATCACTTAGTTCCCACTCAGCAAGGATAGGATGATCAGCCAAGAAATCCGCCAGCACTTGCCCTTTGACAGCTTTCTGTTGGACGAAGACAATATCAAATTGTTGGAGTTGAAGGTACTACATTGCCAAACGATTAGATAGCACAGGCTTTGTCATAACATATTTTATAGGATTAGCCTTGGAAATAAGGCGTACAGTATACGGTTGAAAATAGTGCTTCAATTTTTTAATTGCAAATATTAAAGTTAGGTAAAGCTTTTCAATTGGTGAATAATTCAACTCATTTGGCGTCATCATCCGACTTAAGTAATAGAGTGCATTTTTTTGCCATTACTATTTTCTTAAGCGAGGAATGCTCTCATTGAACGTTTTTGCGCAGTAATGTATAAAATCAATAGCTTATCCAGGATAGGTGCAGCAAGCATAGGAGGCTTTATCAAGTAAGATTTGATACATTTGAAAGTATTGTGACATGCTTCATCCCACTCAAATGGTACACCCTTATTCATTAGACGACTGAACGGTTGACAGCGTCCAGCAATATTTGAGATGAACCTTCGGAGGTAGGCCAACTTTCCTCGTAAACTCTTTAATTCATAGATATCTCTTGGCTTAGGCATCTTCATTGTAACACCCCTACTAAAGGTAATAGCGGAAGCATATCAACACTGAGTGTCGCCTCGTCCAGTTACCCAGACAAGGGGTCTTTATAACAAAAAACCAATAGAATATGTAAGGTCCAGATCCATACAACAATCCATACTAATGGTTATGTGCACATAAATAATAAAGAATCTCATACATGAAAATTTTCATTCAACATCAGTAATAAGGTACATTATCCAAAAGAAAAATGTCCGGACCTATTTTGCTGTCACTGTGGTATTGTCCTCTATCTGTACGTTCGCTCAACTCTGAATCCTACAAAAAGGTAAGATAAAAGACACGTGTGATTGAAAATCACTCAGTGAGTCCTGTGTGTGCTAGTGCTTTACCAAAGAGGCAGAGTACACAAAACTTTTTGTGAAATAGCATATCATTTGTTTATTAGAAATGATTCTAAAACTCTTTAACGAAGAGTTTATTCAGAACTCAATCATTTTTAGAAAAGTGTATTTCAATTTCAAATCATTGCCCCAATTTTCAAATCACAGGCACTTCTCCAACAGAAGGTCGACCTGTATCCACATGCAAGTACCGCAGTCCTTGCCTTTGGCGCCACGTATCATTGTACTGAGATCATAGCCTCTAGTACTCAACCGTGCATTACTGGAATAAGTATACCGCAACGTACTTCTACTTAGGTATACTACAGCATATCTAGTGTATCGTAGCACACAATCTTTTACTTGCCACCATAAGCCAGAAGTCCCAATCCGTACGTCAATCACCATCGAGACGGCAAGGAGTCAAACGCATTAAGTGTCTCCGCCCAGCATCCAGCGAATGACTCAAAATAAAAAACGCTGCTCGCAGACGCGGTAATTGCCAGGTGCTAAATGGCTAGCCAAGACGACTTATCTCAATGTTTTGTCACCTTGTTTGGAGTAAGACAATCCCCAGAACTAGTTAGGTTACTTGGGGTTGACTATCTCTAACATGAGCTAGTACAAAAATCAAAGTCATTGCTGAGTACTCAACGGTAACAATACCAACCCCATCCGACTGATCAGGCTAGAGGGTTATCTGATCTCGTAGGATTTTCAAATCAAAATATTTTTGGGGCAAAACAACATTTTTCAGAATTTGATCCCATTGACTCACAAGTCAAATTATCATTCATATAGGCTCCGTAGAGCAAATCAATTTGATCCATGACATATCAGGCCAAAAAAATAATTTTAGAGATTAAAAGGTCGTTTTTCAAAAGTCAATCTCGTCACGAGAGATCATTTTCCAAAATCATGTTAAAATAGGATAAAGAGTTCTGTTCACACATCAAAACATATTTCCAAGAGTATTCGGGTCATTTTCCCCATACTCGATCACAAAAGTTATTTCTAAGGGTATTTAGGTCATTTTATCCATACTTGATAGCAAAAGTTATTTCCAAGGGTATTCAAGTCATTTTATCCATATTCGATTCCAAAAGACTTTCTAGGGTATTCGGGTCACTTTACCCTTACTTAATTTGAAAAGTATTCATAAAAGTTCTAATAAGGGTATTTCAATCATTTATCGAATACCTGATTCCAAAAGTTTTCATAAAACATTCCAATAAGGACATTTGGATCATTTTGTAAATACTCGATTTCAAAAGGAACTCATTTCAAGAAATCAAGAATTCTAATCTCAAAAGAGGATTAAATTCAAAGTTTCCAACAAATTTCCATTAAATGTTCCAATAAGGGCATTCCGGTTAATTTATGAATACTCGATTCCAAGGTTTACCATTTTCTGAAAATCCTAAATATTTAATCCAAAAAGGACTAAATTCACAAAATTCATACTTTAATAATCTAGTAAGGTTTCCAAGCCAATTATAATGTTCAATCGAGCCCAAGACAGCACAAAATAATTCTTACTTAGATAAACCTTAAACATATTCAGGGATTTCTAAAACAGTATAAAACATAACATTTGATGGAAAAGTGAAGCATACTAGCTTTCAAAAGGTTTTAGAAATCAAAGGGACTCACCTCGTGTCTTAACTAAACTCTTTCTGTTTACGCCTGGTCAACAATTGTTTTCACCGTTTTCAACATTCCGTTGGTCGTTTACCGACAAACCTACACCAAACATCGTTTTCAGGTCAAATTGTGTTCGGTTGAAAAATAGCCGGCGTCTAGCCGACATGCCCGACGGTTAGCCGATGTTCAACCGACGTTTAACCGACGGGGCCGACGATTAATAAAAACGTTCTACTTTTGTTCATGTCGTTTTTTCGTCATTTGTTCGATTTTTTCATTTTTCTTTTTCCACATCCTTTCTCCCTTCATAAACAAGGGATTCACTTCATATTTTCCCAATTATTTCATCCAAAATCACATAATTAATCATCCTTAAATTCGTCTATGTTCCAAGCAAAATTCTAAAATTTTACAGCTTTGACACATAATTTTGTTTTGGACATAACTTTCAATCCACAACTCCATTTTGGCTCTATGATATTCCAAAACGACGGTAAGACTCTTAAATTTAATTATATATGAGCTCTTTTCTAGAATTCTAGTTTTCGAGGCACAGTACTGGGCAAAAACAGCGCCAGTAGTTTTACCACAATTTCATTATTCATGTTTTCCTTTGTTCTCCTTCAATCCAAAAACTTATATATCACTTAATCCTCCTCAAATGTTAGTAAAACAGCCTTCATACCTCTGATTTTCAGACATATTATCTCAGTAAACCATATTTTTCAATACCAAATTTAACATTCTCAAACAACAACAATAACTATTCATTTTCCTTTAACAATTAGTCTAGCTTTCCTTCCTATTTCACATGATTCTTTTGCAGCCATGATCCACCAATAAAATTTTCATGAAAACATCTTTAATCACCATATAAAACATAGCACAAAATCCTCCTTACCAATCGACACACACACAACACACATAACCTCGTAAACAAACTTGAATTCTTGAGAAAAATTCATAAATAGCATGAATTTACCAACAAAATTTATTTGAAAGTAATCCTCATGCTTTAATCTACAACTTCAATTCTTGAAACTTGAATGTTTACCTTGTTTGTAGCTTGATTTAGCCGAAAAATGCTTCAAGTTTCCCTTTTTCTCTCCAAGAACTCTTCTTCTCTCACTTTTCCCATTTTTCTCTATTTTTTTTTCTAGCTTTTCTTTCCTTTTCCCTTCTTTTCTTCCTCTCCTTCCTTTTGTTCTTCTCTTGGACGAATTTTTGGCTGTTTTACAGCCCTTCCACCGCCATTCTAGTGTCCAAAGTCAACTAACATTAATTACATTGTGGGCTATCCATTTTAAAGCTAAATTCCTATTGGTGGATTTAATTTAAATGGATAATTATTAAACTTATTCAATAAGCTTTTGCAATTTAATAATCCCACAAATATTTTACTCCCCCAATGATATTTTAACACTTGTTTTCATCCACCATTCACAAAATGCCACACGTCCATTTTTAATTGCGATTTTCTATTTTCTTCAAAAACGACCAAAATCGGGTCTGTAACGGAAAAATATTTTACTTCACTATTCAACTCCAAAAATTCCACTGAATTCATTGTTAACACTTAAAGTCTTCAATTCCCTCTCTACTTGATCAAATTTAAGGTCAAAGTCGTGGGCGTAGTCAAAATGACGAAAATTCCCCCGATACCTCGGGTAGCATAATTCGCACCAAAACGTGCGTTTCATTGCACTGATCAATTTCTATTGTTAGAGTACCCTTAAATTATTATTTTGTTAATAATAATAGCTTTCCAAAAATTTAGAATATGGATAGAACAAATTCAATAATTACATCTACGTCCCGACAAAATGTTATTCAACCAAAATATTCATCTCACTACACTGATCAACTTTTGTTCTGGATATAGGTACAAATTCTCATCCTATTACCAATGGAAGCCAATCGGAAGTAAAAATGTGGGGTGTTATATTCTCCCCTCCTTACAAAAATTTCGTCCTCGAAATTTGGCTTATACTTGGAATAGATCTGGATACTTTTTCAACATCCTCACTTTCATTTTTCCCAAGTTGCATCTTACACAACATGATGATTCCATGATACTTGTACAAGTGGAATTTTCTTATTCCGTAATTCCTTTTCAGCATACTTCACGATCTTAATAGGCTTTTCCTCATTTTTCAAATTTAGAGTCTACTCAATGGGTTCTTCATTCAAAATGTGGGCAGAATCAACCATATACTTTCAAAGTTGAGGTACATAAAACATGTTGTGAATAACTTGAAATTCTACTGGTAACTCCAAGTCGATAGGCTACTTTCCCAATCCTCTCAACAATAGGGTACGGTCCAGCGTCTTTTCTTGTTCTTTGATTCCCAATTGTCATTGTGGAGCCAACTTCAAGAATACATTATCTCATTTTGCAAATTCCAAATTTCTCTTACGTCGATTCGTATGACTTTTTTGTCTACTCTGAACTGCCTCCAACTTGATGTTAATCATCTTCACAGCATGTTGAACTTTTTCAAAACTCAAAGCATCTTGTTCACCCATTCCTCTTTTTGGACTTCATTTCCTTCCATAAAGAGCTTCAAATGGGACCATTCCAATTGTTAATTGATAACTATTATTGTATATGAATTCTGCATATGCTAAATTATCAATCTACTTAACTCTAAAATTCGAAACGCAACCCAGAACATTTCTTCCAAAATTTCATTCACTCGTTCTGTCTATCCATACGCGTGTAGGTGCGCTACTATGCTGAACTTTATTGTGGTCTCGTACCTCTACTGCAACTTAGTTCAAAACTTTGAGGTAAATCTAGGATCTCAATCTGATACAATATTAAAGGATACTCATGCAGTCTAATTACTTCCTCCATATAGATTTCACTTAACTTCTCTAAGGAATTCCGTTAATTAATAGGAATGAAATGAGCTTACTTAGTTAGTCGATCCATTATCACCCTAATAGTATCTCGCCGCTCTACTATCATAGGTAATCCTGTAATGAGGTCTATAGTAATTTCATCCCATTTCCACGATGAAGTAGATAATGGTTGTAACCCTCCAGGCCATTGTTGATTGGCTTTCCTTTACTAACAAATTAAACATCGTGTTATAAAGTCTAAATTGTCCTTTTCCATACCAATCCACTAATAATGCCGTTTTAGGTTCTGATACATCTTTATGGCTCCTGGATGGATGGTATACTTACTCCAAGGTGCCTCCGCTAAAACATCTTATCTCATCGCATATTGTTTCAGAATACAATACCGACACCGGTAGCAATTAATCCCATCATTGTCGTTTCGGAACTCATCTCCTCCTGTATTCGCCTCCTTCTGCACTAACTTTTGCACTCTTCATCTTTTTCTTACTCTCTCTTCAACTGTTGTAGGAAGGCAGGTTGAATAGAAGTATTACTTATCCTTATTTCTCCGTCTACTGTAAACACTTCTAATTTCAGAATTTGTAATGTCCGAAGAGCTAATAAATTTGCCTTCCTACTAAGGGCATTTACTACTGTGTTTGCTTTTCCAGGATGAGATTTAATTGGACATTAAAATCCTTCCAAAAATTCCATTCATCATGCCTTATGTTCAAATACTTTTGAGTAAAAGCAACTTTTGTGGTTGGTGAAGATTTCTAACTTAGCCCCACATAAATAATGTCTCCACTCCAAAAGGGCAAACATAATAGCAACTAACTCCAAATCAATAATATAATTCTCTTCATGAGGTTTCTATTTCCTAATGATACAAGCTATCACTTTTCTCTCCTGCATCAATATCCCCCTTAATCCTTCCTTTGACACATCTGTGTACTCCTCATAAGGCTTGTCCATCATTGGCAATGTTAAAACAGGAGCAGAGCTTAATCCTTTTCACAACTCCTGGAATTTTTCCTCATATTTTTCAGTCTAAACATAAGGAACTTTCTTTTGGAGGAGTCGACTAAAAGTAAAGCTATCTTAGAAAATTTCTCAGTAAATCTCCAATAATATCCTACAAATCCCACGAAACATCGTATTCAGGCGGAATCTCAGGACGTTTCCAATTCATCACTGTTTTAACTTTTGTAGGATCTACTTTACTCGTGACTTTGGATATCACATGTCCTAAGAATGCTACTTCTTGTAGCCAAAACTCATACTTACTGAATTTTGTATATAGTTTGGACTATCTTAACTTTTCTAATACTTTCTGAAGATTATTGTTCATGATCTTAGGGATCTTTGAAGTATACAAAAATATCATCTATGAATATAGCCACAAAATTGGGCCGAAATGTCCGATGCATTAGATCTATGAAACAACAGGTAGTAGTTGTTGGATTGTATGCCATCTTAGACTAGGTTTCTAATGTAAAATCGAATATTTTAATAAAAGAATTTATTTTCAGAAATTGTTTGTGAAATTACTTTTTGTTTGTGCACGATTTTCATTTGGAACATACCCATTGTGTTTAAATAAGTGATCCATGTGAATGGTGGTCTTTCACAGTAAGATATAGATCACGGGTTATTTAACACATAAACATTTGTTCTTAACCTATTGATGAGACTGGGTACCTCATCATGCTTAGGTTATTATGTTATGAATTCCAAATGGGGAATGGCTTACCTTTAGCCAGTGAGTAGTCCACTCACTTGATGACATAAGCGTATTTCGAATACGTAGGACAGGACCTATAGTAGTGGTTTCTAAAAGTACTATATGATAGAAATCTAGACTATTACCACTACAGCGTGGACTAGTACTCTACGACTTGAGTATTAGTTGGTGGTCTGGCGAAACTAGAAGCATATACTTTGATTTGCTATAGTTGACGTTCTATCGTAGGGCCAATATACTTGCATGTTGGGTATGTGTGACTAGTTAGTTAAGACAGACTTGTACAAGAAAGTTTCTGCACTATATCGCCTCTTATAGTTGTCCGAATGGTCTAAAATGTCCAGGGTTCTGGGAAACATGACTTGAATGTTTACTTTAGGGTAGCTCCATTGGAAAGCGGAAACACTCCAGGAAGTCGTGGATCATTGGACTAGAAGCCTAAGGATGGTAGATGTCATTTAGAGGGGTGTTAGTACACTTCTTCCTCTCTAAATGTATGGCGATGTGTAGAGGCGTATTTTAGTCATTTCACCTGTAGGTTGGAGACTTTGCTAATGCAGCATTGGCGTTGGGGTCAATATTTCCGTATGGTGATATTAGGAAATATTTAAAATGCAAAATACAGCTATTTATATAGTAGGGGTATTTTGATCATTTTAGCAGCCAAAGCGATGTGTCTTTTTGGTCCTCAGAATAACCCGTAAGTCCTAACTAATTTTGGGTTGAGGAATTGGTCTCAGTTGAAGATGATTTTATTTTATTTTATTTTGTTCAGGAAGTCTAATTTATTATTAGACTGGAATAAAATAAATAAATAAATAAAATAGGAGTTGAGAGAAATTAATTATCTGGTTTAATTAGTTAATTAATTATTCAAGGCCTAGGTCCAGTATGAATAATTAGAAAATTAACCTGGGCTTAAACTAGGAGAAATAATTAATGTTTAATTATTTATTGGGTTATTTATATAGACTCAAGAAATAAATAATTAAAGGTTAATTGTTATGGTTCATTTGGGCTCATTAATTATTTATTGGGTTGTTTATATAAGCCCAGAAAATAAATAAATAATTTTTATTATTTTGGGCCTTTTGGGTCCAAGAAAAATAATAAAATTTATTTTGGCCCAATAGCTTGGACCATAGGATTTTTTCCAGATACGGTTAAGAAGAGTTTAGGGTTAAGCCAAACTGATTCTCAGGATAACATCCGGGTGTTTTGAAATATGCTATCCCAAGGATATGTTTATCAGAGATTGAGAGACCTAATTTTGGCTAACAAAAAACAAGTCTCTGGTAGAGGAAAACCCTAATCTCCTAACCAACACAGAGTCTCACGCCACTCTCTCACTCTCACTCCTCCCTCCTTCTCTGTTTCTTCTTGTTTTCTTTGCTAACCAATAGTAAGAGAACCAAGGAGATTTGAGACCGTTCCTCCTCACCATTGTGTTCACCGACTAGAGGTTGGGCAGAGGAATATTCCGAGAGCTGAAAAGCTTGGCGTTCATGCAAACAAGGTGAAGTAGAAGGCTAGTGGGTTTTCAACCGGAAGCTTCTTCAAGTGGGTAAGGCGAAGCGATTCCTGTCGTTCAATCTACTTCTACTTAACCTAGAAGGCTTAAGGAGTGCAAATGTATGATCTTCACGCTTCCGTGTGGCCTTTAAGGCTTGCGATTTTTTTTCCCTCTGTTTTTCCCGTAACTGCATGATGCTCTCTATTTTTCATCCCTCAATGTGGTATCAAAGCCTATGGTTCTATGATCAATATATGAAGCATGGTAGTTAATAAAAATGGAGAAGATGATTATACCTGTGATCCTTCGCTGTTTTGGTATGTGATAGCATATTTGTGAGCTTCATCGTTGAAGCATAGGCCTCTGTAAATTTTTTTTTTTTTGCCTTTGATGTTTTAATCGTGTAAACCCAATTTAAATGGGTATAGGCGGTTGTGGTTTTGTTTTGGATAAGTTTTTGTAAGTAAAAATGTCCAAAGAAGCAAAAAATATGAGCAAAATATGAAGGAAAATGGCCTCTGCAATTCGCGCGCGGAAAGAAGAAAAACGAAGAAGAAAGGCACTATTCATAAGCCGCCGGTCGAGCCGAGCCGATCCGAGCCTCCGTCCGTTTCTGTGTCTGGAGCCACTGTCTGCGAGCCGAGGAAGCCGAGCCAATCTCCTTTGATTTGAAGCCGATTTTGCAATTGCAAAATTGCAATTGCAACTTCAAATTTGCGCGGGTCGCGCGCGGGCCGGGCGCCAGAAAATGGGCCAACGCGCGGATCCTTAGTGGGTCAACGGCTTAGACGAAATGGTGAACTGGTGCGTGCGGTGCACCTGAGCAGCGGTGGACCGCAGGCCATGCGGGCGCGGATCGGGTGCATCGGGTGCACGTGGACTGGCAGCTATTTTTTGCAATTTTTTTAATTTTTTTCCTTTTTCTTTTTGGGTCCCATGCCAGGCGAAGTTAATATTTTTGTAATATTTATATTCTTGGAATATATTTGCATGAAAAATAATAGTAAGGGATTTTAGAATTAAACAAGATAATTAATTAATTAATTAATGTGTTTAATTCTATTATTTGGGCACTTAGGTTTAAAAAATAGAAAAGTATGAAAACGTTTACTGTTTTCGAGCATTCTATTTTTTTATGTACCTATGTGCATTTTTTCCTCAAAGACCAAAGTCTTTGGGAACATTTTTGACAAGAAAAATATTTTTCTTCAAAAAATAAATGGTTATTTTAATTTGTACAAAAATTAATCATTGAATATTTTCTCAAATAATTTAATCTTTGACATAGAAAATATATTGGATTTAGATATTTTTGTAAATTAAAATGGAGAGCCATTTTGTTTTGTTTTGGACTAGAAAAATGATTTTGTCAAATAAACTCGAGACCAAAGTCTCTAGAAAGTTTTAATTGGAAAATTTTTAAAATCATTAAATTTTAACTTAAATAAAATTAGTCCATGGAAAAATCTCTCAAAGGATATAAGCCTTGACATAGAGATTTTAATGGACTTGGATATTTTATTTTTGAGTTAAGAAAAACTTAATGGAAATTTCAAAAGGATATTTTTCCAGAAAACCTTTATTTTAAAAGACTAAGTGGGAGAGGGATTCCCACGGCCCTACGACTTCCATCACGGTCCTCATTAGAGATCGTGGATCCCCTCGTGTTACCCTGGGAGTGAACCCGTATAGGATGGGGAAACCACAAGGATCTAGATCTAATGGAGGGATGTAATTAATAACTCGGGGCACGTACTATGATCGGCCAGCCCACGTTGGAGGTTATAATGCGAGACATGTCTATAGGAAATGAGAGGAAACGGCCATCCCACGATGGAGTTATTCTCTAGACCATTACCTAGAAGGGAAATTAATTTGTGGTGGTTAATACACTTAGCTTAGGAAACTGTTAATCTTCCTAAGAAGCTATGTCAGTTTTCCTAAGAGCCAAATTATTTTCAGTGCACAAATTTTATTTTGTTTTCACAAACTTAATTCTTTCTTTTATTTTTCGATTTTCAGAAATGGTGGGAGGTTCTTTTAGTCCATTGGCTGTTATTCTCAAGGAGAATAAGTTAACAGATCCAAACTATGTGGACTGAAAAAGGAACCTGAACATAATACTCACAGCTGAGGAGTATAAGTATGTCCTTTACGAGACCTGCCATGTTATCGGGGAAGGTTCCACCGCCGAAGAGCGAGAGGCTGAGAAGGCGTGAAAGAAGGCTGACGAAATGGCACGTTGCTATATGTTAGCCTCCATGTCTAATGTGCTCCAGTCAAAATACGAGCATATGGCTTCTGCATATGACATCAGTTAATCATTGGTTACTATGTTCGCGGACAAGAGCTGGCCTGCAAGGAAGGAGGCTTTTCGAACTATTGTTGACACTAAGATGGCTAAGGGAGCATCAGTCCGAGAGCATATGTTCAAGATGATTGCTGCTTTCGAGGAGGCGAAAATCTTAGGGGCTGTCATTGACCCCGAGAGCCAAGTGGACATGGTTCTCGAATCTCTACCGGGATCCTTCACTCAGTTTAAGTTAAACTATAACATGAATAAGTTGAACATGAGTTTAACTGAATTGATGAAGGAGCTCCAGATGGCAGACAAGGTCATGAAACCGTAGTCAAAGGCCATGATTGCTAAGGTTTCTTCCTTAAGAATTGGGTCTAAACCCAGAAAGTTCAAGAGGAAGAAGGGGAATGCAGCAGCCCAGCCTAAGAATCAGCCCAAGGACAAACCAAAGGGCAAGTGCTTCAAATGTGGCAAGAAGGGATACTGGAAAAAGGAGTGTCCAGATCTTCAAACAAAGAAAAACCCCACAGGTAATGTTTTCTAACTAGAGTCCATATCAATGGTAGGACCAACTTCCACTTAGATTGTTGATTAGGAGCTACCAATCATATCTGTAACTCCTTGCAGGGGTTTAGAAATATAGGAAGACTCAAGAAGGGCGAACATGGGTTTCGAGTGGGTAATGGAGCACAAATCTGGGCCCTTGCAGTGGGAGAGTTGGATCTTATTTTTTATTGTAATAAGATAGTGGTTTTAAAAGATATTTTATATGTATTTGGTTTTCGTCAGAATTTGATTTCAGTTGCAAAACTTTTTAATCAAGGATATTCTGTATCTTTCCATTCTGGTATTTGTATCAGTAGAGATAGAGAAATTTTATGTACTGGGCACATGTATGGTAATCTGTTCTTTTTAAACCCTATTAACAACCAATCAAATAACGCTCAGTTTGAACCTTTAACTAAGAAGAGAAAGACCAATATCAATGATTCATACATTTGGCATCTAAGGTTGGGTCATATTAACTCAACCAGGATTCAGAGGCTAATCCATGATGGGCCTTTGGGCTCATTGAGATTGGAAAGTTGGCTTTAGTGTGAATCCTGCCTGATGGGAAAAATGACCAAAAGGTCTTTTACACCAAAGGCAATAGAGCCAATGAGGTGTTGAGTCTTGTTCATACTGATGTGTGTGGTCCGTTGTCAACACCAACTAGGGGAGGCTTTGAGTACTTCATCACTTTAACGGATGATTGTACGAGGTATGGTTACATTTACCTGATGAGACGCAAGTCTGACTCTTTTGACAAGTTCAAGGAGTTTAAAGTTGAAGTGGAGCGTCGAACAGGTAAATTAATCAAAACCATATGATCGGATCGTGGTGGAGAGTACCTCCTAGGTGAATTCAAGGACCACATGGTACATCATCAGATAGTATCCCAACTCTCTGCACCGGGAACACCCCAGCAGAACGGAGTAGTTGAGAGAAGGAACAGGACATTGATAGAAATGGTCCGAAGCATGATGTCTCATGCTACTCTTTCAGTATCCTTTTGGGGATATGCTCTGGAGACAGCGGCATATATTCTGAACTTGGTGCCTTCCAAGTCAGTACCAATGACTCCCTATGAGATGTGGACTAGGTGTAAGCTAAGTCTGAATCATCTCGGGATTTGGGGTTGTCCAACTTATGTACTGATCAAGGGAGACAAGTTGGAACCAAGATCAGAATTATGCTATTTTGTAGGCAATCCAAAAGGGACAAAAGGAGGTTACTTTTATCATCCTAAGGAGAAATAGTCAGTACCAATGCTAGATACTTGGAAGATGATCAAAGTACTTCCACTAAAGGTTCAACGGGGTTGGAATTTGAGGAGAAGTTATCTACGGAATCAACTTCTTCTGACCCGATTGTGGAACAAGAAGAGGCATAGCCTCAAGAGCTTGTGCAAATGGAGCATCGTCGTAGTGGGAGAGTGTCTAGGGTTCCGGATAGATGGACTGGGGAAGCCTTTGAGCTGGTCTCTGACCATCGGAACAAGACCCCACTAGATACGAGGAGGCTATTGCTGATGCTGATGCAAATCTATGGCATGAAGCAATGAAAGCCGAGTTTGAGTCTATATACCTCAATCAGGTTTGGGATTTTGTAGCTTCACCTGAAGGGATAAAACCCATTGGGTGCAAGTGGGTGTACAAGAGAAAAAGGGGAGCAGATGGGAAGGTGGAAACCTTCAAAACTAGGCTTGTGGCGAAAGGGTATACTCAGAAAGAGGGTATCGACTATGAGGAAACCTTTTCCCCAGTAACCATGCTTAAATCCATCCGCATTCTCCTTGCCATCGCATGTCACTATGACTATGAGATATGGCAAATGGATGTCAAGATGGTATTTTTAAATGGCCATCATAACGAAGACATCTATATGTCCCAACCGGAAGGCTTCATTGCTGAAGGCCAGGAACATATGGTTTGCAAGTTTAAGAAGTCCATTTATGGACTTAAGCAGGCATCGAGAACATGGAACATTCGTTTTGATGAGACTATAAAGTCTTATGGTTTTATTCAAAACGAAGATGAACTATGTGTGTACAGGAAACTTGAAGGCATTAATGTGATTTTTCTTGTCCTGTATGTGGATGACATTCTACTCATTGGAAATGATGTAGGGACATTGTCATCTACAAAGGTTTGGTTATCTAGTCAATTCAGTATGAAGGACTTGGGAGAAGTCAGCTACATTCTCAGGATTAGGCTTCTTAGAAATAGGAAGCAGAGAATGTTAGGGTTATCCCAAGCAACATACATTGACAAGATGCTGGCCAAGTACAACATGGACTCATGCAAGGGAGCTCTAATCCCTTGCAGACATGGGTTGTCATTTTCTTCAAAGGACTGTCCTAAGTCTCAAGAAGAAAAGGGCAAAATGAGTAGGATTCCCTACGCTTCGGCTGTAGGAAGTCTCATGTACGCCTTGCTGTGTACTAGGCCAGATATCTGCTTTGCCGTGGGCTTAGTTAGCAGATATCAGTCAAACTCAGGGAAGGTTCATTAGCAAGCTATAAAGCATATTCTCAAGTACCTCAAGGAAATGAGAGATAATATGCTGGTTTACAGGGCTGATGATTTGGTTCCTATAGGATACACAGACTCAGACTTCCAGGCGGATAAGGATGAGAGAAAATCCACTAGTGGATATGTCTTCACCTTGTCTGGAGGAGCAATTTCATGGCGGAGTATCAAGCAGTCTTGTATTGTTGACTCAACCATGGAAGCTGAGTATGTGGCAGCTTCGGAGGTGTCCAAGGAAGCAGTTTGGCTCCGAAAGTTACTTTCAGAACTTGGAGTCGTACCACATATGAACAGGCCGATTGTGATGTATTGCGACAACACTAGAGCAGTATCGCAATCTAAGGAGCCTCGGAACCACAAGAAGGGGAAACACGTCGAGGGGAAGTACCACCTGATCCGGGATTTCATCCTGAGACGGGAGGTCGTGGTGGAACATATTGCCTCAGAAAATAATTTAGCAGATCCATTCACCAAGCCTTTGGCAGAGAGAGTCTTCAAGAGACACTTAGACGCCATAGGGGTGGGCACCTATGGACTTACCTAGTTTTAGAGTGTAAGTGGGAGATTGTTGGATTGTATGCCCTCTTAGACTAGGTTTCTAATGTAAAATCGAATATTTTAATAAAAGAATTTATTTTCAGAAATTGTTTGTGAAATTACTTTTTGTTTGTGCACGATTTTCATTTGGAACATACCCATTGTGTTTAAATAAGTGATCCATGTGAATGGTGGTCTTTCACAGTAAGATATAGATCACGGGTTATTTAACACATAAACATTTGTTCTTAACCTATTGATGAGACTGGGAACCTCATCATGCTTAGGTTATTATGTTATGAATTCCAAATGGGGAATGGCTTACCTTTAGCCAGTGAGTAGTCCACTCACTTGATGATATAAGCGTATTTCGAATACTTAGGACAGGACCTATAGTAGTGGTTTCTAAAAGTACTATATGATAGAAATCTAGACTACTACCACTACAGCGTGGACTAGTACTCTACGACTTGAGTATGAGTTGGTGGTCTGGCGAAGCTGGAAGCATATACTTTGATTTGCTATAGTTGACGTTCTATCGTAGGGCCAATATACTTGCATGTTGGGTATATGTGACTAGTTAGTTAAGACAGACTTGTACAAGAAAGTTTCTGCACTATATCGCCCCTTGTGGTTGTCCGAATAGTCTAAAATGTCCAGGGCCCTGGGAAACATGACTTGGATGTTTGCTTTAGGGTAGCTCCATTGGAAAGCGTAAACACTCCAAGAAGTCGTGGATCATTGGACTAGAAGCCTAAGGATGGTAGATGTCATTTAGAGGGGTGTTAGTACACTTCTTCCTCTCTAAATGTACGACGATATGTAAAGGGGTATTTTAGGCATTTCACCTGTAGGTCGGAGACTTTGCTAATGCAGAATTGTCCTTGGGGTCAATATTTCCTTATGGTGATATTAGAAAATATTTAAAATACAAAATACAGCTATTTATATAGCAGGGGTATTTTGGTCATTTTAGTAGCCAAGGCGATGTGTCTTTTTGGTCTTTGGAATAGCCCGTAAGTCCTAACTAATTTTGGGCTGAGGAATTGGTCTCAGTTGAAGATGATTTTATTTTATTTTTTTATTTTATTTTGTTCAGGAAGTCTAATTTATTATTAGACTGGAATAAAATAAATAAATAAATAAAATTGGAGTTGAGAGAAATTAATTATCTGGTTTAATTAGTTAATTAATTATTCAGGGCCTAGGTCCAGAATGAATAATTAGAAAATTAACATGGGCTTAAACTAGGAGAAATAATTAATGTTTAATTATTTATTGGGTTATTTATATAGGCTCAAGAAATAAATGATTAAAGGTTAATTGTTATGGTTCATTTGGCTCATTAATTATTTATTGGGTTGTTTATATAAACCCAGGAAATAAATAATTAATGTTTATTATTTTGGGCCTTTTGGGTCCAAGAAAAATAATAAAATTTATTTTGGCCCAATAGCTTGGACCATAGGATTTTTTCCAGATACGGTTAAGAAGAGTTTAGGGTTAAGCCAAACTGATTCTCAGGATAACATCCGGGTGTTTTGAAATATGATATCCCTGGGATATGTTTATCAGAGATTCAGAGACCTAATTTTGGTTAATAAAAAACAAGTCTCTGGTAAAGGAAAACCCTAATCTCCTAACCAACACAGAGCCTCACGCCACTCTCTCACTCTCACGCCTCCCTTCTTCTCTGTTTCTTCTTGTTTTCTTTGCTAACCAATAGCAAGAGAACCAAGGAGATTTGAGACCGTTCCTTCTCACCATTGTGTTCACCGACTAGAGGTTGGGCAGAGGAATATTCCGAGAGTTGAAAAGCTTGGCGTTCATGCAAACAAGGTGAAGTAGAAGGCTAGCGGGTTTTCAACCGAAAGCTTCTTCAAGTGGGTAAGGCGAAGCGATTCCTGTCGTTCAATCTACTTCTACTCAACCTAGAAGGCTTAAGGAGCGCAAATGTATGATCTTCACGCTTCCGTGTGGCATTTAAGGCTTGCGGTTTTTTTTCCCTCTGTTTTTCCCGTAACTGCATGATGCTCTCTGTTTTTCGTCCGTCAATAGTGACACCAATGGAGCATCACTACAAGCTCAAAAAGTCCATATTGTGTTAAATACAGTTTTCGGTATATTTTCTTCTTGAATCTGAACTTAATAATATCCTTACCTCAAGTCTTACTCTGAGAATCATCCTGTTCTTTGTAACCGATCAAACAATTCATCAATCATGGGCAATGGATATTTATTCTTTATCATTACTGTATTTAACCTCACAAATCTATATACATCCATCGTGACTCAACTTTTTTTCTGACAAACAAGATAGGTACTCTCCAAAGTGAAGTACTAGGCTGAATGAATTCTTTCTCCATTAATTCCTGTACTTATTTCTTAAACTCTTGCAATTTTGTAGGTGGCATTTAATAAGGAGTTCTTGAAATTAGTTCTGCCAATATCACTAACTCAACAAAAAATTCTACTTCTCTCTTCAGTGGTAAGTCCTTCAATTTCACTGGAAAAACATCTAAATACTCATTCATAACAAGAACTTCTTCGGGTTTGTTAACCCCTCTTGGCTTATTAATTACATAGGCTAAGTACCCAGTACACCCTTTTTTAATTATCTTCCGGGCCTTGAGTCCCGATATGCAAGTATTACTTTTCCTCCCAACCTCATCTACAATTTCCAATATAGGTTTCCCAGACTGACGAAATTGTACTATTTTATGTCTACAGTCAACTTGATTACAATGTTGGGATAGCCAATCTATGCCCAAGATAGCATCTTAGTCCTGTATGAGCAGGCATATCAAATCTCCTCCAAAATTTCAGTTTCTACCAAGATCTTACATTCCTTATGTACTTTCTTACTATTCATTTACTTTCCCAATGGGGTACTAACAAGCATTTCTTATGAAGTTTTCCCCCATTTTTATCCCTATAGCGTCAAGAAATACATTGGCAACAAAGGAGTGCGTAGAACCGGGATCTACTAATACTTTAGCATCATGATTTAAAGCTAAGGAGTGTACCTTTCACTACTGTGACATGATCATCTATCTTCTTCAATACAACCACTCGAGTATTTACTTGGTTTAGCAGATCCGGCTCTAGGGGTAGAAGCTTGTCTAGGCTCTCTCTTTCTAGTCTGACCCCTGCCCCTGATTGTTTCTTCCTGGTCGATTCCATCCTCCTATCCTTTGGAGGTGAGGGCAATTGAAACTTTTATGACCTTCCTTCCTACAGTTAAAGCATCTAAAAGAAGGTTGTCCTCCAGTTGGGCTTCCTCTCCTTTGCATCTTTCCTTTCTTCTGCCATCGAGATCCTCTAGATCTTTTCTGACTTATACCCTAAAATTCACTTCGATTTCTCCTGCTCATATTCTCATTGGCTCTAGTAGTAGTCTTAGCCATCCATTGAATGGTATTAACCATTTTCTAAAAGATTTAGAACATAAAATAATCTAAATTCACAAGGTGGGAACCTTCCATATGCGATTCCTCCACCATTGGCTCAGGGTTATATTAAGTAGTTCGCGATGATCATCTAAAAGTTCATTTAGGAAACATCTGTACAGTTCATACAATTTTGCTAGTAAAACGATATAACATAACTTAAGAGCAGGCACAAAAGAGCTATAGTGTACATAGCAGGATCATAACATATATTCATTCTCATCAAACACAAAGCCAGTACAAAATTCATGTGCCGAGCACACAGTTATATACACTATTCGAACTAAACATATCCTACTACACATATCCACGTATCATCCTCCCACTCATCGTTATCACTATCTGAAATGGGAGGTTCTAAATTAGTAGGAATCGTACAGGATTCAGCTGTATTGAATCCTTCATCTTCATCCGCATCAGGGTGTAACAAAGTCAATATGTCTGAGTCTATTTCCAATTCTTTCTCGAACTCTTCGACCACAGGTTCCTTCACCTTGGGTACCTCCTGATCTCTTTCTATCTCAACATCCTCGAAATATAACATCTCATCTTCTAATACTCCAGAAGTATCCCCGCCAAATTCCTTCTCATTATCCTCAGACAATACTACACCATCGAGGACACTATCATTCTCATCACTATCCTGATAGCGTGATTCAATATCGCCATCAATTTTATCAAAATCGCCACCCATCTCTTTATGTGGAGACGATGTCCTCTTAGGAATAGGTGTCCTTTCTAGACTGAGGTCTCGCACAAACAAGGTAACGACAGGTACTACAGGGTCAAATGCATTCCCGGTAAGATAAGGTGTATGAAGGCGGCCAGGGCCAGATCTTGTCCAAATGAAATGTCCTGGCACACTTGCTCGGTGGATAATCCTAATCCTCCCAGATCTTTTCACACCCGAGTGCTCATCTATCTCTTTCTTCCCATTATCGCTATACTCATCCATTGGGAGCTTGCTCTTATCACTCCTATCCGTCATACCCCCACAATGAAAGAGTTCTATCAATGCTTATGATGATGCCACAGTTTTATAAAATTAGGCACTGATACCAACTGTAACACCCCTACTAAAGGTAATAGCGGAAGCATATCAACACCGGGTGTCGCCCCGTCCAGTTATCCAGACAAGGGGTCTTTATAACGAAAAACCAACATAATATATAAGGTCCAGATCCATATAACAACCCATACTGATGGTTACGTGCACATATATAATAAATAATCTCATACATGGAAATTTCCATTTAACATCAGTAATAAGGTACATTATTTAAAAGGGAAACGTCCGGATTTATTCTGCTATCACTGTGGTATCGTCCTCTATCCGTAGGTCCGCTCAATTCTGAATCCTACAAAAAGGTAAGATAAAAGACATGTGTGAGTGAAAATCACCTAGTGAGTCCCGTGTGTGCTAGTGCTTTACCAAAGAGGCAGAGTACACAAATTTTTTTGTGAAATAGCATATCATTTGTTCATTAGAAATGATTCCAAAACTCTTTAACGAAGAGTTTATTCAGAACTCAATCATTTTTGAAAAATTACATTTTAATTTCAAATCATTGCCCCAATTTTCAAATCACAGGCATATATCCAACAGAAGGTCGGTGTGTATCCACATGCAAGTCCCGAAATCCTTCCCTTCGACACCACGTATCATTGTACAGAGACCGTAGCATCCAGTACTCAACCGTGCATCGCCGAAATAAGTACACCGCAGCGTACTTCTCCCCAGGTATACCGCAGCATACCTAGTGTACCGTGGCACACAGTCTTTTGCTTGCCACCATAAGTCAGGGGTCCCAATCCTGACGTCAATCACCATCAAGACGGCAAGGAATCAAACGTACTGAGTGTCCCCGCCCGGCTTCCAGCGAATGATTCAAAATAAGAAGCGCCCGCAGACGCGGCAATTGCCAAGTGCTAAACAGCTAGCCAAGATAACTTATCTCAATGTCCTATCGCCCTGTTTGGAGTAAGATAATCCCCAGAACTAGCTAGGTTACTTGGGGTCGTCTATCTATAATATGAGCTAGTACAAAGATCAAAGTTTTTACTGAATACTTAACGTTAACAATACCAACCCCATCTGACTGATCAGGCCAGAGGATTATCTAATCCCGTAGGATTTTTAAATCAAAATATTTTTGGGGCAAAACAACATTTTTCAGAATTTGATCCCACTGACTTACAAGTCAGATCATCATTCACACAGGCTCTGCAGAGCAAATCAATTCGATACATGGCACATTAGGCCAATAAAATAATTTTAGGGATTAAAAAGTCGTTTTTCAAAAGTCAATCTCGTCACGAGAGATCATTTTTCAAAATCAAGTTAAAACAAGATAAAGAGTTCTGTTCAGACATCAAAACATATTTCATAGAGTATCTGATTTATTTTCCCTGTACTCGATCACAAAAGTCATTTTCAAGGGTATTCAAGTCATTTTACCCATACCCGATTCCAAAAGACTTTTTGAGGGTATTCGGGTCATTTTACCCTTACCCGATTTGAAAAATATTCACAAAAGTTTTAATAAAGGTATTTCGATCATTTACTGAATATATGATTCCAAAGGTTTTCATAAAATATTTCAATAAGAATATTTGGATCATTTTTCAAATACTCGATTCCAAAAGGAACTTATTTCAAGAAATCTAGAATTTTAATCCCAAAAGAGGATTAAATTCAAAGTTTTCAACAAATTTTCATAAAATGTTCCAATAAGAGCATTCTGGTTAATTTATGAATACCCGATTCTAAGGTTTACCATTTTTTGAAAATTCCAAATTTTTAATCCAAAAAGGACTAAATTCACAAAATTCATATTTTAATCATCCAGTAAGGTTTCCAAGCCAATTATGATGTTCAATCGAGCCCAAGACAACATAAAATAATTCTTGCTTAGATAAACCTTAAATATATTTAGGGATTTCTAAAATGGTTTAAAACATATCATTTCATGGAAAAGTGAAGCACACTAGTTTTCAAAAGGTTTTAGAAATCAAAGGGACTCATCTCGTGTCCTAACTAAGCTCTTTCTGTTTACGCCCGTTCAACCATCGTTTCCACCATTTTCAACGTTTCGTTGGTCGTTTACTGACAAACCTACACCAATATCGTTTTCAGGTCAAATCGTATTCGGTTGAAAAATAATCGATGGTTAGCCAACGTGCCCAACGGGTAGCTGGCATCTAACTGACGTGTCTGACGGTTAAGGAAAACGTTTAACTTTCGTTCACATCATTTTTTTATCATTTTTTCGATTCTTTAATTTTTCTTTTTCCACATCCTTTATCTCTTCATAAATAAGGGATTCACTTCATATTTTCCCAATTATTTCATCCAAAAGCACACAATTAATCATCCTTAAATTCGTCCATGTTCCAAGCAAAATTCTAAAATTTTGCAGATTTGACACATGATTTTGTTTTGGATATAACTTTCAATCCACAACTCCATTTGGCTCTATGATATACCAAAATGACTGTAAGACTCTTAACTTTAATTTTGTATGAGCCTTTTTCCAGAATTCTAGTTTTCGAGGCATGGTACTGGGCAAAAACAGCCCCAGTAATTTTACCTCAACTTCACTATTCATGTTTTCCTTTGTTCTCTTTCAATCCAAACACTTATATATCACTTAATCCTCCTCAAATGTTAGTAAAAAAGCCTTCATACCTCTGATTTTCAGACATATTTAGCTCAGTAAACCATATTTTCCAATACCAAATTTAACATTCTCAAACAACAACAATAACTATTCATTTTCCTTTAACAATTAGTCTAGCTTTCCTTCCTATTTCACATGATTCTTTTGCAGCCATGATCCACCAATAAAATTGTCATGAAAACATCTTTAATCACCATATAAAACATAGCATAAAATCCTCCTCACCAACCTACACACACACAACCTCGTAAACAAACTTGAATTCTTGAGAAAAATTCATAAATAGCATGAATTTACCAACAAAATGTATATGAAAGTAATCCTCATACTTTAATCTACAACTTTAATTCTTGAAGCTTGAATGTTTACCTTGTTTGTAGCTTGATTTGGTTGAAAAATGCTTCAAATTTCCCTTTTTCTCTCCAAGAACTCCTTTTCTCTCACTTTTTCCATTTTTCTCTATTTTTTTTCTAGCTTTTCTTTCCTTTTCCTTTCTTTTCTTCCTCTCCTTCCTTTTGTTCTTCTCTTGGATGAATTTTTGGCTGTTTTACAGCCCTTCCACCGCCATTCTAGTGTTCAAAGTCAACCAACATTAATTATATTGTGGGCTATCCATTTTAAAGCTAAATTCCTATTGGTGAATTTAATTTAAATGGATAATTCTTAAACTTATTCAATAAGCTTTTGCAATTTAAAAATAATAGTATTTTAACACTTTTTTTCATCTACCATTCACACAATGCCACACGTCCATTTTTAATTGCGATTTTCTGTTTTCTTCAGAAACTATCAAAATCGGGTTCGTAACGAAAAAATATTTTATTTCACTATTCAACTCTAAAAATTTCACTGAATCCATTGGTAACACTTAAATTCTTCAATTGCTTCTCTACTTGGTCAAATTTGCGGTCAAAGTTGCGAATGCAGTCAAAATGACAAAAATGCCCCCGATACTTCGGGTAGCATAATTCGCACCAAAACGTGCATTTCATTGCACTAATTAATTTCTCTTTTCAGAGTACCCTTAAATTATTATTTTGTTAATAATAATAGCTTTTTAAAAATTTAGGATACAGGTAGAACAAATTCAATAATTACATCTGCGTCCCGACAAATATTATTCTACCAAAATATTCGTCTCACTACATCAATCAACTTTTGTTCTGGGCATCAGTACAAATTCTCATCCTATTATAAATAGTAGCCAATCGGAAGTAAAAAGGTAGGGTGTTACATTCATAATCACGTTGATCTGTGATTGGTCTATTTCGATGCCTTGATGATGAACGATGAAACCCAAGAATTTTTCAGATGTGACGCCAAAAGCACATTTGAAAGGATTCATCTTCAATTGATATTTTTGGAGTTGTTGGAAAGTCTTTTGCAAATCTTGAAGATGATAACTCTTTTATGTGACTTGACCACCAAATCATCCACATAGCATTCCACGATCTTGTGTAGCATGTCATCAAAGATCTTTCGCATTGCCCTTTGATACGTGGCTCCAGCATTCTTCAAACCAAAAGGCATCATTGTGTAGCAATAAATTCTTTTTGGAGTATGAAAGACAGTATGCTCCTCATCTTCTGGTGTCATTTTGATTTGGTTTTAACCAGAAAATCCATCCATGAAAGATAGAACTTCATGGCCAGTGGTTGTATCTACCATCAGTTCAGGAATAGGCAGTGGAAAATCATCTTTTGAGCAGGCATCATTTATATTTCTAAAATCTACATAGATTCAAATTTATCTAATTTTCTTCCTCACAGGGACAATATTCGCAACCCAAATTGGATATTTTACCTCTCGAATAAATTTAGCTTCAATCAGCTTATTCACCTCTACTTCAATTAATGGAATCAGCTCAGGTAAAAAACGCCATTGGGCTTACTTTACTAGTGTCACCCCATCCTTTACAGCTAAATGGTGGATAGTAATTTTTATGTCAAAGCCAGACATTTCTTTGTATGTCCAAGCAAAGACGTCCTTGAATTCCTTCAACAAGTAGATATTGACCTTCTCTTCTTCGGGTGATAGGAGTACATTTATGTAAATTGGGCGAGAATCTTCAATAGTGCCTAAATTTACTTCTTTTAGTTCTTCAACTGTGGTTTTTATGCCTTCTTCAAGTTCTGTTGGCTTTTATGCCTTCATCATAGATGGTGATGTGATTACAAGAGGCTACACATTCTTCATCACAAGGCACAACAGGTGTCTCTTGTGTTATTATTTTTAAGATTCCATTGCAATTCACCACCGTTCTTACCTTAAAGGAGACTTTGTCAGAATGTCTTGTCTTTGAAGTGACTGTGACTCCAAGCCTCTTGAAAACAGATTTTCTCCTTTTCTTTAGGCCTAACCTAGTGAAGACAGATGGACGTGAATTTGTATCTCCTATTCTACCAAAAATAGATCGCGGTGTTGACGCCACTTCATATTCTACGGTAATGTATTGTACGTTGGCCCTTTTAATCTTGAGTCGGATGGGAGATGCTTGTTTGTAACCTAGGCCAGCATGCTCTTTTCCTATTGGCATGCTTTGGGTAGATCTTGAGCTTTGACCATTTTCTTTGTCAACATCAGTAGGAAGCTTTCCCAACAAATATTGACTTTGTGAATTATATCAAACTTTTGCTAGGAGCTTATAAGCATTTGGATCAAATCGTTCCTTCGTACGCGAGGTCGACAATTCACCATGCTCTACTTTTGCTTCTTTTTTTAGCTGAACAAATCCTTTTATGGAAGTATTTAGTGACTTAACAAGATCAACCTTTGTAAGAGGTAAAGTGAGCCCTCCCAGTGACTTAGTGTATGCAGGTTGCTTAGTAGAGTTTTTATCTTTCTTCCCCTTTGATAAATTGATCTTAATTGATTCACCATCTTTTTTAATATAGTACTTAGCATCAGCAATATGCGCCTCAGTTTCAATAAATGGTTTATCATTAACATCTATTTTCTTTACCACGCCATTTCGACGGAATTTGAAACATTGATGCAGGGTTGATGGCACCACAACATTATCATGGAGCCATGGTCTTCCTAGCAGAATATTGTAGGAAGTCTTGGCTTCAATAACATGGAAAAGAGCAGTTGAAAGCATGTCTTCAATTAATATGTCCAATCGGAGGGCACCACTAGCTTGTTACCCCCCTTGATTGAAGCCTTGTATCATAAAGCAATTTTGGGACAACTCATTCATAGAAATGCCCAACTTTCTTAATGTTTGCAGAAGTAAGATGTTTACTATCGATCCTCCATCTAACAGTATTCTATTCACTCTTTATTCTTGCATGGAGCCAACCACAAATAATGGTCTGTTGTGAGGCGTTGAGCCAAGCAGCAAATCATCATCAGTGAATGTAATATCAGCCATGTAGACACTAAGGTCTACTAAGACTCAATTCTTTCCATGTTTCCTTCATTTATACACTTATCATTGTCTTCTTTGCTTTCCTCATCATGTATGGCATAGTATGAAACAATGTTGAACTTTTCAGTAAGTTCCTTTGGTATGAAGTCTTTCAGCGTGAGAGGTGTCGAAAATTTTTTCCAAAAAGAATCATCTTCTATTGATATAGATTTGGTCTTCTTAATTTTAGCCTTCCTCATTGTGAATCTACCTCTTAAAGCTTTGGTGCATTTTTTTTCTTCTTATCACAAGTGTCCAGCCTTCATCTTCACCATGGATAGAAAATTCTTCAACTTCTTGTTGATATTCTTCGATAGAAAGGACTTGTCTGTCAACTTCAACTTTGACAAGATCAAAACTTTCAAACTTAACCTCCAAAATAACGGGTTCAACGGGAGGGATGGCAACAATTGTCAAATTTGCAGATGTTTTGTCTTCCTCAAGGATTACATGTCCTTTACGGACTAATTGCATGATCTTGTTCTTAAATACAAAACACTTCTCAATTGGATAACCAATCAACTGATGGTACTTGCAGTAGTTGGGATCATTTATTTGTCCAATTTCATTTAGACGTTTTACTTTCAGCAACTCTATAGTTTTAGTAGCTAATAATTCATAGAATATTGAAGAAATATCAGAGTCAAGAAAAGGATATTCCTTAGACTGCCTTTCTTTTAAGGTTACCTTTTTCCTTTCCTGCGGAGGATCCATCTTCTTGGTCACCTTTTGAGTTACCTTTGAAGAAATTTTTATTGGAGCCGCGACTGTGGCCATAGATTCTTTGCTTCAGTTTCAGAAAAGATTTGCTCTATTTTCTAAAATCTTGTTTTTCTTTGCCTTTGTTGGGGTCTTGAATAGGTGCCTTACCCCCATGTGTGACGATGCTTAATTCCATATCATGAGCATGGGTCGCCAATTCTTCAAAAGTCTTGGGCATAATCCCTTTAAGGATATACTGGAGTCCCCAGTGCATGCCTTGAATGTACATTTGAATTGCAGATAATTCACTTAAACGATCTCTACAATTGAAGTTCAAATTCCTCCATCTGTTGATGTAGTCCACCACTAGTTCGTCTTTCCATTGACGAGAGTTGGTGAGCTCTACCATGCTGACGATTCTACGTGTGTTATAGAATCTGTTGAGAAACTCTTGTTTAAGTTGCTCCCAACTGTTGATGGAACCAGGTGCTAGATTGGTGTACCAGTTAAATACATTTTCTTTGAGGGATCGTACAAACTGTTTCACTAGTAGATCCCCATAAGTTCCAGCATTGTTGCACGTCTCGATGAAGTGAGCCATGTGCTGCTTGAGATTTCCTTTACCATCCAATTGTTGAAACTTTGGTGGCTGATATCTCACTAGCATTCTCATATCATCAATTCTTTGTGAACAAGGCTTTGCATATGTGAAGGTAAATTTGCTACCTCATTTATACTTGTCCTTAATTGTACCCATGATGAAGTCTTTGAGCTGATCAACAGGAATCATACATTCGGAGGATATTTGAATATCCTGTGATTCCGTAGTAAGATACTACGGAAGATGTCACCTACAATGTGCAAGATGTCACCTTCATTGGAGACAAATACTTGATTGCCGAGCCTTCGAGATTTATTTGATGCAGAACAAGATGAACACCTTAAAATTTAATGAAGATTCTGAATCTTGATTTGATGATGATATTTTGAACTTTAAATTTAATGAAGTTTGAATGCTTGAGCTTGTTGAAATTTGATATGCCTCTTGTTTGTTGAAGCTTGAGAATCCGCGGATATTTTGAACCATTGAGGGAAGACCCTATTTATAAGCCAAAAATTCCTTGACTTTAGCATAAATAGTTGATGTGGGATTTTGAACAAGTCTCCCAACAAACCATAATGGACTTGGGTTTAAGATGACCTGAGCTTAATTTATGTTTTAACCCAATTTCATTTAATCTACATTTTGTTTGGATTATGAGATTTTTAAAAAGTCCAACTTTAGGGCCTAATCCAATTCTATTTAATCCATAATATATTGGATTTAATATAAAATGAACCATTAATAATAACTCAATTTTAATAGTCCAATTTCATAATCTATTGGATTTAATGGGCTTTCAATGATAGTCCAATTAGATTAATTCAAGAATAATTATATTTATTCATGAATTAATTTTAAATAATCAAAACTAAAATATTTCATTTTCTTGTAATTTTGATTAAATAAAAATTTTCTCAATATTCGTTGTCCACAACAATATTCAACAAATTTAATACAATTACGATATTTTAATACAGTATTTATAACGCACCAGCTATCAGCATTAAAAGAACGTGTGTAAGGAGAGATACTAATATGAGAATAGCCCAAAGCCAATATTAGAAAACAAACTGAAGCAAGCGGAATATACAAGCTGAATAAAACGGACAAAATCATTCATAACAGCATAATGGGAGATGTAGCGACGTTCATATAATATTGCAGCCACCGGCAGGATTGTCATCGCTGAGAAAACTGGAGAATGAGTAACCCATTGGGGGAGGTGGCGGTGGAGGTCCTGGAGAAGTCGGTGGCAAATCGTAAACCAGGCCCAGTGGTGGTGCTGAGGGACTGTTAGCAGGCCATGGCGGAGGCGCCCCTGGTGGGATGCAACCACTGCCATGTGTTGCCCATTGTGGATGACCCACTGCATGAATTTGATAGCAACCACAGCTTCCACGCAGATTTCTATATGCAGCACCATGGCCACCACAGCATGAAGTAGAAGCAGGGCAAAGTCCTCCAGAATAGGAAATTTTTGGGTTGTGGACGCCATCCTGGATAGTGATCTCCATATTGTCGCCCGAGTCGTCCTGGAGGCCCTTGAGAGTCAACTTGATGGTCTTGAAATACGTAACCTCAACATTTGTCAATCCCTTGATTCCTGATAATTGTTGCAGTTGAGCTACCAAATTAGGGTCGTTAAACTGATGATCAACCAGTTTTGATTGCGCAATTATTTGCAGATTCTGGTCATTATCTGTCGAAGGCCTTTGCTCCCATAAAACCTCTGCTTTTCGGCCCATGACTCCGAGCCATGTGACAATTGTTCCGGGATCTGCAGTTCCTGAGATGGTGACAGTTCCTTTCTTGGAATCGGTAATGACAGACTGCACACCCTGCACTGCCAACAGCTGTCTCTTAAGCTTGTTTTCGCATCTCCTACAGTGAAGGTTAAGCTTGAGAATGAATATGTTTGGAGCAACCAGAGGTCGAGAATAGGCCATTGAAGCTGATAGCCTGAAGAACAAAGAAAGCTAAACAAATGTTAGGCAAAACTAAGAGAGAAAGAGGAAAAAAAATGCACACAATGTGTGAGAGATCGAAGAATACGTATAAAGTAAAGAAACTCATATCCTGCTTCTAGAGAAAATTTCTGATATAAATCACATCATAAATGATGTTAATAGTTGTTGACGAAGATATTTGCATACAAATTAAAGGTTTTGAAAATAATACTATAATTTAGATAAAATTCATATTTTATTTATATTAAAAACACAATAATTATTGGTCGGTGAAAATTCTCAAAAAACAAGAAGAAATTTTTTTTTGAAAAGTTACGTAGTTGATTTATAATAAATGAGATAAAATAGAAATAAACTAATCATTAATTTTAGAAATATGTACATGAATATCTATTTTGAAATAAAATAAAAAATCTTCATGAACAAGTAGTATTTTGAAACGGAATGAGTATATGATTGATTATTCTCTTTCTAGTTCCTCAATAGGGTACGTAATTTTCACAGCATACAAAGGTACTTTCTCTGTCCTAAAAAAGACGTCAATTTAGCAAATGATACATAAATTAAGAAATTGTTAAAATTTATATAATTATAATATAAAAGGACTATTATACCTCTAAATAAAAGTAAACTTTCATTAATTAGATTGTGAATACACATATTTAATGAGTTAAATATTTATTGAGTAGTTAAATGATGATTAAATTAGAAATATACGTAATAAATGTATTTTTGATTTGTAAAATTGATAAGTATTTTAATATAAAAAATAGAAACTTTTGACATATTTTTTAAGACGAAGATAGTACTTCATTATATTGCTTTATTGGCTTCCGTATGTCTTGAAAGCACATCTAGATAAATGGAAAAGGGAATACTAGGGAGAAAGGAAATAGATAAGCATTAAGACACAGGAAAATGAAAATACGAAAATTCTCTGAAAACGATAACAGAAGACGCCGTTGTGAATTAATCGGTTTGAATCCCCGCAAGCATGTCTCGTAGATAAAAAATGAACCAAAATTGCAGAAATATTAAGGAAGAAGAGATATTACTTGGATACAGACGATGGAGATATGAGAAGTTTATCTTCGAGAAAGAGAGAGATGGATTGCCTCTGAATTAATATTGCGAGAGGGTCTATAGTCGGCAGTGGTTATATTTATAGCCACTCAACCCTGGGCTTGGGATATGGCATGGGATAGTACCCAGCTAAGAAGTAAGCTTCGAACTAATGCATCCCAAATTTCACGAGTGATTTCCTCAACTTATTTATTTATAGTATCTATCTGTTTTTTTATTGCTTGTGTATCAATCTATCATTATAATTAAAGTATTCTATACTAGTCTTCTTTAATTTGTGTAATGTTTTTGGTCATTTTCAATTCATCTCCTGGCCGCCCTCGGTTCTCTGGCATCATCTGCAGCTTCTTTCCCTGTGAAAAGTCTTTATTTTTTTTCTTAGAAGAAAAGACATACGAACCCCCCGCAAACGAAGACTGACGACCTAAGTTCTGCTGAACGCATATACCCAGTCAGATTGCTTGCCTGGCAAGCAAGACAAGGGTATAATAATAAGGCTATAAATTGACATTTCGATACTCGAATAATTGCAATTACTTCTGTTCCTATTTGAACTGTTAATGTTTACTAAGATTCAAGCCTTTTTCCCCATGCACAGTTTGGACATTCTAGCTAATTAACTTACCAATTTATTGAGGTGGATGCTATCTTGAAATCGATAATCTCTATTTTTTTTTATGGAGCAGTTGAGAAAAATATTTACGTATTCACAATAATCTAAAATTGCTTAGCTATTAATTCCACGTCAATAAAAACGTCTTATCCAACTAAAGATTGAAAATTCATTTCTCTTAATTTTATTAGTCAACTTCAGAATTGTTATTTATTTTGTTGGTATGCATGTAACTTACATGATGTAACAAGACATACATATAAGAAGATTAAGGAGGCCTTGACATTTTATTCCCTCAAAATATTACGGAAAGGATTACTCGGTTGCCACATTTTGGGATAAAGAAAGACTTAAACCTTGGTCAGTGGTCGGCTTGTCCAAAGACTTCTGTTCCCTCCATATAGTGCATAATTTATATACTAATATACAGAGAAAGTCTTACAGGGTACCGACTAAATAGAGCTATATCTTGTTGCGTGGAAGGATGAACTACACATCCATGTTGGAAAAGTGATCGGCATATGCGTAAGGTGTCTAGATTGAATCATTTAATACGGTAAATATTAAAGAAGCACTATCTGCTTTTGTTATGTTTTCTGTGTGTGTGTTTTTTTACATGTTATTTATGTTTTAGTTTCTTTCGCGTTAATAATTAAGTGTACTATATCTTCTAATATGGTAACTAGCTAGTGAAGTTCAGCCAACTAAAGTTAAAAAAAAAAAAAAGGTATACTATATCTAAAAATTTTAAATATCAGCTCTCTAAATTTTTAATTGACACATTAAAAAAGATTTGTTGTGGTTTTTTTTTTTTTTTTTACATAAAAACTTCTTAACTCTATGGAGTGAAAGTTATTATGTCATCCAATTTTATAGTGACTTCTTAACTGATTTTTGTCTTTCTCTTTGCATCCTTAGTGCCTGTTCTTCTGCGCTTATTCAGTTTGTGTTTAAAGGGAAAAAAAATGTATAGAAATTTTGCTATTTTCATCCTGAAAATTTAATTCTTTAATTTGTGGATATTTTGAATCCGTCCTTGCTGGTTTACCGTATTTTGCGAATGACGAAGCCCTCCTTTGGTGATCATCACTCGTCTCCTATTTAGACTTTTGTTCCTCTGGATATATGCTGCGTCATTTACATTACAAACCAAACATACAACTACGTAATTTCTTGTGTACGTAAAAGCCGGCATCATGATTTCCTTCATTAGTTTACAGAAACATAGAAGGACGTTTTAATGCTCAACTTTGCTGCTGCTTTGATTAATATTGTTATGCCCTGAATTTATTTTTCTCCGGATATTAATTAAGGAATCATTCAAGGTTCTCATTATTTCTAATTAACATTCTCCAAATGCTTACTCTATCAGATCTCTTAAACATTATCTTGGATTCACCAAAGCAGTAAGAACGAAAATATGAAGATATATGCATATATGGGGGGAAGGGAATTGAAAAGATTTAATTTTGAACGCCTAGGAAGCCAAGTTTTTTCTTTTTCTTTTTCTTTTTTAAACCTTAGAAGTCAACTGATTAAACAATTTGTGGTCAAGGTCAACCATTAGGTACACTAGACTTAATTCTGGAAATTAAAAAAAAATTAAAAAGAACACTGTACTTGTCTCTCGGTGAATTCCTAATCCCGATCGACTCCCACGAAAGCTACATTTATTAATCGGATTATACTAGTAACCGTTTCCCATTCTTCCAAATCAAATAGAAGAAGGAAAATAACGAAGAAAACAAAGGCCTCATTTAGCATCAGCAAATTGACAGCCAGTGAATAATACTCCTTTCGTCTTAAATTATCGATTCATTTTAACTAATTACACGAAGATTAAGAAAAATAAATTTTTTAGTTAATTAAACATTCTCTTCTGTTTATACTTTTAAAATTCAATGATAAGTATCTCTCCTTGTAGTAAGAAGTATATATATTTCAAGACTTTGATATAACTTCAAATTACTTCTCTTTTCTAAATATTTAATTCTTACTAGAAATAGATCAAAATATTGTCGAGTATTTAATTCTCTCTCCATGTTACTATTGATGTTTCTTAGAAATTAATGAGATGAGTATGAATAATAAAATTCGTAAAATGAGTTTTTTACTATATTTTAGTATGTTTAGAAAATATAGTGTTATTAAATATGGGTAAATTTAGAATATTAAATCTTAATTTCTGAAAGAGACAGATAATTTAAGATAAAGATTAAAGTAAAAAGTAGACTGATAATTTAGAATAGAAAGAGTATTATCAAAACAAATGACAGGGAACGACGTCAGAGACACTACAGGAAAAATTGCAATTTGTGACGAATTTTTTGCGACGGCTTCAATACCGTCGCTAATAGCGACCAATTTGCGACGATTTTCAAATAAGTCGCGGGTTGACCAAAACCGTCGCAAGACCGTCGCAATTCGTAGCAAAATCGTCGCTATTTGCGAGGGTTTTACGACGGTATTTATGCCCTGGCAAATTGCGAGGGTTTTGCGACGGCTATTTATTTTTAAAAAATATTTTAAAAAAAATTTTTGAACGTCCATCGCAAAACCCTCGCTCGCAATTTGCGAGGGTTTTGCGACAGTAATTTATTTTTTAAAAAAATTTTTGAACGTCCATCGTAAAACCCTCGCAATTTGCGAGGGTTTTGCGACGACCGATTATTTTTTTTAAAAATATTTTTAAAATTTTTGAACGTCCATCGCAAAGTCCTCGCAAATTGCGAGGGTTTTGCGACGGCTATCTATTTTTTTAAAAAAATATATTTTTTAAAAAATTTTTTGAATGTCCATCGCAAAACCCTCACAATTTGCGAGGATTTTGCGACGGTAAATAACCCTCGCAATTTGCGAGGGTTTTGCGACGATCGATTGTTTTTTTAAAAAATATTTTTAAAATTTTTGAACGTCCATCGCAAAGTCCTCGCAAATTGCGAGGGTTTTGAGACGGTAATTCAGCCCTCGCAAATTGCGAGGGTTTTGCGACGGCTATATATTTTTTTAAAAAATTTTTGAACGTCCATCGCAAAACCCTCGCAATTTGCGAAGATTTTGCGACGGCTAATAAACCCTCGCAAATTGCGAAGGTTTTGCGACGACAAATTATTTTTTAAAAAAATATTTTTAAAATTTTTGAACGTCCATCGCAAAACCCTCGCAAATTGCGAGAGTTTTGTGACGACTAATTATTTTTTTAAAAAATATTTTTAAAATTTTTGAAAGTCCATCACAAAACCCTCGCAATTTGCGAGGGTTTTGCGACGACCGATAATTTAAAGAAAAAATTTAAAAAAATTTTTGAATGTGCGTCGCAAAGTCGTCGCAATTTGCGGGGGTTTTGAGACGGATTATAAACCCTCGCAAATTGCGAGGATTTTGCCACGGTAGATTATTTTTTAAAAAAATAATTTAAAAAAAATGAATATACATCGCAAAGCCCTCGCAATTTGCAAGGGTTTTGCGACGGTCAATATTTTTAATTAAAAAATAAATAAATGAAAAAATTTATAGAAAATCTCAAAACCTTAATTCGTCGCAAATTCATCGCAAATCCGTCACTAATTGCGACAAATTTGCGAGGGTTTTACAACAAAATAGGGTTTTAATCTTTTTTTTAATTTTTAAATTTTTCTTTATGTGTTTATGTGATGGTGTATTTTGACAAATTTACTGAAATATTTTTAATAACATGTCTCAATTAGTGCATTTTATTATAATTTTGTATATGTAATTATGTCATGTTATACACCTAATGTATTGCATAAGTAAATGTATATAGTTAATTATGTTATGTTATATACTTATTCTAATATATAAGTATATATATATAATGTATATAAGTATCTGTTTAGTTTAATATATATATTATAACATGTAGGTATATATATACATATGTCTAATTTTTTAATCTATCACTTTTGATTAAATAGTGTATAAAGTAAAATATATAAAGAAAAATAATTCAAATACTGTTATTATTGTTGATATCACTAAAAAAATGGTGAAATTTATAATGTAGAGATCAATTTGTAATGTTCTTTGTCTCCTACATGTAAATATATATTATACTATATAGTTATGTATATACATATGTCTAATTTTTTAATATATCTATTTGGTTAAGTGGTGTATAAAGTAAAATATATAAAGAAAAATAATTCAAATACTGTTATTATTGTTGAGATCACTAAAAAAAATAATGAAAATTATAATGTAGAGATCGATTTGTAATGTTATTCATCTCCTACATATTAATATATATTATACTATATAGTTATATATATACATATATCTAATTTTTTGATCTATTTATTTGATTAAGTGGTGTATAAATTAAAATATATAAAGAAAAATAATTTACATAATAATAATATTATTAAAATCACTAAAAAATAATAAAAATTATAATGTATAGATCGATTTATAATGTTATTCGTATTAATTTATGAGAAATTAGCGAGGGTTTTATTTTTTCATCACAAATTGCGACGAAATAGCTAGAAATTTAAAAAAAAAACTAAAATTTTCCAAAATTTTTCACTCCCTCCTCTTTTTTTTTTCCCTCCTTCTTCCCACATCCTTCTTCCCTTCCACACGACCCGCCACACCCTCCCCTTCCCAAGCTCGGCGCCGCCGCTCCCCATCCCTCACCCCTCTCCCCGCCGGCGACCTCCCCGCAGCTCCCCCATCCCCGCGCCCCCCTCCCTCAACTCCCCCCCCATCCCGCGCCCCACTCCCGCAGCTCCCCCCCAAGCCCCCACCCCCGCCGACCCTCCTCCCCAGCAGGTCCCCCCTCCCCGCACCCCCTAGCCGCGCCGACCCTCCCCCGCAGGTCCCCCCTCCCCGCGCCCCCTTCCTGCAGATCCCCCTCGGTTCCCCCCTTCCCCGTGCCCCCTTTTGCAGATTCCCCTCAGCCCGCCCCCTCCCTGCGCCCCCTCCTGCGAGTCTCCCTCGGCCCCCCTGCTCATCCCGCCCCTTCGACTTGCCCCCTCGGCGAGCGCCTCCACTCGCCATTCCTATGCTACTGCTGTGCTATTGCTGAAGCTGATTCATTTGGGTAAGTAGTTAGAATTCATCTCTTGAGCTACTTCATTATCTTATAAACTAAGTCCATGTTGGGGAGTTTGCATTTCCCCTGAAGCTTTGAAATTTGGGTGATTATTTGTGAATGAGCAGAGTTGGAATTGATGTATAAAAGTTGTATTGATGTTGGGGTTGAATTTGAGGAGATTGGGAGTGATATGATGGTGGTTTGATGTGAGATTATTGATTTAAATTTGGAATTGTGAACTGGAATTGCTGAATTGTTAATTGGAATTGTTGTCCTTTTTAAACATTCATGGTGTTTTGATCTGTACTTATATGTGATATACTTTGTACAAAGTGCACTCTCTTTTACCCTGTTATTAAAAAATTACTACTTTGATCAAATTATATGGAAACTATGTTTTAGCTATATAAACCCTTATAAATTAATTTGATTGGTTATGATGCCATAATAGGAAGGTTGATATCTGATTAGTTTAGTAATCTTGTTACTTGATTATAATAATATATTAGTGTCTCTAGTGGAAGATTTAACTCTAGTGGAATGCTTTGAAGGCTCTTTTATATGAGAAATTCGTTTCCTTAGATTATGAAGATGTAAGAGGTGCGTGTTGTGCAATTTCCTGGTAATCCACAACAAAGCGTTGTTCTTTTTAAATGTTACTGGTTTGATCAAACATTGAATCGTGGTTCCAGGGTACATCCGCAGTATAATCTTGTAGAAATTAACCACAAAAGGAGCTATGCTAACTATGATCCATTTGTTCTAGCTCAACAAGCTAGCCAAGTGTATTATGCATCATATCCAGGGAGTAAGAGGCCAAGATCTGATTGGTTGGCAGTTTGCAAAACCAAAGCTCGACATATAATAGATGCACCTGTGGTTGACAGAGCTTATCAGGAAGAAGTAGATGCTACTAACGAAGTCAGCATATCATTATTTGTTGATCTTAGTATTCTGACGCATGAGAATGGTATGAATGAAATGTTGGATGTTCAAGATGAGGCTATAACAGAAAGGGAAAATTCTCCTATAAATGAAGAGGAAGAAGATGAAGATGAATGAGAAACGAATAGCGATACCTCAATAGATGATGATGAGTCTGTATCGGAGAATGATTCTAGTGAATAGGCCTGATTTCAATTCATTTACAAATAATATAGTTAATGGTGAGGGAATCCTAAAATCTATTGCATCATTACTATCACATGTCAAATTTTAATTTACAATTTATTTGTTACTTGAATCTACATGCCTTGAATCTTTTAATTTTTATTATTTTAAATTCCATCACATACAATTTTGTTTCACAATTTTGGCTAATTGTCGGGAATCTCATCTCCTTCTTTTTTTTGCAGGAATTTTCGTTTAGACTTGTACAGCCCGGAGGATTTTTATTATTCCTTATTATATTCTTTTGTGGTGTAAACAATAAGGTAATTTATATATTGTATTGTTGCTGTATTGAAAGACAATTCATAAGGACAGAGGCATTTATAATTTTTAGCTTGATTTTAACTATATCTAACATTTTAATTGGAACCCCGTGAGTGATGGGTAATCATTCCCCGTGAGTGATGGGTGATCATTCCTCTTGGGTAATAGGTGATTACCCCTAGTTATCTTTTGAATTTTTCTATATTTGAAAGATCTGTCTTTGTTGTTTGTAACAGCGTTTTGATTGTCAAATCTTGAGGTGGCCTTGTGCCTGAGAAATATCCAATTATAGGGGAGACTCTGTCAATTTTTTTTTAAAATTCAATTTACAAGTACAATGTTTATTTTGACATATCCATCATTATCATACATATTATTGTATTACTTTAAACTAGCGAATAGATATAACGTTTCAATGTTATTATTCTTTTATCATTTTTATTCATGGTTATTTACATCCTTCTTTTGAAGTGGGCTTCGTCTTTATTGGTTACTTATTTTTCTTTTTTCATCTCCTTTAGCAATGTCTTCTAATGAAGGATCATTGAGGGAGGGGAGTCAGGAGGGTCAGGAGCCTTATACTCCATCTCCTACTCAGCTACCTCAGCTTTCAGTGCCTCGTTCATTACATGGCTCTATTAGAGATGAGGGAGTACCATCCCCGGCTTTTCAATCATCCGCTGCTTTAGCTTCGCATTCTGTTGGGTTGCAAGTTACGGACTCCCGACCTTGGATTGTTCCACGGGGAAACGGGTAAGTAACATATTCATACTTTGTAAGATGTTGATTATTAGTTCAATTATTATTATTATTTTTTAGATTAACATAACTATATTGTACATTGTCATTGCACCAAAAATAGGTTCGCCGGCTCGGACAAATGTGTCCGAGAAATTTCAAATATAATACAGTAATACTTCACTGGTTCGTATCCGACATACACGCACGTCCCGATAACCGTGCGAGACTTATGGTTTCAAGAATTTGGGGTAAGCAATTTTTGAGTATTTTTTTATCGTTTAAGTACTATATTATATGTTAATCAGAAATCTTAATCATGATCATGCAGAAATATTTTCGGTGGAGGGAAGAGTATGCTTCGCTAATTCGATCAACTTGAGAAAAGAAGTGTCGGACGCGATTTTCGGACATAATGTCTAGGTTGAGGAAGAGGGATGATTGGGTATGTCCTCATTGGATAGAGGCACAGTATTGGAATGACATTTGCGAGTACTGGAGATCAGAGAAGTATCAGAAGCTCTAATCCACCAACAAAAAGAATTGTGGAAGTAGCTGCACCCATACTGGATGGTCTATTTCGTTCATAGAACACGAGGACCGTTTGGTAATTCACCTTTACTTAATTAATTATTATTCTAAATTGTTTTAAAATAAATTTATGTAAGATTGTAATAATTACATTTTGTTAACATAAATGTAGCGGGCCAAGAAGGGGAGTTCTTTTAGCTACACAGACATGTTTGAGACATTACATGTCTTTTAAAGTGGGCCACAAAAGGGTCAGTTTGTCAGTGAGCGATCTCGCCAGACATTGGTAGTATATAGATTAAATATGTTGAAATTCTTTATACTGCGTGGAATTTGTATTTTATTTTGATAATTACTATTGACAATTCTTTTCTTTTTTTTTTGTTTTTTAGGATGAGGTGCGAAATCTCATACAGAGCACTCCTCAGTCCGAGTCTAGTGACTCTGTAAACTCTGTTGTTCCTTTTGATGAAAAAGCCATGTTCGTAAAGGCACAAGGCGGGTTCAAAAGGGGACGAGTTTTTGGGTTAGGCTCAGAGGAGACACATGTTCGAACTAGACTGTCTCAAAGTGGACTGCATGCATCTTCCACTACACCAGCTGATATTGGACATCTAGTAGAGCAAAGGGTTCAACAGGCTGAGCGGAGATTCAATCGACAAATAGACTTGTATCGGGACTTCATGAGGCAACAATAGTTTACATTTGGTGGTTGGATGGCAGCTATGTCGGACAAGATGGGTATTCTTGCACCATCTATGCCATCCATAGAGGAGATAGAAGCGCGCATTGCGGCTGCTAATGCAGAAGATGAAGATCCAAATGCTGACGATGGATTTGATCCAGCTAATGAGCACCCGGGCCCACGTAGGGGCTCTCGTTCCCCTCTTCCACCCCCTTCTGCAGCTGCTCCTTCATTATTTACATAGACTTGTTATATTTATTTTTATACTCTTTATACACTATTACTTATTTTTGTGAATTATTTTACTTTTTTAGATACTTATTATGTATTTTATATTATATTATATTTTAGTATTTTAATTATATTTATTTGGGCTTATTTTTAATTTTTTATAATATTTTTTTGGATTATGAACATAGTTTTAGCATTTATTTGTATAGTGTTTCAGGGTTGATTTATAGGGAATTAATAATTTAAAAGAAATATAATAATAAAAAAATAAAAAATTATTGCAAAACTCTCGCAAAACCGTTGCAATTTGCGAGGGTCATTACTTGGGATTTCCTTGGGCCCTCGCAAAGCCGTCGCAGTTTGCGAGGATTTTGCGAGGGCCACTACTTGGGATATAATTCTCCCCTCGCAAAACCCTCGCAATTTGCGAGGGTTTTGCGAGGGCCCAAACCGTAGCCCTCGCAAAACCCTCGCAAATTTGCGATGGTTTTGCAAAAGTCAATGTTTTTCGTCGCAAAACGGTCGCAAATTTGCTCCTTTGGCGAAGTTTGACCAAAAATATTCGTCACAAAACCCTCACAAAACCGTCGCAAATAGCAACGAATTTTTTTTGCCCTTGCAAAACCGTCGCAAATAGCGACGGTTTCCCTTGGCCGTCGCAAATTGCGACGTCATTTTTTGCGACGGCAAAAACCGTCGCTGACGCTGACCGTTTTTGCGACGGTTTTTGGCCGTCGCAAATCGCGATTTTTCCTGTAGTGAGATTTTGCCTCTTGGGTAACATAAGTGTTTCCGATCAAAGAGATGATTCAAAATTAGTTATCCTCGTCAAAAGATTAAGTCTTGTTTTGATATTTTAAAATAAAGTATGGAGTACTAAATCTGCACTCCATTTCAAATCCACACTTTATTTATTAATGTCTGTTGATCAGTTAAAAGTGTCTTCTCTCCATTTTTAAAATCTCGTTTAATTTCTCTTATTTGTTTACAACTCTTAAATGTAAATAACATGCTTGAGTAGGCATCAAATTAATCCAAAAAAGGTTCTAACTAAATACAAAATAATAATATATGAAATTGTGCATGCATTACATTATAAATAAATAATGACTTTTATAAGATTTAAAATTTTATTATAAATTTGATTCAAAATAGAATTAAGAAAAAAAATTGTAAATTAAAACTGTAAAATAAAGAAACTATAAGAAAGAGAAAGAGAAATAAGAAAATCACTTAAATTCAAGCTAATTATATTGTTCTTTTATAGAAGTCCCCTATTTATAAAGGTTTAGATATATTATCTTAACGATAATAAATGAATCTAATAAATGTAATTTTATCTTATCTATTAATATTTTTAGAAAAACAAAGGGTCGTATTTATATTCTAAATAAAAGGATAACATTATAAAATGAACAATCACATCAATCTTCAAAATAAACAAATGGTTTCGAGAAATGAACAGCCGCTTTATATTATTGATTTCATTACACTCCCTTTTAAATATTCATTTTCAAAATTTCGGAAATACCTCATCAAAAACCTTCCTAAGAAAAACCCTATGAGACGAAAGCCTAGTGAAGGAAAAAAGAGTATGCATTTCATTTCGAGTGAACACCGCCTCGTTAAAAACTTGACCCAAAAAAAAAATCAATAGGAAAAAACTTTGGTTAAGAAAAAAAAAGTACAACGTGTGTGTGTACTCCCCCTCTTGATAGCATTATTTAATATGACTTCATATTTTTCAACCGACACATCTCAAATCTATGTACCAATATTTGAAATGTAGTAGTCGGTAATGTATTAGTAAATAAATCTGCCAAATTATCACATAATTAAATTTGTTGAACATCTATTTTACCTATCTTCTGGAGTTCATGAGTAAATAAATATTTTGATAAAATATATTTCGTCATATCTCTTTTAATATATCTACCTCTTATTGAGTTATACAGATTGCATTATCTCTTCATAAAGAAGTGTTGAAATATCTTTTTCAGAGGATAAACCATAAATTTTTTCGAATATAATGAATCATTGATCTCAACCACACATATTTTTGGCTTGCCTCATAAATAATTATAATTTCCGCATGATTAAAAGAAATAGATACTATAGATAATTTTATAAAGCGCCATAATATTACAGCACCACCACATGTAAATAAATAACTAATTTGAAAACATACTTTATGTTAGTCGAATAGATAACAAGCATCTGTATAACCCACTACAAAAAATTATATATATTGGCGACAAAACTACAGTTAGAAAAAAAAATTTATCGCTAAAAATACCTTCACTACAAAAAAATTGGACAAAAACGACGAAGCTATTACGATGGTCACAAAACCGTCGTATTATACCACTTTATACGACGGTTTAACAATCGTCGTATTAGATATGGTTTATACGACGGTTCGGCCGAAACCGTCGTATTAGTGTTAAAACATACGACGGTTCACTTGAACCATTGTATTAAATAAACAAATATGACGGTTCACCAGAACCGTCGTATTAGGTTATTAATATTTTCATTGAAATTAAATTGTGTTTTTTAAAAAAAACCACGCTTTTTTCAACCGTCATTATAATCATCGTTGGTTTTTCAAATTATACCAAAATTAATTAAAAATAGTGTAAATTTTATCTAATTATTTTCAAGTTTAGTCACAGTACGTATTACTTAATTTTTGTAATTATTTTAACAAATAGGTAAACTTGTTATATATTTACTCTACTTTTTGTCACAGTACTATGTTTTGTAATAAATTTAGTCATAGTAGTACTTTTTATAATTAATCAAAAGTAGTGTGTGTATATATACATATATATATGTGTGTGTATTAATATATATCTTGCATAATATAAAGAATTTTAATTGCAAACATATATATTTGTGTGTGCATATCTATGTACACATACCTATATATATATATATATATATAACACATATTAAAATATAGAAATAAAAATTATTAAGATATAATCAATTAATATGAGGGCTGGATACGCCGTCATATTTAACCATTTAATACGACGGTTCCGTCGTATTTGTGAAATAAATACGACGATTTCCGTGAAACCCATCATTTTCAGTACTCGCTAAGCCGTTTTCAGACACATTTAATACGACGGTTAATCTTTAACCGTCGCATTAAAAATACCTAATATGACGGCCAAAGATTAGCCGTCGTATTCTGTCCTAATTAACCCGATGACTTCGCTGCTTTTAGGTTCCATTCTTCCTCCTCCTTTTTCTGCGGCGGCCTGGTTTCGGCTTACTCTTTCTCTTCTTTGTCACTGTCATACCTCTCCGGCGTTCTTCTCCGGCTCCCTCTCCACTCGGTCACTATCAAATCACTCCGGCTCCCTCTCTTCTCCATCACTGGCAAATCTCCCTCTCTTCTCCGTCGCGGCGAAAGATCCCTCTCATCCTCGTTGCCGACAAAGCTCCATCTCTTCTCCGCCGCGGGTAAAGCTGCCCCTCGTCCCCAATGCCAACTTCAATTGCTAATTTGGGCTACTGCATTTTGCATTTGGGGTTGTCTACAGGTAAGATCAGCTAAAGGGGTTGAACTGATTGTCTGAATTCAGCTTCATATGTGAATTTGTTCTGGTATTGGTGTGTTTGAATGTTCTCCTCGTTGTTTCTGGTATTTCGGTAGGCTATAGAGAATGGGAGTGTTCTGGTATTCTGCACTTGTTATCTCAGTCTACATATGTGAATTTGTGTTTCGGTATTCTGCACTTGTTGTCTCAGTCTTCTATAGAAGTGGTAACAATTTTAGCTTGTCTAATTATTTGAAATTCTTAACATGAAAATGTCTTAATTCAAGACTAAAATTATTTTTACTCATCAACAAATTAAAATAGGGCCAAAGTCACTGAGATTTGGTGACTTATATGAAGCTATTTTGGTTATATCTGATTTTGTGCAGATGTGTGAGGGCTGGTCGAAAATGGTATTCAGAATAATGGTGTTTGTGTTGAAGTGACTTGGACAATAAGAATTCTACTTGATGGAAAAACAATAGGAGTTTAAAATTTTACTAGGATAGAAAGACTCTCTTCCTAGCTTTGTGTTTCTGTCAGCTATGGTGGAAAAGATAAAGAATATTTTCAGTTCATGAAGGTGGCTTATTTGAGTGCCTATCTTTAGCTTTAGTTTTTTATTTTCTTATTTTAGTGATGCGTAGTCTAATTTTTATTTTTTACTTTCCTACTTCCTTAACAAATTTTGATACAATTTTCTTGTGTATTTGCTAATGCTTTTTTAACAAAAAACCGAATGTTGGTATGGTTGGTTTGCTCTAAAGCTTAAAGTTTTTTCCACATTTTGTTGGTGTTTTGAATATCATTGAATGGCGAATTGTTGAAACAAAAACGGTTTAGATGGTGCAAGTTATGTTTTATTTGTTAGTTTATAGACAATAAATTAGACTTTTTCCTTGAATGGATTTAGTTGTTTAATTTGGTGGTGGAAAAATGTTAGATTTATTTCAATGGGCCTTGCATATAGATGATGTAGCAAACTTTGTTACCTCTTACATATTTATTTGAGTAGTTAGATGCAAATTAGTATGGAGATGTTACTTAGGTTAGGAACACTAGTTTATTTGTTAGCTACTTATACTTCATTAGCTTATTTGTTTTATAGAGCCAACATATACTTCTCTTAGTATTTGGATTGTGTTGAATGAGTTTTTTTATTTGGAAATTTGTTATGTGCAAGTGTGTGTGGAAGAGGACCTAGTTGGATGAGCGGAGGTTTTCTTGGAAATTTGTTATAAACATGATTGGTTGAATTGCATAATTACGCATTTTGAGGTGACCTAGTTCCTGGAAAATATTCATTTTATAGGGGAAACGCTTTTAAATTTTTTTTCAAAGAATTTAAATAAAATAGTTTTATGAGACAATTTTTTACAAATAATTTTATTTTTTTAAGTAGATAAATTACATAATATCTGGACCAACCATTTATATACTGTGTATCTCAAAAAGTTAACTTGATCTACCTTAAGAGGTAGAGGATTTTGGAGTTTCAAGATATCTTAATTAGTTAAATCTTTTATTTTCTCTCTTTTGAAAACTCTCAAGGAGTGTATTTATTTATTTTAACTACTACTAAAAATATGTTTATCATTTCCACTACTAAAAAGGAGAATGAACACTAATTTGATGGGGATTGAATATGTTTTTCATAACAAACTTGTAGGAAACTTGTTTATCATTTGAACACTAATTTGATATCATTTTCCTTCATTTCCATTCATTCTTGAATATGTTTATCATAACAAAACTTGTAGATCGTCTAAAAATATGGATAAATGAATAGGAAGATGGACCGATCGTGGATTGACTTACAAGACCGTTTAGGTGATGAATATAATAAAAGTTTGGATGCCTTTGTAGAATTTACGTTAAGAGACAAACCTAATTGATCCAAAATTCATTGTCCTTGTATGAAGTGCCAGAATGGGTATCTTTATAGTACAATAGATGTCAAACAGCATTGTCAAATGTGGGGTTTCATGCGTTGGTACAAAAAGTGGAGTGTTCATGGGGAAACATACTTATCTTCTAGCAATACACCTAGCAATATCCCTTCGACTGAAAATGAACATGGAGATGATATGGTTGGGATGCTTTAAGATATTGGTGGCATTAGTGACTTCGATAATGCAACTGAAGAGTCTGATGATTTGAGAGAGATACATGAATTGTTGGGAGAGGCTAATATAGAATTGTATCCAGGTTGTACTAAATTTTCTTTACTTTCATTTATTATGAGATTGTTACATTTAAAAGTCCTGAATGGGTGGTCGAACAAGTCAGTTGATATGCTACTTGAGCTTTTAACGGATGCTTTTAGTGAGATGAGAGTGAAAATTGCCAAGAATTACTACGAGGCTAGTAAGATAACGAATGTGGTAGAAATAGAATGAAAAGTCTGGGATGCTTGTCTAAATAATTGCATAATAGACAGAGGGGAAAATGAGGCCGCACAACTTTGTGTGGTATGCAATGCTCTGAGGTACAAGAAAGAGGGCAGTACAGTTGCATGCAAGTGTATTAGGTATTTTCCATTGACTTCGAGATTGAAGCGATTGTTCATGTCTCACAAAACTGCATCCCTTATGAGGTGGCATCAGGAATGTCGTGTGAAAAATAGAGTCTACAGACACCCAGCTGATTCTAAGGCTTGGAGAAAGTTTGATGAGCTGCATTTAGAATTTGCAAATGACTGCCGAAATGTTAGACTTGGATTGGCTTCGGATGGATTTAGTCCGTTTTCAAATATGCACATGCCACATAGTACTTGGCCTGTTGTTTTAATACCATACAATTTGCCACTCTGGCTATACATGAAGTAATCTTATTTTATTCTGTCAACTCTCATCGATGGCCCGAAAAGTCCAGGAAACAAAATTGACGTATTTTTACAACCATTGATCGAGGAGTTGAAATAATTGTGGCTTAACGGTGTGCTTACTTATGATGCTGAGGTAAAGAGATGTTCCGTCTGTGTGCAGCTATTATGTGGACCATAAGTGATTTTCTAGCGTATGGTAATCTCTCTGGCTATAGTGTTCATAACCAGCGAGCTTGTCCGATATGCGGTATCAACTGTTTGTCTTACAGCTTGCCTAATGGTGGTAAATATTGCTTCTTATATTATCGTAGATTTCTTCAACCATCACACAAGCTCCGTAGGGACAAAATTTCTTTCTATGGTGGAATGGAATTACGACAAGCACCAAAAAGGTGTACGGGGATAGAAATTTTAACACATCTTTAGGGTTGTTTAATAGAATATGCAGTAGATGATATGAGAATTAGAATGCAGACTGACTACGAACGGAAGTTTGTCATAAATTCTTATAATTGGAAGAAGAAGAGTATTTTTTAGGAGTTTCCATATTGGGAGAGTAATTTGATGAGGCACAACTTGGACCCGATGCATATTGAGAAAAATTTTGCAAATAATCTATTGTTTACAATACTGGGTGATAGTACTTCTTCAAAAGATAACTTCAAAGCTCACCAAGACCTGCAGGCAATGAATATTAGAAAGTCTTTACATCCAATTTTAAAACCATCTAGAACTGGATACAGTTTGCCACCAACTCCTTATACAATGAGTCGGTCAGAAATTGAAGTTTTTTTTACAGTATTGAAGGAATTGAGAGTCCCCGAAGTCGGTCGCAAGTACGATGTTGTTGTTAACCAACACGGAGGGCTTATTGGGTTAGATGCATCTTGTTATAGTTCAGTAATGGGCTGTTTTGCACGCATGAGCAATAGGTTCCCTCTGAATTACAGGGATTGGCATTCCATACCTCAGAGACTCAAAGACGAAGTTTGGCAAGAAATACAGGTAACTAATTTTATTCTAACATAGCCAAGAGTGTTTTCTTCAAAAATTAACATTTTGTTTATTTAATTATTTGTTAAAATTCGTACAAGGACAACACCATGATGCCACCAGAAGGACGTAGTGTCACAATGAAGATGATATGCGTAGCGTAGAAGGATTTTAAGTTGAAGTTAAAATAAAAATACTACATTCCTTTCCAGCAAAATATAAAGCCTATTGTTTATCAAGATAAACGGGTTGACGAAAATCAATAGAGGATGTTAGTTGATTACTGGCGTTTGGAGAATACACAGGTCGTACCATAGAAGTTGACTACTTTTATGTCTCCGAACTTGTTTACTTTTTTTATATGTTAACTATTATAATTAATCACAGATGGAGGCCGAGCAGAATGGACAAAATCGATCGCATTTGGCATATCCACCGGTCACAGGAAGAATGCCACATTCAGTTATACAAGATCAGGTATTCAGTTTATGTTATACACTATTAAGATGAAATTTATCTACTTTGCTTGAAATTTTTGACACGTCTTTACAGATGGCCTCACAAGGCCAATCGACATCACAATATTATATGTTCCTTGCGACACGAAGGTGGCACGATAGGCAGGCTGATGGTTTGACTGTAGAGATGATTGTAAGTTATATTCAAATTCTAATTTTTCTGAGTTATTAAAATATGATAACGACATTACATTAACCTAATATAAATTTGATATAATGTTTCTTAATTTTTTAGGACCGATTAGAGATAGAGTGACAGGCATTGCCTGAGTCTGAGCGCACAGAGGAAGCGAATGATCATATATTTCGGCGATTGTTCGGTCCAGAAACAAGAGGTCGTGTTAAGTGTAAGGGAAAAGGTCCAACACCAACGTCAGTCGGTCAATCATCAAGTTCTACAGTAAATGTTGAGGAGGTCGTCAGGATTGAGGTTGAGGCAAGTATGCATAGTATGCGAGATACTATGCAGGTTTAAATGCGAGCTGAGATGCAGCATGAGCGAGAGGCTTACGAGTTATGTATAGCTGCGCTTCAAACTACCATGGAAGCATTATCGCGCAGATTGGATGCAGGCGCATTTGATGTAGTGCCTATACCTCCATCTAGTGCTTCTATGGCATCTCCTGGTGTTGGTTCCACTTCTCTATCAGTTAGATCAGGTGATCCTGGCGAGCCTATCTGTCATGATGAGTGACATTTTGATTTTCTACTTGTTTGTATTTGTACTACTGCTTCTGTATACTGAGGATATACTTGTTTGTCATGATGATGTACTTGTTTGTATTTGTATTTGTATCCATTATGATTTGTCTACTGAGAATATTGCTTTTGAGTTGTTTGGCAATGAGGAGATTGTGTTTTGTTATATTTGATGTTGAATGAGTTGATTTTATTATGTTTGGCATTAAATTGTATGTGTGCAGGATCTCGTCCCAAAAAAAATGATTTACAAACCAAATTAGGCATAATACGACGGTTGTAGCCGTCGTATTTGCTTCAATGCAATCAAATACGACAGCTGGAAAAGCTGTCGTAATTGTAAACATATACGACGGCCATACGACCGTCGTATTTGATTGAAACAAATACGACGACCAAGTAGCCGTTGTATTTGAGTTGAACAAATACGACGGCCATGCAACCGTCATATTTGACAAATACAACGACCATGTAGCCGTCGTATTTGGTACCCAAAAGCGACGGTTTATCAAAACCGTCACAAAAAATGACCACTGCAAGCAAAAACGATCCTCGCCCGTAGCCGTCGTATTTGACCGTTGTATTAGGCTAATACGACGGTTTTGTAGCCATTGCCGAGCAAAAGCAACGAGATCAAATACGACGGCTGTAAAACCGTCGTTTAGCCGTCGTATTTGGCTAATACGACGGCTCCTCCATCAAATATTTGCTCTATAATTTAGTAGTGCTTTTAGTAAGGAATTTTTCTTCAACGATATAAACTTTTTGTCGTTATTGATTAAGACCTTTGGCAACAAAATTTTTTATTTCCTAACTAAAAGTGATGACTTTAGCTAAGAAATAAGTATATTAGTGAGGAAATGATACATCATTAGTTTCCTCGCTAATGATACATCATTAGTAACGAAAATTCATTTCCTAACTAAATTTTCCTCGTTCATAATGCATCATTAGTTACGAAAATTCATTTCCTAACTAAAATTAATAATTTTTATCACAATTAACTTACTTTTAGAGATAAAATTCGTATTTCCTAACTAATACCTATTTTTAAATATTTATAACATGACCCTAAAAATTTTTAATTAGGCTTTAAATTTTGTATAATTACAAAATGACCTAAAAATTTTGTAAATTGGTCCTTCAATTTTGTAAAATTATAAAATGATCACATAAAATTATAAATTGGTCATTACATTTTAGAATATTTAAAATATAATCTCAAAAATTTACAAATTACTCCCTAACTTTTTAAATATTTGTGTGTGTGTGTGTGTGCGCGCATTAGATTTTGGATTGTTATATAAATATTAAGCTAGAGTATGTAGCAAAATATGTCCGATTACCTTCAAATTGGTTATAATACTTTTTTTAAATGTTTCAATAAATCTAATAGTTGGATTATTAATTTGATATCCCTATCTTTGTAAATGTTTTAGGTTTTGGACATTTTTATAATGATATGCAAGATTATATAGCAAAAATATATACGATTACCTTCAAAGTTGGTCATAATATATTTTAAGTAATTTTAATAAATCTAACAGTTGGATCGTTATTTGATAAGTCTATCTTCGTTAAGTCTATCTTCGTTAATGCATTAGATTTTGGGCATTGTTATAGACATTATTCTAGATTATGTAGCAAAACATATCCGATTATATTTAAGTTTAGTCATAATACTAGTAATTTATTAAATCTAACGGTTGGATCGTTAATTTGTATATCTATCTTTGTGAAAGTGTTAGGTTTTTGGTATTTTTATAGAAATTATACTAGATTCTATGGCAAAACCTATCTAATTATATTTAAATTTGGTCATAATACTTTTTATAATGATTTTAATAAATGTAACGATTGGATCATTAATTTGATATGACAATCTTTGTAAATGTGTTAAGTTTTTGGTATTTTTATAATGATTATGGAAGATTATATGGCAAAATATATTCAATTACCTTTAAATTAGGTTATAATATTTTTTTTAGTGGTCTTATCAAATCAAACGGTTAGATCGTTAATTTAATAAGTCAACCTTTGGAAATGTGGTCTTATCAAATCAAACGGTTAGATCGTTAATTTAATAAGTCAACCTTTGGAAATGTGTTAGGTTTTGAGAATTTTTATAGAGATTATACTAGATTATGTGACAAATTAGGTTTTGAGAATTTTTATAGAGATTATGCTAGATTATGTGACAAAATATATCTGATTATCTTTAAATTTGATTTTAATATTTTTTTTAGTGATTTTATCAAATCTAATGGTTGGATCGATAATTTGGCATGCCTATTCTTGTAAATGTGTTAGGTTTTAGGCATTTTTATAGAGATTAAGCTAGATTATATGATAAAATATATCTGATTATCATAAAATTTGGTCATAATATATTTTTTAGCAATTTTAACAAATCTAACGGTTAGATCATTAATTTAACATACCTATCTTTGTAAACGCGTTATGTTTCGGGCATTTTTTTTATAGAGATTATACTATATTATATTGCAAAATATATCCAATTATCTTTAAAGTTGGTCATATTAATTTTTTTAATAGTAATTTTAGCATATTTAATGGTTAGATCTATAATTTGACATGCTTATCTTCGTAGATGCTTTAGATTTTGGGCATTTAGATAAATATCATTCTAAATTATGTTGAAAAATATATCTAATTGCCTTTATATTTTGTCATAATACTTGTTTTAGTGATTTTATCAAATCTAATAGTTAGATCATTAATTTGATATGCCTATCTTTGTAAATGTGTTAGGTATTCGATATTTTTATACACATTATACTAGATTTTGTGGTAAAACATTTTTAATTACCTTTAAATTTGGTTATAATAATTTTTTACTGATTTTATCAAATCTAACGGTTAAATCGTTAATTTGATATATCAATCTTTCTAAATGTATTAGGTTTTTTACATTTTTATAAATATTATGCAAGATTCTATGGCAAACATATCCAATTACCTTTAAATTTGGTTATAATGCTCTTTTTAGTCATTTTATCAAATTTAACGATTGGATCGCTAATTTAATATGTTTATCTTTCTAAATGTGTTAGGTTTTTGACATTTTTAAATAGATTATACTAGATTTTGTGACAAAGCATATTCGATTACCTTTAAATTTGGTCATAATTAAAGGGTTAAAATGACAAAAATCATCAAACCGAAAGCATACTTATAAAACAAAAAATTTACCTATGTAATCGAATGGCCCTTTTTGCACAAAAGAAGATGTCTATATAAGGATGTTTGAGGCTATTGGATCACGTCCTTATAAATGTCGACTGTGTCTCATTCACGCGAAACCTTTGATCTTCTAAAATGGTGCCCTGTTCTCTACCGGTGAAATGTTGAAGACTTGGGTTAGCTAAGCCTGTGAAAGATTTAACCTTTCTAGGTTTGCTTCACAGACGTACTGCCTTCTCTATTTTCTGTTATTAGTCTTGATTCATTTGCATTCATTTCATGCAAATGATGTACCGAGAGAGATCAAGAAGGTCAAACAAAAAGCCCATGCTTTTTGTTATCTCTCACGCAAAATAATACGGGATCCATCATGTATTGTTTTTTTTATTTTTTAAATTTATTTAAATAAATAAATAAATAAATATTTATTTATTTTAATTTTATTTTACCATTGGTCGTATTCATTAGGCTAGATAAAATTATTCATTCTTGGGTTTGAACACCCATAAATAATAAATCTCAATTATATATTTTTTGAATTTTATTAAACAGCCAAATAAATAATTAACAAGCCAAAATAGACCAATATAAAATTTTATGCCTTTTATTTAGTTTATATCTAGATTAATTTTTTAATTATTCAATCTGGGCCTTAGGCCTTGAATAATCAATTAACCAATTAAGTTAGATAAAATATATACTCTCTCTCAGATCTTTTATTTTATTCTAATCCAATAATAAATTAGACTATTTAAATAAAATAAAATAAAATCCATTATTATCATGACCAACTCCTCAACTCAAATTTGTCAGGACTTAAAGGCCATTCTAGGGACCAAAAGGTGTAATGACTAAAATACTCTTCTACGTATCGCCGTGTATGTAGAAAGGAAGAGTGTACTAACATATTTCTAATAGACATCTACCATCCTTAGATCTCTAGTCCAATGATCCACGACTCTTAGAATGTTTTCACTTTCTAAGAGAGCTACCCTAAAGTAAACATTCAAGTCATGTTCCCCAGGGCCCTGGATAATTAGATCATTCGAACAGTCATAAGGGGCGATATAGCACAAAAACTATCTTGTATAAGTCTGTCTTAACTAACTAGTCACATATACCTAATATACAAGTATATCGACTCTACAAAAGAACCTCAATTACAGTATATCAAAGTATATGCTTCTAGCTTCATTAAACCACCAACTCATACTCAAGTAGTAGAGTATTAGTTCATGCTATAACAGTAATAGTTTGTGTTTCTTCTAAATAGTACTTTTAGAAACCATTATTACAGGTCCTGTTCTACGTATTCAAAATACGCTCATGCTATGAAGTGAGTGGACTACTCACTGGCTAAAGGTAAGCCATTCCTAATTGGAATTCATAACATAATAATCTATACATGATGAGATTTTCATTCTCATCAATCGGTTAAGAACAAACATGTATGTATTAATAACCCGTGATCCATACCTTTCTGTGAAAGACCACCATTCACATGGATCACTTACTTAAAACATAATGGGTCCTTTCCAAACGAAAATCGTGCACAAATAAAATGTAAATTCACAAATAAATTTTGAGAATAATTTTTTTTATTAATAAATTACATCAAAAAATTAGTCTAGAAGAAATATATTCCAACAATCTCCCACTTGCACTCTAAGACTAAGAAAGCCCGTAGGTGCCCACCCCTATAGCGTCTAAGTATCTCTTGAAGACTCTCTCAACCAAAGGCTTGATGAAGGGATCTACTAGGTTGTTCTCTGAGGCTATCTGTTTCACCACGATTTCCTGTCTCTGAATGAAATCCTGGATTAGGTGGTACTTCTTCTGGATATGCTTCCCTTTCTTGTGGTTCTTGGGTTCTTTAGATTACGAGACTGCTCCAAAGTTATCACAATATACTACAATCAATCTGCCTATATGTGGCACTACTCCAAGTTCTGAAAAGAACTTTCGGAGTCAGACTGCTTTCTTGGATGCTTTTGAAGTTGTCACATACTCAACTTCCATGGTTGAGTCAGCAATATAAGATTTCTTGATACTCTTCCATGAAACAGCTCCTCTGGATAAGGTGAAGACATATCCACTAGTGGATTTTCTCTCATCCTTATTTGCTTGGAAATTTGAGTTTGTGTATCCAGTAGGAACTAAGTCATCAACTCTGTAAACTAGCATATAATCTTTTGTATTGTTGAGGTACTTAAGAATATGCTTTACAACTTGCCAATGAACCTCCCCAGGGTTTGACTTATATCTACTAACTAAGCCTACGACAAAGCGGATATTTTGGCCTAATACATAGCATGGCGTACATAAGACTTTCCACAGCCAAAGCGTAGGAAATCCTACTCATTCTATCTTTTTCCTCTTGAGACTTAAGACAGTCCTTAGAACAAAAAGATAACCCATGTCTGCAAGGGATTATAGCTCCCATGCATGAGTCCATGTTAAACTTGGCCAGCATCTTGTCAATGTATGTCGTTTGGGATAATCCTAACATTCTCTGCTTCCTATTTCTAAGAAGCTTAATTTCGAGAACGTAACTGACTTCTCTCAAGTCCTTCATACTAAACTGACTATACAGCCAAACCTTAGTAGATGATAATGTCCCTACATTATTCCCAATGAGTAGAATGTCACCCACATATAGGACAAGAAAAACCACATTTATGCCTTTCAATTTCCTGCACACGCATGGTTCATCCTCATTTTGAATGAAACCGTAAGAATTTACAGTCTCATCAAAATGAATATTTCATGTTCTAGATGCCTGCTTAAGTCCATAAATGGACTTCTTAAGCTTGCAAACCATGTGTTCCTGAACTTTAGTAATAAAACCTTCTGGTTGGGAAATATAGATGTCTTCGTTAAGATGACCATTAAAAAATGCCGTCTTGACATCCATTTGTCATATCTCATAGTCGAAATGACATGCAATGGCAAGGAAGATACGGATGTACTTAAGCATGGCTATCGGGGAAAAGGTTTCATCATAATCGATTCCCTCTTTTTAAGCATACCCTTTTGCCACAAGCCTAACTTTGAAGATTTCCACCTTCCCATCCGCTCCCCTCTTCTTCTTGTATAACCACTTACACCCAATAGGTTTTATCTCTTCAAGTGAAGCTATAAGATCCCAAACTTGATTGAAGTACGTAGACTCAATTTTGGCTTTCATTGCTTTATGCCATAGATCTACATCGACATCAGCAATAGCCTCCTTGTATCTAGTGGGATCTTATTCCTGATGGTCAGAGACTAGCTCGAAAACCTTTCCTGTCCATCCTTCTGGAACTCTAGATACCTTTCTACTACGACGAAACTCCATTTATACAGGTTATTGAGGCTATGCCTCTTCTTATTCCATAATCGGATCTGAAGAAGTTAATTCCGAAGATAACTTCTACTCGAGTTCTAACCTTATTGAACCTTTAGTGGAAGTACTTTAATCATCCTCTAAGTATCTAGCATTAGTACTTACCAATACTTTCTGCTTCTTGGGATGATAAAAGTAACCGCATTTTGTCCCTTTTGGATATCCAATAAAGTAACATAATTCTGATATTGGTTCTATCTTATCTCCCTTGTTCAGTACATAAACTACACAACCCTATATCTTGAGATGATTTGGACTTGGCTTACGCCTAGTCCACATCTTATAAGGTGTCCTAGGTACTAAATTGGAAGGCACCAAGTTCAGAAGGTATGCTGCTATTTCTAAGGCATATTCCCAAAAAGAGGCCGAAAGAGTAGTATGAGATATCATATTTCGGGCTATTTCTATTAATGTCCTGTTCCTTCTCTCAGCTACTCTATTCTGCTGGGGTGTACCTGGTGTAGAGAGTTGGGATACTATCCCATGATGTACTATGTAATCCTTGAAATCACCGAGGAGGTACTCTCCACCACGATCTGATTGTAAGCTTTTGATCAATTTACTTGTCCGACGCTCCACTTCAGCCTTGAATTTTTTAAACTTGTCAAAAAAGTCAGACTTGCGCCTCATCAAGTAGACATAACTAAATCTTGTACAATCATCTGTGCAAGTGATGAAGTACTCAAAACCCCCTCTAGTTTGTGTAGATAAAGAACCACACACATCAGAATAAACAAGGCTCAATATTTCCTTGGCTCTATCAGCCTTTTGGGTGATCGACCTTTTAGTCATTTTCCCTATAAGGCAGGATTCACACTGATACTAACTTTTCAATCTTAATGAGCCCAAGGGCCCATCATGGATTAATCTCTGAATCCTGGTTGAGTTAATATGACCCAACCTCAGATGCCAAAGATATGAGTCATTGATATTGGTCTTTCTCTTCGTACTTAAAGGTTTAGATTGAGCGTTATTTATTTGATTGTTTGTAGAATTTAAAAAGAATAAGTTTCCATACATGTGTCTTGTACATAAAACTTTTCTATTTCTACTGATAGTAATACCAGAATGGAAAGAAACAAAATATCTATGATTTATTATCTTTGCAACTGAAATCAAATTTTGTTTAAAAGTGAGTACATATAAAATATCCTTTAATATAACTACTTTATTACAATAAAAAACAAGATCCAGCCCTCCCATTGCAATGGCCCATACTCATGCTCCATTTCTTATTCATAGTCCATACTCGCCCTTCTGGAGTCTTTTTATCTTTCTAAACCCCTGCAAAGAGTTACAGATATGATCAGTGGTACTAGAATCAACAATCCAAGTAGAAATTGATCCAACAATTGAAATAGATTCTAGATAGAGCACAATACCTATAGGGTTTTTCTTAGCCTGAAGTTCTGGACACTCTTTTTTTCAGTGTCCCTTCTGCCCACACTTAAAGCATTTACCTTTGGGCTTGTTGGGCTGGTTCTTAGGCTGGGCCGGTGCGTTTCCCTTCTTCTTCTTGAACTTCTTGGGCTTGGGTCCAGTTTTGGGAGAAAAAGTCATAACAATCATAGCCTTAGACTGTGGCTTCATGACCTTCTCTACTACCTGGAGCTCTTTTATTAACTTAGTTAAACTCATGTTTAACTTATTTATGTTATAATTTAACTTGAATTGAGTAAAAGAGCCCAGAAGAAATTCGAAAACCATGTCCACTTGGCTCTCAGGGTCAATTACAACCCCTAAGACTTCTGCTTCCTCGAAAGCAGCAATCATCTTGAGCATATGCTCTCTGACTGATGCTCCCTCAGCCATCTTAGTGTTGATGATCGTCCTAAGAGCCTGTTGCCTTACAGGTCGACTCTTATCTGTGAAAATCATGGCTAGTGATTGACTAATATCATACGCAGTAGCCATGTGCTCGTGTTTAGACTAGAGCACATTAGACATGGAGGCCAACATGCAGTATTAAGCCATTTCATTGGCCTTTTTCCATGCTTTCTCAGTCTCGCGCTCCTCAGTGGTAGAACCTTCCTCGATAATAGGGTAGGTTTCAAAGAGGACATACTTATACTCCTCAGTATGAATATTATGTCCAAGTTCCTTTTCCAGTCGACATAATTTGGACCCGTTAGCTTATTCTTACGGAGAATAATGGCTAAAAGACTAAAAGAACTTCTACCAACTATTTCTGAAAAATCAAAAAATAAAAGAAAACTCAATTTGTGAAAAATAAAATAATTTGTGACTTTATTCTCATATTAAATCTAATAATAGTTAATCCTATCACTATTATCTTTAATATGATTAATTTGGCTCTTAGAAAAACTGACATAACTTCTTGAGAAGATTAACAGTTTCCTAAGTTAAGTGTATTAACCACCACAAATTAATTTCCCTTCTAGGTAATGATCTGGAAGATAACTCCATCGTGGGATGATCGTTTCTTCTTATTTCTTATGGATATCCCTCACACTATAACCTCCAACAAGGGCAGGCCGATCATAGCACGTGTCCCAGGTTATTAATTATATCCATTCATTAGCTATAGATCCTTGTTGTATCCCTATCCTACACGGGTTCACTTCCAGGGTGACGCGAGCGGATCCACGATCTCTAATGAGAATCGTGATGGAAGCCGTGGGTTCGTTGGAACCCCTCTCCCACTTAATATTTTAAAATAAGGGGTTTCTTGAAAAATATCTTTTAAAAGTTTCAATTAAGTTTTCTTTTAACTCAAAAATAAAATATCTAAACCCATAAAAATTTCTATATCAAGGTTTATACCCTTTGAGATATTTTTTCATGGATTAATTTTATTTAAATTAATAAACTTAATAATTTCAAATGTTTCCAATAAAAACTTTTGAGAAATTTTGATCTCAAGTTTAATTTGACAAAAATAATTTTTCTTGTTAAAATTCAATCAAAATGGTTTTCTATTTTAATTCAAAAAAATGTCTACATCGAATATATTTTCTATGTTAAGGATAAAATCCTTTGAGAAAATAATTAAAAATTAATTTTTGTTCGAATTAAAATTAATCATTTGATTTAAGAAAAATATTTTTCTTTGTCAAAAATTCCCAAAGACTTTGGTCTTTGAGAAAACGCACACATAGGGTACAAAAAGAAATAAGCATGCTAGAAAACTGTAAATGTTTTCATGCTTTTCTATTCTTTTAACATAAGTGTCCAAATAATAGAATTAAACACATTAATTAATTAATGATCTTGTTTAATCTTAAATTTCCTTTACTATTATTTTTCATGCAAAATATTCAAAGAATATTAACTATTGCAATAAAAATAACTTCGCTTGGTATTGGACCAAAAATAATTTTTTTTAATATTGGGTCCAGTGCACCCGCCACATTGGATCATTGTCCGGGCAGGTGCCCGCGACCAACCCAGCTGCGCGATCAAAATTGTTGACCACGCAGAGCAAATTTGCAATTGCTCTTCCCCACAGCTTCCGCGAGGAAGCTTTCCTCACCAAAAGGAAGCAGTGCGTGGCTTAGAGGCTCGGCGTCTCCTCTCATAGATGCGGCTTGGCTCGAACCTTCTTCTTCAAGATTTCTTCTCTGCGATTCAGAAGCTACTGGACGCGATTTTTTCCTTCATTTTCAATCAAAACTCATCCAAACAACCGCCTATGCCCTTAAAAACACTGGGCTTATACGATATCTATGAAAACAATCAAAATACAGTGTTCTTATGCTTCTACTTGCGCAACTTACAGTGAAACTACCTATACTAAAAAATACGAAGGATTACAGATTTCATCCAAAACAAATATTTTCTTGTTTTAGTTAAGCCTAGCATGCTTCCTACATTTGCCAAACCATGGTTCTGATACCAATTGAAGGGTTAAAATGGTAAAAATAATCAAATCGAAAGCATGCTTACAAAATGAAATATTTACCTCTGTGATTGAATGGTTATTTTCGCACTGAAGAAGATGTCTGTATAAGGATACTTGAGGCTATTGGATCACGTTCTTGTAAATGCCAACTGCATCTCATTCACTCAAAGCCTTTGATCTTCCACAATAGTGCCTTGTCCTCTGCCGGTGAAAGTTTGAAGAGTTGGGTTAGCTAAGCTTGTGAGAGCTTCTTCCTTTCTGGGTTTGCTTCATAGACGTATTGCCTTCTCTATTTTCTATTATTAGTCTTGATTCATTTGCATTCATTTCATGCAAATGATGTACCAAGAGAGACCAAGAGGGTCAAACAAAAAGCCCATTCTTTTTGTTTTTCCTTACGCAAAATAATACGGGATCCATCCCGTGTTTTATTTTATTATTTTTTATTTAATTAATTAATTTTTGTAATTTTATTTTACTCTTGGTCTTATTCATTGGACCAGATAAAATTATTTACTCTTGAGTTTGAACACCCATAAATAATAAATTTCAATTATTTATTTTTTGGGCTTCATTAAATAGCTCAATAAATAATTAACAAGCCCAAATAGATCAATATATAATTTCATGCCTTTTATCTAGTTTATATCTAAATTAATTTTCTAATTATTCAATTTGGGCATTGGGCCCTGAATAATTAATTAACCAATTAAGTTAGATAAAATATATACTCTCTCTCGGATCTTTTATTTTATTCTAATCCAATAATAAATTAGACTATTTAAATAAAATAAAATAAAATCCACTATTATCAAGACTAAATCCTTAATCCAAATATGTTAGGACTTAAGAGTTATTCCAGGAACCAAAAGAGATATCGCATTGACTACTAAAATAACCAAAATACTCATTTTATATAAATAGTCATATTTTACATTTTAAATATTTTCTAATATCACCATAAGAAAATATTAACTCCAAGAATAATGCTGCGTTAGCAAAGTCTTCAACCTACAAGTGTAATGACTAAAATACCCTTCTACGCATCGCCGTGCATTTAGAGAGGAAGAGTGTACTAATACCTTTCTAATAGACATCTACCATCCTTAGACCTCTAATCCAATGATCCACGACTCCTGAAATGTTTTCACTTTCCAAGGGAGCTACCCTAAAGTAAACATCCAAGTCATGTTCCATAGGGCCCTAGATAATTAGATCATTTGAACAGTCATAAGGGATGATATAGCGCAAAAGTTATCTTATACAAGTCTGTCTTAACTAACTAGTGTTATATACCCAATATACAAGTATATCGACTCTACGAAAGAACCTCAACTATAGTATATCAAAGTATATGCCTCTAACTTTGTCAGACCACCAACTTACACTCAAGTAATAAAGTATTAGTCCACGCTGTAACAGTAATAGTTTGGGTTTCTTCTAAATAGTACTTTTAGAAACCACTATTATAGGTCATGTTCTACATATTCGAAATACATTCATGTTTTGAAGTGAGTAGACTACTCATTGGCTAAAGGTAAGCCATTCCCCATTTGGAATTTATAACACAATAACCTATACATGATGAGATTCACATTCTCATCAATCGGTTAAGAACAAACATTTATATGTTAAGTAACC